>VXBN01000036.1:536637-803295 GCA_013397395.1 Sinosuthora webbiana | reverse complement strand
GGGAGAGGGGATATTTTTGGTGGTACCAGCTGCTGTCGTTGTTTCACTTCAGTAAAAGAAGTGGAGGGGAAAAGCAGTGCATTGTTTGGAGTGCGGCCTGTCCTCCAGCAGCCCTTGTTCTGAGCCCTGCTGCAGATATTATTCCAATCAACTGATACACTTCAAATTCCACCTTTCCCTGAGATCTCAGAGGCAAAGCTTTGAAACCCTTCATTCTAGAGGTGATACCTTTGGCCACATAGTAGCAAAGAGAGAAGGGCTTGTTTCTAATGAAGGCAAAGGTGAAACAATTTCTTCCTCAGTACCGCTCCGCCTTCTCTGCTCTAACTTGACTTACAAAGCTAATTTCCCACCCAAGGATGCCTTCTCCTTTTCTTCCACTAAGAATGGGAAAAGCAAGCTGTTATTTCTTAAACCTTCATCTGCCAGGAAACTTTAATTCTCCACTAAAAGCCATATGGTTGCCCTCTTTCCTTGGTGGTGGATGTCTTCCCCTTGGAACGCTGCAATGAAGTCCCTTCATTTCACACAACCCAAGACCTACCTTGTACAGCCATTGATATCCTCTTCACCCTCCCATCTCTGTATCTCTTTACTGCCTGCTACATAAACATCATTCATCCACTGCATCCTTAGTACTCTGCAATGTACAGCTGCTGTCTCTTTTCCATCTCACTGACTTCACAGACCTTTCCTACCATTTCTCATGCTGCTCTGGGCTAGCCTTGCCTTTCTTCAGGAGCTTTACTTTTATTACTTGGCCCACATTACATCTGTTTTGGTTTGTTTCTGCCTCTATTACTGACACTCTCTCAGGCACAGATGTAACTGTCACAGGCCGAAGGACAAAGAAGGGTAGAGCGAAACCAGAATTACCAGTCTAGACTTTGGGATCTGGGGTTTGCTTCAACTTTGAAAACCTCAGGAGAAAAGCCTTTACCTGACCCTTTTAACCACAGAGGGGAGGAGAAAAAACTCAGTGCCAGGTGCAAATTCATTACAAATATTCTTATCTTAAGCAATGAGTGAGACATAAAAATTGGTTTAAGCAATGAGTGAGACAAAAATTGGTTTATTGTGTCAATTACATTGAGGAAAAGTTTTTCATTTACCTTTTCTAAAGATTCCTCTTCACAGCCCCTTCCAGAGTTCTCCGTCTGCTCCTCCGTGGACTCCACTATCACGAGACTAGATCTCCTTGGAGAGAGGCTTTCCCGGTGGAGCTGGGGCTCCTCAGGCTCTTGGACGATGGGGGAGTCCCCTCTCTGTGCCAAGGACGGAGGCTGCGGGGACGCTCTCTGCGACTCTCCCTTTGCCGTGCCTGAGCGCGCAGATTTTCCGCTCGCCGCTTTCCCAGCTCCCGCGGACTGCTCCGTTCCTGGAGTCGTGACACTGCGAATTACAGGCCCAAGAGAGTTACCACCGTGCAGTGCTTCCCGATCTCCAGCAATGGAACATGAACAACTGGCTTCATATTGTTGTGTTGTCTGTTGTCCAGCAAAGTCTAGAAATAACTGATACCCCTTGACAGGAGCTACAGAGTGTTCTGGCTGGGAATCCCACCCATCTTCCCAAGCAAATCTCCAAATGGATATCCGACCCCTCCGTGCAATTCTGCAAAACTTGGTATTTGTAAAGTATTTCAGAGAGCTTTGCTGTCACTTGTGCCCTCACATCTCTACATATGACCATTTATTTTTCTAGTGGGAGAGCCCAGATCACTATAGAAGGATGTGAGGCACCTACAACACTGAGCACAAGCTGTGCAGCTGCAAAGTGGAAAAACCAACTTTCATGCAGAATTCTGGAGCTTTAGCAAATAGAAATTTAGTAGAGGTTCAGGTTTTGTTTGTAATTGTATTTTCATGGTTAAACCCTGCTATGATTAATCAGTGCCCCAAGTCTGTTAAACCTACTATTATGTAGGTTATTATGTTACTATGTAACACATATATAATGGAAATACATCTGCATCAAGCATCTGTACATTCAGTATTCTAGGATAATTCCTCTTGGAGCATGTTCCTTACAAGCTATTTAAATCTAGCCTGATTTTCCACTTAGTTCAAATTCGACCTTCAAAATAGTGATATTCCACTGTCATCATTCCTCCTGTGTGGTCTTGGCACTATTGTCTCACAAGTATTCCCTGTTCCTCAAAGACATTCATTTCCTGATGCAAATCCTTAGGGAGCATTGGTATTTTTGCCTAACACTGCATCAGAAGCTTTCCTAGAGAATCTTTTCTGTCTCCCACACTCTCTCCCGGCATATCCTGAACAAAAGAATCCCCCAAAGTCCATTTGCTGGACTCAGCTGCCCTTTGACTACTGGTAGCTGCATCTCTACATCAAAGCTAATCACCTCCAGGAAAATCACTTCTATGGATAGGGATTCTTGATATTTTGCTGGCTTATTAACACCTGACTCTACCCTGCAGAGAGGTCTCAGCATGGGCACATAATCAGGGAAGCTGTGGAGAAATGAAAATGGTCTATTTCAAATTCCTTTTCAAATGACACCAGCCCCACTGACAGCCCCACCTCAGAATTCAAGATTTTGCTGCACGGGTCTTCTAAACGTGTACTCTATCATGTGTTATTTCTTGTGTCTTGCCTCTGGAAAACCCTGTTTCTGTTCCTTTGGCCATCTGAAATGCACTTTTAAAAGCCCAGTTCTTAAGAGGTAGTTATGAGTTTTGTAAATAACGATTAAATTGAGAAAAAATTTGCCTCCATTGAAAAAGCCATCCTGAATCTGAAGAAAGGGTCCTTCAGGATTCCTTTCATTAAGATGTCATCACTTGTCATCCAAAACATGAAAAATATACATAAACCTCCAACCCCCCCCTCCACTTCTCTATTAACTCTCTTTTATTTCCTATGTACTAGACACAGTTATTGCCTTGTATTCACAGTGACAAAATGACTTTCTCTCCTCAGCCTTACGGTTTCCTCCACACGCATTAAAAAGTGAAAACCACAACTGGAGAAATATTCTAGTGTGTTCATAAGTTTCAAAGGCAACTGTAAAATCCCCTTACTACACAGAGAAAAGAGAGCCTGTTCCCTATGGCTTCATCCTGGTCCTTTGGCACTTACAAATATTCCTGTTGTGAAGCAGACGGTTTCCCTGGCATGTCTTGAGGTTTCCCTGAGAATTCAGCTTCTACTTGTTCCTTGTGTGCTTGCCTCAGAAGCTCAGCCATGGACACTTCTGCCTCGCTCCTGGGGGTACTGTCCTGGAACGGGGAATAACTGACAGACACGTCTTCCTCGGAGACCAGAGGGGGGTGCTCGGTTGGCTCGCCGTCCTTAGCTCCTCTCTGCTGTTCTTGCTTGTGCCTGGAGCTGTACACTTCCTCCTGCAGTGCTGAAAACCCTGGCGCAGACAGAGACGAGAAATGTCGTTACGAGTCTGACCAGAACGCACGAGTCTTTCCCGTGCTCCGTGTGCACTGAAAATCCCCAGGCTCAACGTGGGACCTCAAGTTCTTGAATGCCTTGAGTGGGAGGGCACCTGGCCTCTAGGAATGCTGGATTGCCACTACTATGGCCAGATTTGGACAGTAACAGGCAAAATAACACTGACCCAGAAATCTACCTCAAGTAATTCTGCTTGAAACCCTCTAAGTATAGAAGAAGATACACAATAGATTTTTTTTCCAGCTGATTAGGATAGATTTTAGTGACTTGTCCCCCCCAATATCCGTTATTTATCTGCTTCTGAGAAAATTACCCATATGAAAAAAGACAAAAACACTTCATAGTGGGCTAAGTGCTCATTGATGTACCATATTCACTGGAAACCTAGTGAACTCTGAGGAATAATCCGGGGGGAAACAGGAAAGCTTGTACTGAATTTGAGCTGGACAAAGAGGTTAACATTCTAAAACTATGTACCTGTGATATGAGAATGCTAATTGTAACAAACAGCCTTCTATTCCTACATTCTCTTCAAGACTGGGACCTCTGCAGCTGTCTAATATGCTTCAATATTGAGTTAGGCACACAAAAGTATCACTTCTGGAAAACAGGATTTTATGCCAAATAATTTGGAGGTGTTTCTTCAGTTTGCATACACTGTATCTAATCCACTAAATTTCAAACTTAAGAAATGCAATAACATCCTTACAGAATTACAATATCCTGGATATACTCAAATCCAAAGCAGTCTTCTGTCAAAGCTCAGAGTAGTTTTCCTTTTTAATATCTTGGTCAAATTCTAATACAACCTCCTGAACTTTCATGAAACCACTTGTATAAGCAAAAAAACCCAAACCCCAAGTTAAACTGGGCAAACATTGCTGGCCCCAGTGTTTGCTTCTGAAGAATCAGCTAAAGCACAGATCTTCTACCTGGTGAAATGTGACCCTTGTGATGCCACGCTGGCATCCACCCACGTTGTGCTGTGTCACGAGAGCTGACAGATGAGCCTGGGCCAACACTCTGGAGCACAGTGATGCTTAGAGAGGCACCCCGGGCAGTTTGGGTCAGGGCCACTTACCCTCACTGTGGTCCAGCGCCAAGGACTGCTCCGTGTCCGCGTACGTGCGTGTGCCGTGGCCCTGCATGGAGTCAATGCCGCTGGTCTCCATCAGGTGAACGATGTCCATGCGGTTGATTTTGGTGAGACACTGGGTCAGATTGGTATCTGTGCCATTGGAACGACACCGTGCAGCTCAGTTAAGAGTCAAGCACACTCCCTCCCTTCTCCATGGGAAGGGCATATAGAGGGCACTGACCAATACCATATAGAAATTACAGATACATTTAGAAACAGTGCTATGTAAAATCTTAAAAGAACCAACTGGTTGCCTATAAAAACTAGCACTCTGTTTTTTTTCCTTTTAACAAATTTGTTGAGTTGCTGTGTTATACAGAAAAGAGTAGAAACAACATTGAGTACAATCCACAGTTATTCTTTCTGTAGCCTAAATTTTCCCCAAATTTTCTTCGTGATTACAACACGCACCTGTCATCTCAGTTAGCAGACTGGAAACAGTTACACACAATAACTGGAGACAAACCTGTTGCATGTTTCCCATCCCTTTCAAGCCAGTATTTGAGGAGTGCGTGGCTCTGGTCTTGAAGTGAATTGGGATTTTCAATTCGGATCTGGTGAATTTGCTCCTCTGTGAAGTCCAGTTCTCTCGCTAGCTCTGAAAAAGAAATCCACCTCTGTAAAGAGGTCTGCTACTATACTAGACCCCTGGTCTAACTTCATTCAAAGAAAAGTAAATGTCTGTGAATTACAGTTTAACCCCAAAACCTGAGAAAACATTTGATCCCATTCCACGTTACTTTCACTTGTTTCCACTATTGTTTGCTGCCTCAAGTCCTTTAAATCCACAATATTTAAGTGATTGTTTAGGACAGGTTCCTTGTCAGCCCATTTAGGACTCTCAGTACCCCAAAGACAATAAGCTTCTGAAATATTTTTATAAAACATTTTTAGATAATGAGAAAATCATCCAAAATAAACATGAAAGGAGTGTGGACCATTCCCCTTCTTTCTCTCTGGAGCAAACAATGTGCACTTTACCTGTCCAGCTGAATCCAAGATGATCCGCAATGTGGGCCAGTCTTTCCTCTGTCCTTTCCTGATCATCCTGTTGATCTAGAGGTCAAAGAGAGCTGCAAGTTGCCTTTTGCAAGTTAAAAACCATTTCCACAGGAGAGAGAGCCCAAGAAGGGAAAGCCCTGTTTTTTTCCTAACTAAACATGTCTAAATGTGGACAGGCTGCATAACTCAAGTGAGGCCTGTAAATCCCTAGGTTCAAAATGAAACCAAACAGCTTGGTTTTTCAAAAAGCACAGGACTACCTAGCTTTTCTCTTTGAAAATCAGGCGCTCATGTGAAAACATAATCTAGGACTGAGGCACCTACTATGTCTATTTGGGCCAGGCATTTGACTCTAAAACTTCATTCTAAAGTTCAGTTGAAGACTTTGACTAAGTCAAGAGCCATAGTTTTCCATGCCTCCTTAGTAAATGCCAGGGTTGAAGAATTCATCGGGACAGTTCTTCTGATCATGTTCTTTCTGTTGTAGGGCAAGTTTTGTTCAAACACTCCATACAGCACTTCAGATTATGGTCTGTATTTGAGATACTGTTAATTTCAGTGTCTTTGACCCTTTGGATGGGATTGAGACAAAATACCAACAACGAAGGCAAGGAAAAATCAGATGGTCATTCGTCAGTCCTCATTCACTTCACTAATGGTGGGACTGACAGCTCCTCCCATCCCCAGAACTAATTTGAGGATGGTGGAATTTGAGTTTTGATTTTCCCTGAATACACATGTGGATTGAGACACCTCCGAATCAGGAAATTGCTTAGGGTTCGTGATATGCACGTGTCATTCCGGCTCCTGATTTCCACTAGGGCTACTCAGTACAAGCACACAAGTAGGCGAGAGGAAAACCAAGCACCAGAAAACGTGTACTAAAGTTACTGGTGACTCAGAGTTTTCTTCAGACACAGACTGTCAAAAAAAAGGAACATAAAAAGCTTCATTCTTTAAAATTCCTGCAGATCTCTTTGTGTACCAACTGAAAAGTCTATAAATTTGCCTGTCTCACTTTCAGTTGACGCCCAAGCATTTTATTATTAGTAGAAGTTAATAGCTAGCAATAGGGCCAGGGAAAGTCAAAAGCCAAAACGTGCATGACCTAAGCAATCAGTTTAATGACAAAACCATACATATTTCTAGAAGTGTTTTTGCATATTAAGGTAACACTTCCCGTAAGCATTTATGGTTTGCAATCTTGAGATCATTTCACAGACAAGAACACAGACACAAAACAAAAGAAACCCAAACACAGTTCACAAGGGAAAAAAAAAACAAAACCACAGCTAACCACCAAAAGCTGAAAAGAAAACGCCACACGCATTACACCTGTGCACAAACGCACACGCACGCACACACCAAAGAAAACAAAAACCAAAAGAGTTTAATTCATGACATGCGTCGCACAGGGAATCCCAGTCGTTGGCAAATACCTTCAGCACGGTCATGGACATTTTCGTCAGGGATACGTTCAATCTGAGTCTCTACAGACTCATCCCAAATGGGTCTGATGTCAAAGATGTCTTCAGGAACTGACTGCTGAGTCTCACTGGATGGCACATTTTCAATAACTGAAACTTCTAGAGCGCTACTGCTTTCATCATCTGAAACTAATTCTTGTTCTCTCTCTGACTGCGTGAGTCTTTCCACTAATTTAGAAGCTTCATCACTAATTTCTTCAAAAAACTCTATGGAGTTTTTGTAAAGGTCAAAAAAATGGTCCTTACTTTCTTTTGTGGGACTAAAAGCACCGCGGGAGCCTGTAGCGCTTCTGCTTTTAACTGGCAACCGTGAAGAAAATACCTTCGATCTTGGTGTTGTTGCCTCATCTGAGTCTAGCTCAAACTTCATCTCGCTCTCCCTCTCCCTGGCCTCTGCCTCTGCCTCAGCATAACTCCTAGCTTTGGTGGAACGTTTGGTCTTTGGGTCCACGGGACTACTGGCATCAGATTCTGATTTACTGCGGCTGTCTGGTTTCACAGGGACCGCGCTCGTCACGTCGAGCGCTTTGGGTGACTCTGGCTTGCGGACGGACGTGTCCGCGTATGTGAGTTGCGGTTCAGCTTTTTGGAAAGCGGTTTTCACGGGAATTTTAGACTTTGGTTTCGCTTGGTCATCTTTTCCTTCACACTGTGAACTGTCCAGGAAGTCATCCGGGGAAAGGCTCTCGTTTTCTGATTGTTGCGAGGATTGCGATGCAGCAGCTGTTCTTACAGGGATTTTGGATTTGCTTTCACAAGAAGGCACACTCTCCATTAGAGCAGTAGGGATTTCAATCACAGATCTCTGCTCCTCTGGGGAAGAGTCTGGGGACTCCTCACCCTGTTCAGAACTAACCAATCGAGTGACTTTGGAAAAATCTAATTCATCTTCTACCACACACTGCTCAGGAGAGATGGGGCAAGGCACCTGACTGCTATCGACCATGTCGGTCTCCGTTCTGGAGAGGGGCTCAGCTTCAGAGGCAGCGGTTTCTTTCTTTGGTGATTTTGAAGAAGCTGAAATACCCATTTTAATCGGAATTCTGGATTTAAGATCTGCTTTTGCAGTGCCTGCGCTGGCACCTTCACCCATCATTTCTTCAGATCTATCACTAGACTCAGGTGATGGGGGTGAATATTTCAATGCATCTTGTTCTTGCATATCTGACTCCTCTGACTCTGAAGGTGCCAATGGGTCTGGCGAGCTCTTCAGCTTTGAAGATTCTGCCTCTGCCGCTTCCTTCACTTCTTCACATAAAGAAGCCTCTTCCTGAGGCTCCTGCCCCACCTGGAAGAAGTGAAAGCTTTCATCTGGGTAGTTCCTTTTGGTCATGTCAATGGCTCCGCTTCTAGTCATCTCAAACAACTTGCCTTCCTGAAAAAGAAAAGGATTTTGTTCACTGAGTGGCGTCCCTTCTTCAGTGGGTGTCCTGGCGGGTGTCGTGTCAGGGGTTGTGCCTTGAGATCGCCTGTCTACCATCAACCCAAATATCTTTTGTTCCTCTTCTTTCACCCGAGCTTCAAAAGCTTCATCATCTTCACGTATTTCACTCCACATGTCAGAATCCACGTCGGTTCTAGTGATGACAACCTGACCCATCAATGTCTGTGTTTCATCTCTTATATCCTCAAGGGCAGATTCAGATAATTTTGGTGAATCTGAGGTCGGAGACCCTTGTGATTTTGTCTGAAATCCATCCTCTGCTTTGGGCTCTATTTCCATGTACACTTCCTCTGAAGAACAATATTCATTGCCTGTGTCTCTCCTAAGTAAAGCTTCACCAGACTGATCTTTCCCTTCTGCAATAGAATCAGTTTCCCTAGACAGCAGACTTCTACCAGATCCTACCTCACTTTCAGAGTCAATGAAGAAATGTCCAGAGGACACATTTTCATAAGGGCTCACTATATATGGAGCACTACTGTCAGCAGCATCTGCTGCACTGCTGTCGAGTTCCACTGTGTCAGTGGTCAGGGACGAGTACTCTGGTAAGGGCTCCTCAGCATGAGGAGATGTCTCACAACCTGGATCTGCTTTTCCCAAATCCCTTGCCGAAGCAGAACGGTCAGCGGTGTCACCTTCGGCCAGTTTGCCATCGCATGGCAACTGAGAGTACTCGGTGGTACCGTGTCCATGAGAAAGACCATCTGCCTCCTCTGACACAGCCCCTGTAGAAATGAGATTGCTGCATGGTAACGGGGCCGTGGGTTTGACATCTTTTTCAGTAGCATGGCACTGCCCCATTGTTAGGGAAGGCTCAGCGTGAACCTCTTTTTGAGAACTATCAGCAATGGAGCGGCAGGGAGTACACCCAGATTGTGTGACTTTCTCACAGTCACCTGTACCCTCACAACATTTGGATTCCACACTTTCTGCTGACGCACAACCATTGGAATGACAAGTGCCCGTGGAAGGCTTACAGCTGCTCCCAAGGATAAGCGGCTCCTCTTTGTCACCTTTGCCTTGTGCTTTAACCTCACCTATCCCGACAGAGCATGGCTGGGAATCAATGGGTTGGAAACCTGCTTCGTCAGGGCTAGAGCTGGAGTCAATACTAGGTGGTAAAGGTGAGGGTGGTTGCACTCGGATCACAGGCTCCATTAAGAGGCCTGAGTCGGCTTCTTTTTTGAGCCGAGTCAATTCTGGCTCACTTTCGGAAGAGGAAGAACTCTTTCTAGATTCAGCAGCAGGTGTCACCACTGTGGGTATGTCCTTTTCTACTACAGCAGTCGGCTCTGATGCTTCAGCTTCATGTGAGGCTTCTGACTTGGAAACCACAGAAGATTCATCTGGCTTACAACTCTTTTTATAATCTCTCTTCTGTTTTGCTTCTTGTTCCAATTCATCAAACATTTTGATTTTGGTCACCATTTTAAACATCTCCTCTTCAGGGGTGAACCTCTTCTTTGGCTCACTTTCCGCATCGTCCTCCGGTTCTTCGTTCACTTCGGGGATGGTGGCTGACTTCGGTATGTCTGCCATTTTAGGTGTGATTTCATAGCTGATTTCTTCCGAACTGGGAGTTTCGGGGGAAACGGGGCTTTTCCCCGAACTCTCCATGAGGGATGTTTGCTCTAGACTGTCATCATCAGCACTTCCCTCAGGGTCACGGAGAATCCTGGAACGCACCGACGCCAGCTCTGGGCAGGCTTCTGCTTTGCTAAGAACGGACGGAAGAGGACCCTGCCCCAAAATACAAGCCTTGACTGTTGGTTCTACGGGGCTGCTTTCAAGGGAATCGCGGCAGGGGGACTCTTTCATAGGACTGGGCTCCAGAGAGTCGGGTGTTTTGTGTGATGAATTATCTTCTAGCACTGGGCTTGCTTCCAGGGAGTCTTTATGACTTATAGTCAAAGAGTCATCTGCAACTGGGCTAAAGCCTTCGCTATCATGGCTAGCAAGTGAAAGTTCCAATTTCTGGGGACTTCTAACTGTAAGACGGCGTTCACAGGCTACATCCTTTTCTTTCTCTAAAGCAGTGTCATGTGTTTCAGAAGACTTAGTGAAATGTGCAGTGGTTCTGGATTCTTTATCCCTGCTAATATCTTTCATAATGGAAGCTGAGCTACTTTCTTTAAGTTTATCAGCCTCTTCTTCAGAGGCTGGAGGTACATGCTCTTCTGATACATGGTCAGAACGAGACTCCCTAGTCTCAGTAACAGCATCTAGCTGTCTCTCAGTAATACCTTTTTCATCTTCCTTTGAGGAGAGTTCCTTCGTAGAATGTGTTTCTGCTGTTGTGTGTACTCGAGCCGCTCCTTCAGCGTCTTCAATTTGCCCATCAGTTTTCTTTGGTGAGAATGAAAGGCTTTCTGGGCTCGTTTCGGGAGTCTCTGCCAGACCCTCATGCTTGTAACTTTCCTCCGAGCTGATCTGAGGGGTTCCATCAAGTAGGCTACCTGGAGAGTCAGCCACACCTTCGTGTTTAAGGCTCTCTGAGCTCCCCTCAAGAGCAGCACTTTGCAGAGAAAGAGCAGGAAGGAATCCGTCTTTCCCATACTCTGTGGGAAAAGCAGCAGTAAAAGGACTGGTCAGTACTTGCTCTAAGTTGAGTTCTCCCTCCTCTGTCACTGAGAGGTGTCGGAACTGTTGGTATTTGTCATTATCCTCCAGCTCTTCTTTTATGACAGCAGAGAAGTCTGTTGAGGTTTTCCTGTCAGGGCTGATCTGGAAGTCAGGATCTCCCTGATCATCAGAAGTCCTACCCTTACCAGCCGCTGTTTCTTTGGCATTTTCAGCAACTATTACCGGAGGGAGAGGTTCCACTGGCTTTTTGCTGCTCTGCTCTTTTACTTGGTTTTTGCCACCAGCTTTCTTGGCAGTGTCGACGGTGGAAGTTTGCGTTTTTCCTTTCTTTGATTGTGGCTCTTTCTCTGCTTTTGATACCGTGCTTGGTTTGTCCTTCTGTTTGTCTGTCTTGAGGTTTGACACTCGCCTTGTTTCACTCTGTGAAGGAATTGTTTTCTTGCGGGGAGTTTCCTTCTCGGGGGCCTGTTGCTTCTGTTTGACAGATTTGTGCTCAAAGAGTCCAGAAATATTCTTGGATGGGTCTTGCCCTGACTGGAAGGCTTTCATCAGTTCCCGAACAGACATGGTCTCTTCGAGTGTCTCTGTCTTAGAGGAAGGTGAGACGGGCGGCTGGGCTTTGTGTGCTGCTGGCTTTTTGACTTGTGCTGGTTTTTTAGGTGCCTTTTCAGCAGGGCTTTCTTTTGCCTGAACTCTGACGGGCAGTTTTGACCGTACTTTTTGCTCATCTTCCACTCGTTTCTGAAGAGCTTTCACTTTATCTTTTATGGAGCCGATGGGAGTTTCCTCGATAACAGGGGACACAGCTTTAGGCTCTGGAGCACCTGTCACCTTTAGGCCAGGCTCCCCAGCCGGTGCCTCCTCTGCAGTGAGCTTAGGCAGTCTCAGTTTCTCTCCGCTGCCGTGCGGCTTGCTTTCCTTTGGCTTTGGCTTTTCTCTTAGTTTTGCCCTAAGGGGCTTTTTAACTTCTGAGGCTGCTTTCTGTTGCTCCTGTGAACTTGCTTTCCCACTTTTTGGAGATTCTTTTCCTTTTTTTTCAGAATCCCTGCTTACTGCTACAGCTTTGAATTTCTCTTCTACTACCTCCTCTTGCGGCTGTCCCTCATGAAGAGGAACGTGTTTTTTTACATCCTTTGCATGGTAATCCACCGTTCCTGTCATGTTCGACTTCTTTTTTGTTGTCCCTTTGTCTACCCTGACTTCTACGCGGCTCGGCTCCGTGACTTCCGATGGAGCATTTCTCCTGGCCTCTTCAATTTCTTCATCGCTGACAATGATCCATTCTTCTTCTAAGGGCTCTTGTCTGGCAAGGGACTTCTGCAAAACATGTTCGTCTCTGACGTAGGATCCACCTCTCAGAATTTCATTTACTTTTTCTAAGTCCTCTTTCACTCTTTCGACTATTTCAAAAGGTTCTCCCGGCTCTTCTTCAGTGGACTTTTCAAGATCTTTCACTTTAATGGAGGCTGATTTATCAGAAGGATCAGTTGTCAGGATGGCAGTCATTTTGATCAGATCTTGTTTCATCTCAGAAACTTCAGACAACAGGTCTGGACTGGCTAGGACAGGGACTTCATTAACCAGATGGCTTTTCAGGACAGATGTTTCTGTAGATTCTGTCTCGTCATCTTTGATGCGAATGAAAAACATTGAAAGTAAAATGGAAATCAAAAATAGAGATTGGAAAATGTAATCAGGACTGAAAATGACAGTCTTTGGCTGTAGTGGTAGGAAGGTCAACAAAATGGGCCGGGAATGGTGGATCCACAAGATCTGAGGGTACAAGAGCAAAGCAAAGCTAACGGGGGGCGGGGAAAAAAAAAAAAACAAACTGAAAAGGAAAATGGCAGGAAATAACTTGCTTCACTTTATCGCTAGAGCACAACCACACATACAGTATCAAAGCTGGAACAAACCAAATCAGGACACCACTAAAAAAAACCCAAAACAACAACAACAAAATTTCAAATCAAAACCAGAAGAAACACAGTGAAGTTACACAAAGAGAGGCATCTCAAGATTGTTCAGATGTTACAGATCAATGTTCAAATAAAAAGAAAAACAAGAAAAAAGGGGGAAAGCATTAGAACTGATTGAAAGTCAATTTCCTCTAAGAGAAAGCCAGTGTTAGCAAACTGTCAGAATAACATCAGGTTAACAGTTTTGTTTTTCTTAATGACCAAAATAAAAAGCGAAAAGTAATTCTGCAGTAATCTAAAATAGGATCAAATACGTAGAGATCTGAATCAGCTGCAAACCGGCATTTCATCTAAGGGGATTTCACACCTACACAATGAAACAAACAGGCTTTTGTTTTAAGAGGCATGGTCCTTTCCTTGGAACATCCTCATTGACAACTAATGAACTGACTGAGGAAAGAGAAGACAGAGAAGAAAAGGAGAGATAATAAGAAAAAACTGTGAATCAACTTAGAAGTGATTTCAGAGTTTTAAAAAATGTAATGTATGGCAACCCAAAGTCACAGACAGTCACACTAGACACATACGTACAATTCATGTAAGGCAAGTTATTTCCATGCAAAGCAAAGGTGTTGCAAATGCTGCTGGGTATGTAGCTTTGGTTAAAAACAAGAGCTCTAAGAATTATTCATATAAATTAAAGGTACATGAAAATACTGTAAAACATACTGTGGTGAAATATTTGTCTAATCTGGCAATCAATATACAGGAAGGTGGCTGCAGAGAATTCCCATTAAGCCATAACTGCCTTCTGGTAATATTTCATTTCAGCAAGGACTAGCAGAAAATGGATATTGAACAGAACAAAACACTGGAGAACTGAAGCAAGTTACAAACAGAACACAATGCTCAGGAATCACAGACGGACATTTTCCCTTTAACGGTAGCACGTCACATGGAACCGCACATTTCGGCACCCCAGTGAAAGTCAAAGAACTAATGCAAATAAGGAGACCTTAAGCAACACATAATTAGCTGTCTTTGTTTGTAAAAAAAGATCCATTTTGCTACGCTGTTCTCCTGGGTGTAACAAATGCTAAATATTTGCGCTGTGCATTAATTAGAGCCAGATTGCTGCAGGGTATTGTGGTGCTGGAAATGTGGTCTTTTGGTGCTGCTGCTTTACAATGAACTGTCTGGTGCACGCTGAAATGCCAGCCAGTAATTTTGTAAATTTGTAATATGTACTTTCATAAATATCAAATGTATGACTCTTTCACTGGCCAATAACGGAGTTAATCAGCCTGAAGCAAAGCAACTCCTGTGGGAAATAAATTGGAAGTGCTATCCAGACAGTGTGTGGCTGGAGCAGGAACACTCACTGGGTTCTCTGGGGCCTTGGGGGACTCAGCAGTGAGGAAGCAGCAGGAGGACAATGCAAGACATTGCACTTCAACTGCAGACAAGGTGAGACGTTGCACTCCAAACTGGAAACAAGACAGATGTTGTTCTTTCCCTGAACAGATGCAAGAAATGGCTGCATTCGGAAGCACTTGGTTAGAGACACTTCCGTGCGTGCAGAGATTTGTTTGACTTGCCTCTCCCGTAAGGGAGATGTTTGCGAACCCCTCGCCCGCGGTCTCTCATGGTGACGGCCTGATTGTGCGTGTGCAGAGGGTGCTTGTGCTGTGCCAAGCTGTCAGCGCAGATTTCCAGCCATATTTCACCACAGTAAGGGCGGGGCAAGGGAGGGAGGGATGGTTAAACAGCCTGATTCCTTTGGACAGTATCACTTTTTGGCATGTTTGTATTCCATGAGATTAATGAAATAGATTGGAGTCCTCATTGGATTTTCATTAAAAGTGATACTGTCATCTGTCTCAAATATGAGGCAAGAATGTGTGTCAACAAATGGAGAAAACAAAGGAAATGGAGGGATGAGCATTCATACAAGCAAAATAGCAATAGCAGGTTCACTAGGGATGTCAAAGGAAAGTAAAGGCTTAGATGAACCGTTTTTAACTGTATTACTTGTTAATTTACATGTTAAAGTGTATTGAATTGGATAGCTGCTGAGATATTAAATCAGTTTTTATTACTTTTTAAAGTATCAATGTTATTAGCAATAGCAGTTAAAACTTAGCTCTCTTTCATGCTTATCTTTACTCTTAACCATCTCTCATACAAATTGCATTATAACATTCTCAAGAAAAAAAATAAAATCTTACTTTTTTCGGAAGTCATATCAACCTGGAGGAGGAAAAAGCAGGAGATTTAAAAGTTCAAATATAATTGCTATACAGAAGCCACGGGTGAAGTGCTAGTTCTATGGAGACACATGGACTTAAATGGAACCAAGAATGCATTTAAAATAACAGTAAAAGCATGGCTTAATTTATTTAGGGTCTCTAACACCAGAAGAATGCTTACTTCACTATAGTTATGATCAGCAGTAGATGCAAAAATGTTGCAGTGTATTTTCTTTAAATGCTCTGAGCAAGGGTGGAGGACCTAAACTTTTGCATTCCCAGGAGTTTGGTTGCATTGCTCTCAATTTATTGCTTCCTGTCTAAAGCAAAATAGTCCAATATGGTTACGTGAAGGCATATGGTCCATCTGGAAGGCAACCAGGAGGTTTCATGCATTGTGTTTCCTTGGACACGTTCATTCTGAGAGCATGAATTGCATTTTTGCCTCTGCGCTCAGTGATGCTGAAATGCAGGTGCACCAATGATGGCAGAACTGCCCAAGGCATGACCTGGGGCTGGATGCCACTAATAGTTATTGATACCTTTAAATGGAAGCTGTGATGGCCCTCACAGGCCCCCTTTTTGATTTTTCAGAGTTTTTTGGGTACAGATCAAAAAAGCCATACAATTTTACCGTTATTCAAAAGAAAACACAGTCCTCGTCAAACAAGAATTAAACAAAACACAATCTCAGAAAATCCAAGAAGCAGGTTTTTGAGGTTGCTTTGTAATTTCAGTTTATTTCAGTTCTGCTAGCATTTGTCCACACCAGCACACGTTGTTTAAATTTGGCTATGGAAAAACATGCAAAGTTAGAAGTAGCATTAAAGCTTTAATTTTCTATACAAACTTGTGGTAGGGGTAGGACAACTGTGAAGAGTGCAAATCAGCTGTGCAGTACTGCTGGTACAAGATACTGGGTATGGTAAAGCCCCCAAGGTTTTAGTGAGTGCTGAAAAGGTTTAAGTAGTTCAAGCTACTCTTTATAAAGATAAATACAGTATGTTGTCTCAGTCAAGATGTTAGGAAATCCTTGCCTTTCCATGAGCTGACACGGAACAGAAGGAAATCCCTGGCCACATGTGCATGTTCGTACACACTTGGCAATCCTTCAGGTTCATGTAATTACAGCTCACAGTCAGCAGTGATCCATAACAGCCTGAACTTCTCTGATGCACACATTGCCCTGCATTCCCTAGGATGTTCCAGCTTCCCTCACTTTCAGTTCTTCCACATCAGTCCAGATTTATGTCAGCATAAGAAGTAATACTCTTAACATAAAAATTAATGAGGTCAACAAAAAATAGTTTAAAATAGTTATAGCCGTCAATGAACTTGTCTTTTTGTCCTTTAGTTTCCTATACAAAAATAGAAGTCATATTTACCATAGGAGTGGTAAATATTTTTGTAATGATAATAGGAAATCGCAAGCCATGCCACAGACCTGCTGAATCTGTTGTGCAGTGCATGGAAAAGATGTCCATCGCCTTGGGGAGCTGGCTATTCTCACAGTGTTTCCAACAGCTGAACATCATCAAAATGTGAGGACGCTTTTCTAATGTTACTCATTCGTGTAGGGGTCAGAGCTTAAGTAACCTAAGTGCCAAACCAGGGCTGGGAGCCCAGGGGGGAGCTGATACAATTTAGTTCATGCTAAAGATGAAAATTCTAAACCTTTTACTTGTTACTTCTGGATTAACACTGATTCTGTACTGGATGTCAGTCATCCATCTCAGTAACCTGTAACATCCACTCTCCTGGATGTTATAAATGGAGAAGACTGGTCATTTTGACATAGGGGAAGTTCAACTCTGTCTATTCCCAAAGTGAGTCTGTGCAAGGCCCTCTTTGCTGTGTTTGTAGCACTGAGCTAAGGATCAGTTCTGAATGGTGTCTGTTAGTTGTGTTTGTGTAACGTGTGTAGGCAAGAACATGCTGATTTAGCAACATTACCTCTTCTGGTTCTGGATCTGAATCTGATTCCTTTTGGTCCCAAAGTGCCATGCAAAAAGAGAAGGGGGAAACAGAGCAGGCAAAAGGCAATTTTTTTAGAAGAGAGTAGGAAAAAGTTAACTTCCCACAACATTTAACAGAAAAGAAGAAAATGCAGCACATTTCTGCAGTTGATTTCTTATGTCGAAAAGCAGCAAAACTAAACTGTCAATTTAAACACAAGAGGCTACAGAATGGAGCAAAACACAAACAGAAAAGTTAGACGTCTACTGATCCTTATTTGTGCCAAAACTTTAAATATATACATGCTTTTTCAGCCATAAATTAGCATCTATATACACTTAAAATATTCAAGTATTACCTTTTAAAGTCACAAAATGTTGAGATGTTCGGTTTTAAAATTATATTAAAATGCTATAATAAAGATTTACTATATACTAAAAATACTGAGAAGAAAATCGCCATTTTGGGCAAATACATCCCTAAAAGGCACGCAGCTTCTAATGTGACCAGGAAAGAAAAAACCTTGTGTTTTCAGAGTCAGTTTTAAACTGACACTTTCTAAGGAAACAAGTGTTTAACATCTGAGGGCACTCCCACTCATCTCCTGAGTCCTCAGGAAATACCTGATGATGCCTTCAAACACTGGCATTAGGAGTACCAAACCCAAGACACCGAAATCCCTTGCATGGAATTTTTTCGTCTTTCAAATCCCTGCCCAAAAAGCTTTAACCCTGTTTTGCCCTCCTCCTCATTTCTTGTTTGTATGAAAAGGCTGATGCCTGCAGCTGGGTATAATTTCACAGTACCTTTGTGTAAATGGGTAAAGTGATGTTTAAATTACATATGGCTTGATGAACGAGGCCTCTGGTAGATTTTGGCTCCTTCATGAAGGATAATCGTCCGCAGGGCTCTTGAGTGCTATCTCGGACCTGGCACAGTAAAAATACACACATTTAAACCTGCTGCTCTGCTGTGTGAGCTACTTGTGTCTCAAAACTATTCAGCAGGAGGGACCAGATGGGGAGAAAAAAATCCATGTAGGCAAAAATAATGTGTTTTGGCTTTTTCCCCCCTGCTGTTTGTAAATGTACAGATGGATCTATTCAATATATGTTGGATGATATATGCTGGTGGAAAATTCAGCAGGTGTTGAAAATCCGCAAAGCCGAAGGAAGGCAGAGGCACAGATAAAGTTGTAAATTAAAACAAGCTTACAAAATATTGCTGGTAAGGAGGGAGAAAGTTTAGAATTTGTCTAGCAGCGCACAGCAAATATAACACAATGATGGAGTGGGTTGGTTTTCTCCACTTCCTGCAAGTTTCCATTCATAAATCATTTCTCTAAGACTGTTATTTATATAACAGTAATAGTTTCCTCCTTTGTAGTCAGAATGTCCGGGTAGAAGGAAAAGTTTGTGGAAGAGGTTTCCAGTGCTCTCTAATCTCCCTCTCAGAAGAGGTGGTGCTGGTGGCTTGGTGACAGCAGCCTTTCTGACCACAGTGGCCTAACACAGTACTTAATTTGAGGGGAATTAAGGGTTTTTACTCTGGCTTTTATTTTACAAATTTTTCTACTCATAAAAAAGGGGGTTTTTAAATGGAATATTATAGAGAGAAAATTAGGTTACAGTTGGGAATTTATGTAAATTAAGTAGTTTGGTTTTCCTTTGTTCACAAAAAATATGGTCAAGTGATAACTTGAAATACCCAAAAAGGAGCTATCAACATTACCTTAACAAACAGAGGAAGTCTATTTTCTTTGAAGGCAAAGAAACTGAATATATGGTGTTGCCCACTCTTTGTGAGTGGCACCAAATTGCCAAAGCAGTCAACGTAGATGGGTTTTCCTTCCAATACCTGTTGAAAAGGAAAAAAAGCAAACCATCAATTAATCCTTGTGAGGTGATTAGGATTGCTTCTTAAGGATAAATCTGCAACAGTTCAAATAAATTTCTGGAACTGTTAGGACTTTTCAGCATTTACAAGATTTGTTGTGTTCAGTGACCTAAAATGTGTGGAAACATTTCAGATTATTGAATTCCGAAGAGAATAGATTGCTAATTTAGTAACAACAGCGCAGCACTTTAAATGACAACAGTATATGAGTTATGTCAGAAATCTGGGCAAACTTTGAAATTTAGATTTTCATTTGGATTTTTGATAGACTCCGATTTTAGCATACTTTCATAACCTGTCCTCATCACCACAGTCAAAGAAATATTTTCTTCAGCCATCAGAATTCAGAGTGTGTGCCTACTGAGCCCATTCATTTCAGCTGGATCTGTAGAGGCCTAAGAGCTTTTGAAAGGCTCTTAGGTAAATATCCCTCTGAAATCTCTCTATAATGGCATTTCTTGTATCTTCAGATTGCTGCTGTTATGGCCCCTCCACATGCTTGAATATCAGATCAGCAGTTTGGGAGATGTTCTGTTCAAAGTGCCAATCCATTCATGGCTCACCCTTACTTTCCAGAAATTCAGCCTTGTCACTCAGTTTGATAAGCCCATATTTTATCTTGCTGCTCTGCACAAGAGATGCCTGGCAGAGCTTCAGGAGCAGCGAGGACAATTCTTTAAAAGGTGGGATTCTCATGGAAAAGAGACTGGACTAAGCAGAATGTGCCACATAAGTTAAAGCACCTTCAATTTGTCATCCCTTCTGAGGAAGCTGACAGAGCCAGAAAAACGGCATTTAGCAGGCAGTTTGCTGAATTCCGCATAGGAAAGCTTTTGCCTGCTCAGCAACAGATTTAATGTAATTTTATTTTTGTAAAGCAGAATATTAATCAAACCTGCTGCTTTAACATCTTGGTATGTGAATGTGCTGACAAACTGCGACCCCTGTCAGCTGCCTTTCTGGTTAGTGATGTGCATTTATGGGGTTACTGGAAGTTGGGATTTAGCCACTGGTTTTGACCCTCCCCTTTAGCCCTGTGGACTGGGAATAGGGTTTCCTCACTACTTTTTCCTTACACCTGACTGAAGTCCAAGTTTCCATCTTATCGTGGCTGCTCATACTGCATTGTAACAGTACTCGTTGACAGATTATTTTTCAGTCCTTGTGGCAGACAGAAGATGGAAAATACTAGTTTAAAAGCAAACACTAGAAAATGGAGAAAACTTAAAAGTCTCGTACGGTACCTCTACGTCCCTGCTTCTGGCAACTTCAGCAAAGTTTTCTTGTTGTTCTAGAGTTTTATCCACCTTGTCGTCCGTCATGCAGAAACATCTTAACCGTGCTTCAATGGGATCATGGGATTTGGCAAACACCACAAATTTGGCCATGTAGGGGACACAGATAATTTCTCTGTACACTTGGGAAGCAAAAGTAACGGATTCTTGTGTCTGACGACAGTCTATCAACCAAAACCTGTAAAAGAAAATGAAGGGTTTTGCCATCAGTAGAGAAGGATTTAAGAAAGGAAATTCTATGTTTCCCCATCCTGGCAGCGTTAGCTGGTAACCACAGCAATGGGAGATAACAAGTCAGAATAGAGTAGAAAAAGAATTGTCACTCTTGGTTTTTGCCTGCCACCCAGCTTAAAGGAAATAGCAATCAATTCCTTATGTACAACAGCAAAACCTGAGGTCTTTAGGCGAACGTAAATGACTTTGTCCACTGTGCAAAGCTGCATGCAAAATCAACAATTATTCCTATGTGAATTTAGTCACCAAGTATTTTCCAAGGAGTGACACATCCTGCCTTCTTTCCCAGCTACCACTTGAGTTTCTCTGTGGAGCTGATGCCATTTCTTTTCAATAAAATCCACTGCGTGGGTGGAAAGCTCAAGCTTCCCAGCCGGCGGATGAAGGCGGAAGTCAGGAGAGGTCAGAGGCAACTCAAAAGCTGCTCTGATCTGGAGGGGTGTTATTCCTCACGGTGGATTACGTGGCATTATAACCCCAAAGCACACCTTTGGAGTGTGACTGCTCTGCACTTACTCATCTGCAGCTGAGGAACAGCAAATTCCGTGCTGCGCTCATCTTTAGAACACTTAACAAACGCACGGCTCAAAACCCCAGGCTGCTGACATTTGCAAGAGGGAAAGCATGTGTGCTACAGAAAGGCTCTGCTGATCCTTTCCTTTTCCTGCGTGGGAGAATTATGCTGTGCTGGACTCCAACTGGAGAGGCCACATCCTCTGAGAAACCACCAGATGCCTCAGTGATTTGCTGTCAAACACCAGGGGCTAAAAATCCCCAACAGATATTAAGTCTTTTAAAAGCTGCAGCTCAGGAAATGGAAAACAACTACTTGGGCCTCCAAGTCTGCAGTGTAATTCACATGGCAAATATATCTCTTTCCCAAGCTCGTTTTGGACAGAATTAGTTTTATGAATGGTAAAATTGTTGTCCGTCATTAATGCTTAACTAGACATAAAAAATTACTGTGAACAGCAAAGAGTTGGAAATTAGATGAAAAATCCCCCTTTTAAACTGTACCAGCATTTCGAATCATGTTTGGGGCAGAGTAGACAGTTGAACATTCATTTGGATTAAAAAGAATAGGCAGAAGCCATTACAATCTCTGCATGGGACCCTGCCTGCATCACAGAACATTAACAATAGTAATTTTCATGTCATCATCAGGATTAAGAAAGATCTACTACAAACATGGATTGTAGGACCATAAAATGCCAACCTCATTCTGGCTATCACGTGTCCCCTGCTGTTGGGGACTTGACAATTTTAGGGATTTGGACCTCTCAAACCCTGCATCTTGTTTCCACACGTGGTTCTTGAATTAAATTCCTGCCTTTGCACAGATCTCCGTGGCAGCAGCACTGAGCTGAATGCACTGTGAGATCCCCCTCTGGTGGCCACTGCTGTTACAGAGGAATGTCCAGATACACCAAACAGAAACGTGCATCAGCAAAGCGGCCAGCTGAACGGGAAAACAGCCCGTTCTGAACTGAGAAGGGATAAAAAAATAATGTTTTATTTCACCTAATGTTAAGTTGGAGGTTGGACTGCAAGAGCTGATCTCATTTTAACACTGAATACACTATTTCAATGAATAACAAACCTAATTAACAGCAATAACTGCCCCGGACACTGAATTTCATGGCAAGTTATCTGTGATATTTTTAACTGTTTGCTGGAGTACACAGTCTAGATGGAATACTTTCCAGGTCATGGACTGCATGTCCTGGTACAGAGGAGGAGGTTTTCAGGCATTTCTGTGATACGCATCATGGACAAACTAAAATGCATACATACATTCACGTGTATTATTCTTTTTTTAAAATGAAAATCTGTTTTCAGTAAGAGAGCAGTTAAATCTCATCACAAGAACAGATGTATGGAAGAGATGCTTCTAGACCCCAGTTTGGCACAGCTACAGGCCCTTTCTGCCTGACTTCTCAGTTTTAGATATTCTGGAAGTAATATCTCTTACAAGATGTATAGTGAGGTACCCAAATAAGGCATTTCTGTTTCCATGGAGATCTGCATAATAATCGATATCTCTGTTCACTCTACTCTCCAAACTGAAATAGTTTAACAGGAATATTTGTGGAACAAAGGCATGTATTTGAGAGTATTCCTGTAAAAGTCCTGCTCGGTTGTGTAGGTACCTGGCAGACACGTTTGTCGTGAAGGAAACACATTCATTAACGAATGTCAGTGGTGTTGTCCCAGTGATGTCTTCCCATTGGGCAGGGGTGGTTCCTCCTGAAATGATAGAGGTTTAAAAATAAAATCAAAACCAAGCAAGTCTGCAACTTTTTTGCTTCTAAGATATTCATTACAGTTTTTAATTCCCACAAAACAAGTAATAATCCCAGCTATGCTTTCTCCTTGGGTCCACATTATTCCACTAACACTAGTACGACTGGATGGGCTAACCCTGAAAAACCAAGTGCCCAAATGATTTTTTAAGTGATGAGCCCTGTAGCACAGGATTAAATTAATTAATTAAATTAAATGCTTGCAGCTCATTTATCTCTTAACAGAGACTGAAGGAGATGCTAATCACTTTGGAGCCATGGCAAGTTAAGTGTTTAACTCCAGTATTTTCTTCCTAAGCATCCTGAAACATTAAGTCCGTACTACACTTATTCTGCCAGGCAGAGGTATGTTGGTTCTCAAGAAACAAACTGCAAGGAAAATGCAAAAAAACCACCAAACCCAAAGTCTGTGATTATATTACACATCTCTTGTTAGTGCAAACAACAAATGTTATTTCTGGTATAAAGGAATTGTTTGGAAAGTAGCTTATTTTCACAGCTTCTCGCCCCACTCAGGTTTCCATCCAGCTTCCCCTGGGTGTAATCAGCTCAGCATTTCCAGCCCCCCGACAGGGGACTGACAGTTTCAGGATGCTCATGGAGAGCTCCAGGACTGGAATCCTACCTGTTATGCTGCATAGTAACCTTAGAGTGGGCGTGTCGCCTCCATAGCCGTTCATGAGCCCATCACTGGAGGCCTTGGGCACGGGAATCGTCATCGTGATGGGCTTGTGGAATTTCCTTCTCCTGGGCTCCAGCGTGACTATGGGGCTGAAGGTAGCCTTGTTGCCCAAAATCTTCTTTGTAAGTTCAGTGTGCATAGGTTGAGCCTTTCCAAAGCAACAGGAAATAACAGAGAAGTTACTTGAAAACAGTTTAATGATGTGCAAAGAACTGGGCCCGTATACTGCCCACAAACCCCTTAACTTTTCAAATGGCACAATTTCCCATAAAAATCTGCAGACAGAAGAACTGACTGCCAGTGAGAAGGGGAGACCTCACTTTTTTAACTTCCCCATGTCTGACCCTTCTTCCTATCCCCTTTCTTTTTGCTCATCAGATTTTTACAGCATTAATTTAAATTCACTTAACCAGTAGCAAATACCAACCTGGTCACTTTTTTCCCCAGAGAACAAACTCTGGCTGTTTTACAGTGCTATTCAGCTAATCCCAGGAGATTTGAACAAGCACAATCTCCTGTACAAGGTAAATCATGGATGCATGCAGCAAGAGGACAAGATAGAGACCAGAGGAAAGACTTCCCTCTCTGGGAAGTGAATTGTTACACTGGTTCTTTCACACTGAAAATCTCTACATTTAATAATAGTAACACGTTTAATTATTGCAGCACTTTGTACTTCTCTGATGCCTTTCATAAGAAGTATTCAGGAAATTCTATGACCTACACTAATATCAGCACCATCATCAACATTTCTTCCCAAACTTATATAGACAGTTAACAGACAAGACTCTGAACTAACCGGAAAACCCAAAGCTTTGCCACTTGCTTTGACTTTTGCGTGGATTTTTTTTCTTTTATTACTTTTACTAGAAGTGTTGTAGACAACATACAACAGGACGAGCTGAATATGCTGGTTCTCCATTCAAAAATGGTGATTGCCACCAAAAATAAACCCAAAGCTCTGCGAATGCCTCGCCGTACCTGGAGGCCGACACGAATTCGCTTGGTGAGCGCCCCTTCTGGGAAGACAGCCTGCACCTGTGGGACCACGGTGCTGCTCAGCACCCCTCCCTCGGGCCCGATGAGGTTGCTGTCCTGTTTGATCCGGGACACCACTGCGAAGTACTGCGGGAAATCCCGGGTGATGATGCGACAGATGCGCTTCTTCTCAAGCTCCTCTGGAGTGTCAAGTACTGAGGGCAGAAGAGGGGGTGATCAGAAGACCAGAGTTTCATAGAAACACCTTCAAATTGCACTCAAGCTTTTTACGGTTTTGTGCAACTTACATGAAGTATTTTGTCTAGAAACAATGGGAAAAGGAAACACGCCCCTGTGTTCAGCTAAACCAGAGCAATCAAGAGAGAGCAGACAGACAGACAGAGGCACGAACTGGAGGCAGCAAACAGAACACATTGACAACATCTCCAAGATCAGCAGCCAAAGAAGCAAAGGGATTGGTTCCAGCCCCTTCTACCTCACCTATTTACAAAGTCCTATGAAACCAAACTTCAAAACATAATCAAAATTTGAGTTCAGTTTTAATGCTGTGAGTTGTCTTGTTTACTTTGGGATTTGTGATGTTTTTTTGAAAAAAAACCCGAATTAATAACAACTTCTGCAGCTCCTAAACAGCCCGAGGCCATTCTGTTCTTCCAGAAAGCAAGAGTACCCATGACTGACATTTCCTCCCACACATGGAGCTGCTCCGAAAGGATCAGTATGGTAATTGCCTTGTTTTGGAAAAATGTTTGCTATGGAAGCTTTTTTGTTTAACACTACAAGAAGGAACAGGAGAAAACACAAGTCTGGAGTCTGGTGTCAGCTTCACAAAGGGAGACATCCTGTCCCACTGCTTCAGCAGCCCATGCAAAGGAAGTGAGCGCCATGGTAAAAGCGGCTACCCCCAGGGTACAGAAGGAACACAGGAGCAGGATAAGAAGCCAAGTGCCACTGGATACCTTCATCCATCCCATTCAGGATTTCATTCAGCTCATCCTCAGTGTATTCACAGAAATGCTCCTTCCAGCTGTCCCCGTTCTCACTGCGCAGGATCACCAGCTCTCTCTCCTTCCCACGCAGGGCAGCAAAATGGGGAATCTCCACAATCACGGGCCTGGCACAGCAACACAGCGCATTAAATGCACACGGGAGAGAGGAAGAAACAGGATTAACAGCAACTCTATTCAGTCTGCTACAAAGTGACCTGGAATTCTACCTATTTGGCTTGGATACTTTGGCATAATCCTAAACTAGTAGGTCACTAACACAGACTAGATTGTTACAGGGACCCAGTAAGTGCTGAAGGACAGATGAAAAAGTGCATTCACCTCTTTCCACAGTGTGAATGAGATTTGGTAAGATAATAGTGCTCATCTGGAAATTTGGTGATTGTTTTTGCAAATCTATCAAAAACTCATGCTTGTTTTTGTTGTCACTACTGTCTGGGTTAAACTGTGCAACTTCATTTCAAAGAGAATCTACTGTAATGTACAGGAATAGTGGGACAAATTCTGATCTCACTTATACTAGTGCAAATCAGAATAATTTCATTGCAATCCATAGGCGACTGTGTCCTGTGCCAATTTCACTTTGTCATTCTATATATTCCAATGAATTTATTCCTGATTTACACCCTGGGAGAGATACAGGAAGTCTGAGGAGACACTCTGGGTTACTATTGCAGTATAAGAGATAAGAATTTGCCTTGTTGCCTTGCAAGTCAACTTCTGCACCAGCATATGTGCCCATATATATATATACACACACACGTATTCAGCACATATGTGTACATATAATATATTGGTATTGAGATGAACATATACATACATACTCTTAGAAATAAGAGAGAAGATATAAAGGTATTTGTAGATACACTCCTCTAATTAGAGGACTCACACAGGTTACCAGGTATGTGGTAAATGCCGTGTGTTCTATCACACTGGTGGTATCTAACACATAACTTATTGATTGATCGGTCCTTGATACAAAAAAAACCAGTTTAAAATTTACAGTAGATTCTTTTTTTTTTTTTTTTTGTGGTCCCAATCCAGGTTGCTTTGCTACAGACATCAAGCACAGAACTAGGAAGATTTCATGCCAAAACAAAAATGAAGGCCACAGTACTTGAAGAAAAAGATACAAACATACCACCAAAACAAAACCACAAACCACAAAGGTTGAAAAATGGTCCACTAAGGATTAAGTGTACAAAATTTCAAATGATAGAAAGGGACAATATCATGGGCATAATGACATAAAAAAATCATATTGCAGAAGGAGGAGAAGAATGGGGAGGTCAGCATCCATCAATTTGTTTCAAGTCTCTCCTACCCAAGGAATTTGGTCCCAGGAGGCCCCAGCTGAAGGATTCGGCTGACCAAGCTTTCTCCCTCATTAAGTGGGGGAGGAGCCGTAGGCAGATGAAGTTTACTGAGTACATCCAAAGCAGCAGTGAAAGAAAGAACATAAATAAATTTTATGTATTTTTTGTGCCAGAACGCCAGTGCCACTGTCTGGTCCACAGAGTGGAATTAGGCTGTACACTGAATAAGGTTCCGTCCTAGCCACAACAATTTGGTGACCCAAATCACGAAATTGGTTTTGTTAATTTAGGATCTTTTCTTTCTTAGGGAGGTTTTGGCCGTGGACTCAATGGGAGCAAGAACTGGACCTTAGAATGCACCCCTGCAAACAGTAGTGGTTTTCTGATCTCACTGCCAGCACAACACCTTGGAAAATGCTTCCAGGAAGGGCTGAGAATAAATAAACTACACTATAGGCTTGTCTTGCAGGGGAGACACTCTCATCAGATAGGAAAACCATTAAAAAAGAATGGGAAACATACTTAAAATCCATTTGTGTGTGACAAAGATAATGGCAAGACTGAATGTGACAGCACAGTATTTCTTCTGCTCCTTAGATTTCTTTCTCCTTCTTTTTAGAAATGACCAAGATGTGAAAAGAATAAGTGGTAGCACTAACAAAGATGGTGGCTCTGATGACTGCCTGTTATAACAGGATTTTAAAGCAACTGAGTTGTTTCCAAATGGATTTAAACTATTGGTGTTTACAGCCACTTTTTTTACAGTTTCTGAATGAAGTTATTTACGGCATTAGAAGGGGTTCCTTCAGTCATCCACTTTTGGATGTCACGGTTGATAGGGAGAATAGTTGGTAAAAGAAATTTTCAAAATTGCAGAGAACTGCCGCTTTCAGCTGAAAATTGCTAAAATGGCTCAGCAGCAGAAACAAATCTGATCTTTCTATGGGCTTTGCAGCATGGGAAGTAAGAAATGGCCAAAAAAAATCCAGAGTTGTCCTACTGTTTAATTTAGCAATTTCAACCCCAGAAAAATCAACAGCACTGTGCTTCCCTGATAGTCTGAATTACCGATACCACAACACAAGACTCTAAAATAAGCTCCTGTACCTTGTGTTGTGTAGGTAGCAGGCTTCACAATTGGGGAGTAGATCAGCACAGTACTATTAATTTTTGAAATATAGCATGAACTGCCTTTTCTGGCTCCAAAAGTGTTTTCCCACTGTAAAATCACAACACTGAGCAACAATTATATCCAAGGAAGCACATTAGCCATAGCGCTGATGTTTGAAACCCCCACTTTGAACAAAGAGGTGTAAAAGCTTTGCGAATCCCTCCCTGACAGCTGCTCTGCGCTTCACACCACTGCTCTGTTTGTTACCACACGCTACCGAGACCCTTCTCAGTTCAGGTTTGCCAAAGGAACCGTTTCAGTGCAAGGCGAACACAAACACAGGCTGAAGGTTTCCCTTCGGGCCGCGCGGCGCCCCTTACCCAAGGAACTGAGCCCCAGAGGGTCCCACTTCGATGAGGCGGCTGGCCAGCCCTTCTCCCTCCACCATGGGCGGCATGGTGGCCAGCCTGTGGCGCTTCACCAGGCGGCACGTCACGCGTGTCGGCGCCGTGCACTTGCGCGGGGGGATGATGATGCGCAGCCCGTTGTGCCGGCAGCCCCGCATGGCGCCGCCGCGAGCGTCCACCATGAAACTCACCAGGAAGCTGCAAAACCAGGGCAGACAGTGAGACCCGGAGCGCCACTCCCTCGCTTACATCCCACATACGTACAAACGACGTATGCCAACAGAGCTCTTGCTCAAGAGGTACAATGAGAAAAGGCCTTTCTCCCACGTGAAGCGCTAAATCATGCTGAGTTCATTAGTAATTAAACTGGCAAGTGCTACCCAGTAGTTCTTCGCAGAAAGTCTGATGTCATGGGGCTGCTGTTGATAAAGCACCAGCAGACACTAGTAAATGTGAACACGTGTACCTATTGCAAAGTGCAAATATCGCTACTCTGTACCTGCAAGCAGCTGTATTTAAAGTTGTCACTCTTTAAATACTTCATGAGCAAATACATCTTATTGGAAAAAAATATTTATTACTCAAAAATGTAAAGCCAATTCTGATTGGATGGCTCAGGTTTTTAGGGTGGTTTTTTTTGAGACTCTCAAAATAATTTTCTAGCTATTTGATAAACTATAATTTCTTAGAAAAATGGGTTTGGATAGTAAAAACAAATCAAATTTCATTCTTGAATGCATGAATACAATTCATACTCCATCGGTGGGGTTATCACCTATTTATATAAAAAAACCCCAGCGTGTTGTTATGGTTTGAAGGCAAATTTGGGGGGTTGGTCAGATGAGAAGAGTTGCTATATAAAAGGTTTATTTGGGATTTGGGGTTTTATGTGTTACCTTGCACAGCAATACAATGTCCTATTGGAAAACTTAGCGATGCAGAGAGGCATCTACAGAGAGTCTACTTCTAGCACAGGGTAAATTATGGATTCTTTTTTTTCTTTAAAAGGGAGAAAAACATTTCAATTTGTTTGTAATTATATTGAAATTTGTAATTTCTCTTGTGCTGAATGTTTTGTTGCTCCACATATACCAACATGTAGATTTTGACAGACTGGGGACAATCTTGGGAACGGTGCAGAACTACTTCCAATTTTTTTTTTTTACTGTTTGATTACAGGATCATGCCTGATATGGGATGGTAATGTCAGGTTGCTGGAAGTGAAAATAAGAGTAGATGAGACAGAACGGTGTCAGGCCTACTTCTAGCCACTAATATAGAACCAGCACAATGGGGAGTCGCAGAAATGCTACTGAAGGACCTGCAATAGAGAAAAGCCCTTATAACAGGAGTAACAAATACAGGGATTTTTCCACTGCCCCCTTGACCGTTCTGTGCAACAAACATTGCATCCATTCATTGTCCACACAGCTACAAGAATTCCACATGCTGTAAAAACACAACACTCGACACACCGTGCAGGTCAGAGATGGACGATGGGAAGGAGCCACAAGCGCCAGTCGGAAGCACACCATGCACCACGGATGCCAGTCTGTCTCACACATGCAGGCTCCTAGTCTACTGCCATTCAGATACCTCTAGGCTTTGCTTAGGGTAAAACTCTGGGTAGTACAACCATTAGCTCATTCCTTAGAGGTTGGTGTTTCTGTGGTTTTAACAAGGGGGAAAAAAAGAAAATGAAAACATTTTACAGCTTCGATTGTCTGGGGATTTGTTGAGAAAAATGGGAGCTTCCTTCACAAAACACATTCTTTGTACATATTAGAGCACAGATGAAAGAAGAGCTTAAGAGATACTAAACGCTCAATTGTTGCACTAATGCTCTTGGCTTGTGATGCAATTGCCCCTGAAGTACATGAAGTAGTGTTATCAAAACGGTTTTGTGTGATGTTTCAGAGAATGTGTCCAAGGCTCCAGGGTGTGTTTGAGGCAGTCAATGACACTGCTGGAAGAAGAGTTTCTCGTTTGAAAGCTACTGCTAAGAGCAACACAAACACTCTCCCACAACTCCCAGAAGCTAACGAGAGCCCTGACTGAATTAAAGCAGCATTCACATTTCTCATTGTGCAAGCTGTCATGAGCACAATAGTTAGGATTCAGTTATGTTCATTATTTATGTAATACTCAGGATTGTATGCTTTAACACCAGGATCACCTTTTTTTGCTGTCCATCAGTAAAATATTAGTGCTGGGTCACCTGCTGTCCCATGTTCTCATTAGCTTATCTCCCTACTTGCCTCAGCAATGCCAAACCCCCTGTTCACTGCTAGAATGCAGACACACCAAAGGTGAGGTTGCAAACCATGTAATCCCCCTTCTGACCCTTCTGGGTTGCTATGCCTTTCCGTTTGAGTTTACTGAATGTGCCTCATGGGTCAGCAAATCTAAACGTCTATCCCACTGTCTATCTCAAAAGTTTATCAAGCCATCTCTCACTGGAACCAACCACAGCTCCAAAGAGTGGAAAAGCAGGCAGAAGTAAGTCTCATTGGGAGGCAGACACAAAGATAACAGTGCTAGGATAAAACCAGTAGGATATTCCTATTATTTCCTGTAAAAACAGCTGTTTCTATCATAAAGATCATCTAAGGTTGTTATTCAGACAGCACAGAAAGATTACTGTCAATTATCACAATAACTATGGAGAAGCCAGTTCCCAAACCCAGCTACAGAACACTATGGAATTGCTGGGAAAGAGATTTTGGAGAACTAGGATGAATGTAGTGCAAAGGAAAGAAACTGAAGGGGAAAATTTCTGAGCTTCAGACCTGTAGCATAATCCTGGAAGGACAGAACACTGACACAAACACAGAGTGTAAAAATATATCCTTCTCCACTATACAACTCTGCTAATTTCCCACCTTTTTACTACATTCATTTTTTCATCCACTTATTTAATCTGATTTCTTTTCATTCTTTTTTTTTTTTTAATCAGCACATTTCACATAATTTTAGCTATGCAAGAGAGTGAAGCAAATAATTCATAAGAAAACCTTCTCTGAATCACAGGAGCCTCTTATTCTGCCTATTTACTACATAATAGGGTATCTGGATGGGGCCATTGCTGTTCCAGGACCAGAAAAGCTTTTCCCTTTTGAAAGGAGAATGCCTATCAATATACAAATAATTCATACAAAACTAGTGCATGACATAAAACATGCTTTCTGAAGTGTGCATTTAGGAAAGTGAAAAATTTGCATGACTAATAGAGAGTAAATGTAAAATTCAAGCTAATTATTTTGTTGCCCAGGCACACGCACATTATTTTTCCTCTTCCACTCTGTTACCAAGTGTTGTTAAGTGACGAGACTGAGATGGGAAGAGATTGTACTCAACAAAAAACACTAGCAGGGATAAATGGCAGATGAAGACATCACTCTGGGAAGTGACACCTTATCACACTAAATTCCTTCGGCCAAAAAGACACTAGTGCGTAACACTAGCACGTGAATAACCCTAACATCTCATATACTCCCTGAAGCCATGCAGCAAACTCAGACCTTACTCCGTGTTCCAGCTGCATGGAGCACTACTACTACATGGAGCACTATCAACCACCCACATACAGAGAACGAAGGGGAGAGGGATCATTAAAGAGAAACACAAACGGCGAAGAAGAGTTCAAGAGGGGGGAAAAACATAAAGAAAAACCCAGTTAATAAAAGGGATTAAAGGAACTTTAACTTAAAATTCAATTAGATGATGACTCAAAGTCAAAGCAGATTGCAGGTTAAAGCTTCATCTTTCTCAGTGCTAAGACAGCCTCTGAGTAAGTTTCGTTTCCAGTTTGAAAGGTTCCGTTAGAAATGAAGCACGACACAAACATGTGGCCCTGGCAGTCTTGCAAATTGGATCAATACTGAGATTTCCTGAGCTTTGGCAAGGTGGAAGTACAATATAATAGCCAAATCGGTGAAACAAATCAGGTTTGGGGAAATCATTGCCTTCTCTCTTTTAAAGCGAATGAAGGGGAAATCAGAATTATTTTTCTAAAGGAAAAATAAAGTGTAAAAGCAATTCTCTTATAGGAATCAGTTACTGACTACTGGAGAGTCTATACACGCTTCTGTTAAGCACAGAGCAGTCAGCTCAAGCATCATCCATTCTTTCTCAATTTAGCAATCTTATAAATTAAAGAGGCCATTTCATTCTCTCCAATTTTAGAGTAATTAAGAACTACATGCTTACCATATGAAAGATATATCAAATAACACTGGCTGTAGTGGCCTTGTGATTGCGTACACACAAAAGGCCCCTAAATCCTTCAGGCTGTTTCCACACGTTCTACAGAAAGCAGAGCAAACAGCTCTTGGGGTTTCTACTTGATCAAAACACAAAAGACAAAATATATGCATTGGACAGAAGGGGCAAAAAGTTGGGGTGTATTTTCATGAAATATTTGTATTTTAGATCTGAGCCTGAGTTATTATTCCCTTGGCTGTTTTTATTCATATAGAACTAACTTGGGTTTATTCTGTATCTATCCTCATGTGAAAGATAACAGCAGGACGAACAAAGGCACTGGAAACTGGATGTGTCAGTGCTGGAGGGGGTGAAGGAAGCCACCTGTGTGCTTTGTGAGGAGTCCCTGTCGTGTCAAGAGCTTCGCAGAGGCAGAGTTTCAGGCGGGGGGGCACTCATTCTGCAGGGTCATCGGGAGAGCCATGCAAACCCAGCAGGTGAGGGGGCTTTCCAGGACAGGCAACGGTTCTTGGAACACATGGAACCAAACTAGACCAAGTCTCCACCACCATTTCCATACACTGGGCTCGGGTACGGTCGCTCTTCCCGAGCAGCTGGGCAGGCACGCATGCGCTCGGCAGATAGCAGGGAACAAAGCTCCAACCAGAGCACACCCGGTGTAGACACAGTCAAAAACTTCTTGGCACACATTATCTCAATTTATAAACGAAACTGGGAAACAAGGAGATAGCAGCATTCAGTGTTAGTCGCAGTGTGAAGAAGCAGAAACAAACAATCAGGGTGCTTCGGCCATCGGAAAGTGTTCAGCGGGAGAAGGAAACAGGAGAGAGGCTGAAACTCAGAAAAAAGGCCTTGATCCAGCTCCCACTGAAGTCAACAGCAAAGTCATTCAACTACCTCAGAGTGCTTCCCAGCAGGCTGCAACTATGCCATCCAGAAACAAGGCAAAATTCACATTCCAGGAGGACAAAAAACATGATCCTGACATGGAAACCACTACAATATTAACTTCTGACAACATTCTCTTCACTGCCTTAGTCAGCTGCTGAGAAATTCAGTGACCTGGCCTAAAGAGATGGGTTGGTAGTTTGGGGGTTTAATTAGCCACTTCATAATTTTTCAGAGCTTAATGTTTAAGGCAATTTTCACCTTTCTAGGGTTAGGCTGAAGGAGGTGAACATGTACTGTGCCAATTAACAGTCATTTTGCCAAGGGAAGATAAGCTCCTTTGGGAAGGTTCAGCTTCCTTCTGTGCAGGATGTAATGTGCCAGTGGTTCAAGCACTAGCTGACCATCACACAAAAAATAGGTTTGGCATGAAAAATAGGACATATTAAGTCTGGGCTGTTATTCTACTAGTTCAAATATGGTGGCACAATTTGGAAAATGGGGCTTAGAGAGTGGCTCTGCAATATTCTCTATACAGACAAGTGAGATAAAAGGCCCACTCACTAATATAATAATTACAGTGGTTTGTTGAATTCTCTGGGGGGGGACTACTTCTTTAAATATTAATATTAAACCATGCCACCAACAAAGAAAAGGTATGGTTAAAACAAGCCAGGATGGTATAAGGAGCTTTGTTAAGACTTTCTGCAGTGGGCTTATTAAGTATCCAGAACTGTTTTGTTATAGATGCCAAAGCAGATGGGAGAAAGTGGACACTTACTGTATCAGAGAAGTAGTGCCATGCATAACTATTACTGCTGGTTAGATTTATTTTTTTCTCTTGGCTAATGGGCACAATCAAAACACTAAAGCATCCTGAAGTGAGGTAAGAGGGGAGGATAAATAGGGTGGGTGAGAAGTGCAATGTATTAAAGAAAGAAATTATGCAGAAGTTCACCTGCTGTTGTCAAGATCAAGACATGGAGAAGAGCATCTGCAATAGAATAGATGGTTTAACATCAAAAAGGAACAGAAAGGGGGAAAAAAAAGAATGAGTTAAATGAAATACTGGAAAAATGAAACAGATTTCTAAAGCAAACACATGAACATATGTGCATATTCCTCACATGTGGGAAGGTAGAAGTGAGTATGGACAACAAGCCTATGCAAACACCCTCAGTTCCAAGTGGCCACTACCAGTACAGCAGTGAAAGTGGAGGGATCTGGGTTCTCTACAGACATTCTCACACTGGAAGCCAGACACCTAAAATGCACAGTTGGATTCTGAGTAAAACTTTCAGGAGCAGATAAGGGGAAATGCTCCTTGGTTTAGGTCTCCACACCTAAAATGTGGACCGTGGGATACCGAAGTAAGGAACCTACGGCAATTCCAGCCAGCATTCCTGACAGCACAACAAATCATGTTTTTCTTTTCTTAACATCCTCTATCAATACATTGTCCTCCACTTCCTTCCATTTCAACATGTTTCTTGTCCTCCTTTTGTTCTACAAAACGACAAATTTCAAACTCTTATTTTGACCTGTTTAGGCTCTCAGTAATCACTTAGTGCCACATGGACAATTAGCTTTCCAATGTCCCTTTTTATTATATGGATCTCCATTGCCATTTTCTTCCATTAACATGCTTTGCTATTAATGAAATACACTCACAGTTTTTCCTCAGCCTAACTTGCTGAACAGAGGCCATAAGGCTGAAGCATATTTTGAAATCATTTAGACTTTCAGATTTAAGAAATGACTATCAGCTGGTCGCTGCCAGGTCCTGTTTCCATAACGATTTCCAGGAAATCAATCTCACATCGGGAAAAAAATTATTATGGATTGAAAATACAACACTTGAAATATATTTTGTTTACCTTGTTAGCAAGGATCCAGCCTCCTTTTTTGCAGACATGCAGCTAAGAATGATAATTCACATTATTTGTCACAGTACGAGCTGCCCAATCCCTCATCTTTTCATTGGTGGAAACAATGACTTCCAGCAAGATAAAATCACTAATAATATCCCAACTGTGGAATTTATTTCAAGATACAAGTAGCGACACTCTGACCATCCGTTAGTCAAACAGGGTCTTCTTCAGCAAATTACACAAAAGAAATCAGGATCTTTCATCAGCCAGGAGTTTTACTGTGAGTCAGAGTTGGAAAACCTGCAGAGCTGCTGTGTATTTGCTCTAGGACTCAGTACCAAGTTAATATCAAAGCACGGACCCGAAACTCCTTCCTCACAGTGCCACGACCCTGACAACATGTTAGATTTGCTCTCTTATCTACTGTGCCTCCACACAGCTGTCAGGAAAATTCTTAGAAAGAGAAGCTATACAACTAATTTCACTGTATCACCAGAACACAGGTAAGAGAACAACTTAGTTTTGCACAACATTAATACTTTAAAAATCTTACAGTCACCCTTATCTTCACTATTCATGCATATTCTTGTGGGAAATAAAAATATGGTACCGCCAAGCAATGTCTAAATGCTGCAAATCTTTCAGTTTGGTGATTTTTTTTTGCCTTCAAACTTAATAAAAATACACATGTTCTTCCACAATAGGATATTGTGTGGTATGAGACTAAAACCGTGAAACATATTTGCATTTATGTAGGCAGTAGTTCTGTCTTTCACATTCCAACAGGAAATTATAAATTGTATCCCCTGATATCAGCAGCAAAGTCATAAAACTCTATCCTATTGGATATTCAGCACCCAACCTTTTTGGCATACTCAGAGATCCTTAACTTTGCTCAATAGGTAAGATAAATAGTTTTATGAAAAGAAGAAGATCTGATTTGCTTGAAAGACAGTTAAAGTGCAAGAATTTATACTTTTTTTCTTCAGCCAAATTAGAAAACTATCTGGAAACTGTCAGCTGGGTAAAATGACCAGGAGACCTTTATGTTGAGATTTTGAGCCCCACAAGAACATTACCTCTTAGGAGAGAAACACTTTTGGGGTTTCAAAATGGTTGCCAAAGACTCTGACCAAAGAACTTACTTTTTCTTCCTTCCTGCTGAACTTATCAACACACTGAAGGAATAGTTATATTTAAAATTTAAAGGGATGGGTAAAACATTTTCCCTTCTGAAATTTCAGCCATGGAAGAAGATTTGATTAGTTATGCAGAGGCTGAAATACGTGCCTGTGAAGTTCCACACTGAGAGAAGAGTTCTCTGTGAATTTATCTTTTTGCCTGGGGGTGTTACACTGTGATCCACAGGAACACTCCCCTACAATGGGACATTAGTAAGAACCCTGCAGCAATTTGGGGCTCACCACTGGAGTGATGCAGGGAGAGAAGTGGCATTTCTCTCCTCAGATTGTACAGAATACAAACTTACTACATCTGTGGCAAATAAATTACCGTGCAATACTTTGCTGATGTGTTATTTCTCAAAAACAGCGTCTGAATTGAATACGTTTTCAGTGTCTTGGGCAAAACCAAGGCCACGCCCTTGCACAGGATCACTGCCAATGTTTATCTAGGACTTCTTTGAAAATTCCAAGAGTTTCCTTTCGTGATAGGTAACTACTAGCTCACTGCATGCCCTAAATGTCAGCAGTGCTGCTGCTTCATAAGAACCCACTAACAGTGTGTGTCTGCATGTGGAGCGTGGCTGACGACAGGGCTGTGAATCACAAATACATTTGTTGTTCCAGCAGAGTGAGTGCAACAATCGTGAACTTCTGCAGCTGTTTCACTTTTAAAATAAGGTCTTACAAGCAAAGCTCTAGGAGTCAATGTGCTTTTCTATGAAAACAGATGCACACCAACAGTTTATGATAACTTAATGACTCAGACCAATCTAAACAAGATAAAAATGAAGTGTTGTACAGTCTTCTTCAAAGGCTGAGGAATTGTTATTATGGGTTTCTTTGGTACAATATTTAGTGTCAGGTTAGTGTGTGTATATAGAAAGAAGAACATAATTTGTGTTGTGTTAAAATTCACTATTTCATATATAGCTGCAGAGAGTGTTGCTCCTATTGAAATCAGATATTTTATCCTACCACTAGCATCCCGGTCATCCCAAAAGATGGGAATATCACTCATATTTTTAAAAGAAAGCAACAAAATAATTGCACACCCAACAAATAAATGCCACTCTTCTAGAAAGTATTTAGTTCATCCTCAGCAATCACAGGAAAGACCTACCTTTTGGAAAGGGCAAATTAATACATCCTTTGGAAAAAATCTGTAATCTCTCTAGGGTTAGAATAAAGCACCAAAGCAATTTTAAAGCTTTCATATCAGTGTATATATATAAGCAGACACATACTTTACATATTAAGTATTTTCATTTCATTTGTTAGTTTTGGAGCTCATGAGAAGCAAATCCAAACAATGCTGGTGACAATCAACTATCCTATGATCAGCTAGCAAACAATATTCTCATCTATGTTATGTAAGTCAATCTGGCAGGATTTTTCCTCCTCTAGATCCAGACTGCCTGTTATTCCAAATGGGACTCCAGTGCTATTTTTAAAAAACACAGACTGTAAGATAGTAGCAAACTCATTTGAGATTCACAAAAATAATCTTTGCCCCTGTGCTGTCCAGTCACGCTATGTACACAGCCCACAGAGACTAAATGCTTTTTAATTACTCCAGTTCCTTCTGAATTCATCTGCACGTTCCCCATCCAATCTGATGGCAGGACACAAATGTAGAATTCAGTGTGAAGACTGAAACGGCTAAAAATGCAGTAAGTAAGAGCATTTGAAACAACTGCAGTCACAAATTTTAAGGCCAGCAAGGATAAGGTTTGTAAATATGATCTGGGCTGGGCCTGCATTTTGACCTGCCTTATGGCTTGACAGTGAGTTTGCCTAAATGCAAATGCTTACTACGAGTCAGTTGGACATGAAGAGAGTGGTCAAATATGTGCCAAACACGTGATGTTTAGGTTGCTTGTCTGTTCATGCAATTTAGAAGGCAAACACTGGAGCTGGTGCTCACCTCAACTACCCCACCAGCATGGTAAGTACTGACCATCTGGAGTGATTGAGCACTTGGTGTCAATTATTATTAACTCTGAAAGGCAATGTACTTATTTCTCCATAAAATGCACACTAATGCCTGTGTGTATGTGTCATTTATCACATTGATTCCCCTTGAACTTGACTGAGGACTCAGTGACTTGCAGTGATTTTAGTGAATAGTCTTGGTACTCAGGCTTGCTCGGTTGTCAGAGCTTAAAAGATCGTAATAATTTATTAGCAGCTCCAGGAGGCAATGAATTAAAATACAGCTCCTAGTTAAGCATTAGCTGAAGCTCGTGTCACTGCAGGTACTCTGTTTCTCACTTTGTAATGTAATGCTAATTGATACACTCACCCTGAATGAATAGGGCTGGAAGAAAGAGCCACATTGTCCAAGATTTCAGGGCCCAAGCTTAAGCGATATGAATTCCTTTCAGCGTCTTTGGCCAGACTTGTTACCTTGGGAAGAAAAATAACCCCATTTTACTACAATGAAATCAATTAATGAACAAAAATGAGATGTATTTTGCATAGTAATGCCTAAAGCATTCAAACATTTTCTTTTAAAAAACAATGCAGTACTAATAGCATTAAGATACTAGAAACCCTTATTGTAGCATTTTGTATTTCCCTAAAGTAATCCTATGTTAGTGGTCTCAGTGAAATGAATGCTATGATTTAACTGAGAAGGCATTTCCTAAATCTCTTTTTTTTCAACTACAAGCATGTTTCAAGACAGTATCTTTTAGGACAATGGCTATGAGTTCATCCCCCAAATGTGTAGCATGATGTCTGTTAGCAACATTCAAACATCGGTTAAAAAGGAGAACATTAGGAACACAGTCCCTGTGCTATATTCACACAACTTATCCATTTATTTTGGAACAGAGTTCAATACTGCACAGCACAGGATGCCATTAAATACACTTAGAAAATAGAGAGATTTGTACTCAAACAAACCAAGCAGCATGCACCACACAGTCCCACCAGAACAATCTGCAGTGCAAGCCTTCCCTGTTTCCTGATCTCTGCAGGCAAGAAGGGGCGGTGAGAGGTTTGCTCACCTGCTGGCTGGGGATGACCACGGTGTCGTCGATCATGGCGCTGTCGCGCAGGTAGGAGGCGTGGCTCAGCGTGTGGGACCTGTCGGAACTGAAGGACCGCAGGCTGGGAGGTTGGTAGGATGCCAGAGCAATGCATCAGCAGCACACAGGATGTTGCAAAGGTGTCATGACAGATCGAGCGGGAGAATGAGAAAAGCGTGCTATTAGCAACACCATGCAGCTTCCAGGGGCAGCAGAGCACAGTCAGGGGAAACACAGCTTTACGCATCTGTGTTGTGCCACCCGTCCGACCGCGGGCCACAAAGCCTTTGCACTGACCTATTTGCTTCCAAATGCAGAATCTAGAGATTAACCTAGGTGACAGTTTATTGTTTTACTCACAAATACTTTAGATTTGGCTTTGTGGCGTGATGGTTTCCTTATAACAAAGAGCATTCGTTTCTGTTAAGGCTCTTCGGAGAGCTTCTCTGCTGCATCACACAAGCAAACCACCATGGAAAACCAGGATGCTACCATCTGAAGAAAAGCTGGAATGACACCTTCTGAAGCTTTTAGGACCTACTCTCTCCCTCTAAACTGTAAATCAGTAGGCCTGACATTGTCCCCTGGAAGGTACACACAGCAAGGCGAAGTGTGGCCAGCCACAAGCTCCTGTGTAAAACAGAATCTTCCCCTGAATCCAAACAGCATCTGCAGGGAGACAGCCCCAGTGTGAGCACCGATCTGGCTGTAAGTACACACAGCTCTACAGAGCACTGGTTGCTGTAGCAATGAGAGGTGCAAGGCAGTAAATAAGCTGCTTCCAAGCACTGGCTCAGAATGTAGCTGCAGTATCCACCAGCAATAAGCAAAAAAAAAAAGACAAATAAGACACCACGAAGGACATATTGAGGTAAATGGGGTTTCTGCTACCACAGAGCACAAGTTTTGTCCTTTTTTGATATTCACTAGCTGCAGGATGAGAACAGTGATTTTTAAAACCAGATTGTCCACCTTCAGATGTTGTGCGTGTACTCTGTGATGTTGAGGGAGACCTTGAGGAGTATCGCACCTCTAACCGAAGGAAGCAGTTTTGTGTTCCTGGCTTACACATCCATGAGTGGTGCTCATAATGACTAACATGCTGGATCAGAACAATAGGCCATTTATCCAGATGAACAGAGGTTTAAGGGATAATTCATTTTCAGCAGTTAGCAATAAAAGTCATGGGTTCATTACAGACGTGAGTTTCAAATGCATTAAGTGCATATCAAATACCATCTGATTCAGACCACAGCCTTTTTAAACAATAGTTACATTCACTCGGTATTTTTTGATCCATTTATAGAAGCAAATGGTTATCTTATTTTTATTAGAAATAGATGACATTGAAGAATAATCAGTGCTGTTGATCATTATCTTATACCAATGGCCTGTTCAGCATCCCAGGTGGATTGTATAAAACTGGAAGCAAAGAGGGGTTACACAACCATCAGCCTTCTGAAAGCCTTGAGAAAAATCAAACCAAAAAGGAACATTTTTTCTTTGGTTGAGGAACAAGCCTCAGTAGCAGACCCCATTTGCCATCATTATCCTGTGTTCATTTCCATGTTTGACACTTCCAGAACTGTTTTGCTGAGCCATGCAATGCTCGTGAGAGAGTCACCATCCAAGTTGTAGGTTCTGCTATTCAGCTAACACCACGTCCTGGACAGATACCGAATGAAGGGAAGTCTGAACTGCATTTGGCTGGATATCCTTATGGTCATTCTGCCCATCCTCACTGCTACTACCACCACTACACAGTGCTCTTCACTGTGTAGTACCTGTACATAAGCTCTAATATACACCAGGGAGATGGGCTTTACCTGCAGACAGGGTAGGCACACTCATGACTGGTAGGTAGTTACAGGTAGTTACAGGTTTAAATTCCCTGCTACACTCAATTTCAAAAGCAGTGCTCAGATGGCACTGCCCCATCTGTATGCTGGACCAGCTCAATGAAGAGCAAACCAGGAGTTAAAAGGTCTGTGCTGCTCAGACTTAGGAATAGAAGCACTGATTGAAATGACAGTCTCCTTACGGACTGAACACGGGATTTACTGTATATTATTGCCATAAGCATTCAGGAATTCTACTAAATGTACAAAAGCCTACCTAAATCAGACACAAGACCAACACCTAAATGCAGATTCTTTCCAAACAGGGTTGATCAATCTGAAGTCTGAAGGGTTGGGGGACCAATAGCACTCAGCCCCAGAGACAGAACCGTGGAACCCAGGAACGCTGCAAAGCTCCTGAAGCTAAGAGTGCATCTTGCCTGTGTGCACAGGCACACATCACCCACCTCTAAGGCCTGGATAAGGCCCTGGGGGTATCCAGAAAGTAGGACCCCATGCCAAGTTTCTAACCTGCCTGACTGAGGGGCTTGCACACACACCCACTTCCCAGCCTGGACAGAGACCTAACAAGCTCTAGGCTGGCTGGGCATATCTCTTGTTTACATGTAAGTGTATATTTCCATATGTTCTTTCAGAAGCTGAGAAAAAACCCTGGGGTCACTGAAAACTCTATAAATCAACCTTGAAAATGTTTCTCAACAGCAGCATCGTTCCTTTGGTTCTCCAAGTCAACCTTCTGCATACAGCAGGCCTCCAAAGTGGATGAACAGAGACAGGTGCCATAGGAGGAGGTAGAGACAACAGGTGCTCATGCTATGTAATACCTACCTGGGCATGATGCTAATGAAAGCATATGGAAAAGAAAAATGAAGAGGAGAGAGAAATAAAATAAATAGGGAAGATGGTTACAAATGAAAAATACATGTTTTTAAATCAAATTGTTTAATGCATAAGATTACATGAGTCTGGACTACTAATACTATCTTGCTTTACTGAATTTCCTGAAAAAACAAAGTCATTATAATGCAATGAAAATCACATTAAAAGGAAATGCAAAACAACTGAAGCAGTCTCTGTGAAAAATCTCAAAATCAGTAACCTAAAGGTGACAGAAAAGGAGACCATGTAGTTAGAAAGATGTCTTTCTTTCATTATTTCTTCCTTTAGAATTTTGCTGCATTTCAGTATAATTTTACTTGATACAGGATTTGAAATGCAAAATAAACCATATCAGTGACATGTCAGTGAGAATCTACTGAAATCCACTGACAAGATTTAAAAGCTAAAACATTCTAAATGGGAGCTTAACTTGCACTGGCTTAACGTTTGCCTGCACAATCATTTCTATACAACATCTTAAACCCTAAAAAACTCCCAGACTTTGTTACCATTGAAAGAATGAAAGGTTTTGATTTTAGGCATTCTGATGTAGTTCACAAACTTCCTCTGAGAGTTAAAAAGCCACACAGTCACTTTGTTTTCAGTGCACTCACAGTCTAAAAACCAACAGAGACTCCAGGCTTGCAGGACCTGAATGATGGGATTTACACATGCTGTGAGGCAAACCAAACTGTTTCCTGACATCTTTTGTTCCAGAAGCAATTCCCAGCCTACTCAAGTAAACAGAACGGATCCTAACGATTCCACAGAGCTTCAGAAATGTTGCCAGAATAATGACCAAGAGTGGAAAATGAGGTAGCTTCAAAATTCTGTTGCCAGCATTTCAACTTTTTTTCTTTTATTCCCTTTAGTGTACCCCAGTACTAAAGGCAGTGAGCCTGGAGAAAGTGCTGATTACACCCAGGAATGCCTGGGTGCCTATTCTGAACCAGAACTGTGGGGGTTAATCTGCCAGTTTGAACCTACACTTATGCTCACTAATGAAGACTTTCCTTTTGGGAAGGGAACTCCATATTTTTTGTAGACTATAATGACACTCACCCCAATTAAAAAAAAAAAAAAAAATCAAAGCTGCAGGCATTATTATTCCACAAAGACATCTAGGCTTAAGTTCCACTTGTTAGAGATAAGCAAATCAGTACATTGTCTGGACTGAACACACTAATGTTTCTACAGCTGTGTCAGTAGGACAACTATTCTCCTTCCTGCTAATTCAACATGAGGAGCCAGAAAGAGTGGATGTGCTTGCAGACAACACACTCACTGCCAGTCCAGTGCAAAATGACCAAGTCCTTTGCTCCTCTCCGGATATCTTGAGCCAGCAAACCACTCCAAAAAGTCAGCTCACCTGATGCTCAAAGCCCCTGTCCACCCACCCCCTGACTCGTGGCAGCAGGAGAGGAGGGTGACCCCACCTTCCTCCTGCAAAGTGGTGACTGCCACACTGACACACCAAGTGCTGACCAGTGCACCCCAAGCAGAGAGGCCCTGCAAAGGGATTTCACACGCTGACAGCACAACGAGTGCAGAAGCATCATGAGAGAAGTTCTGTATCCAGGCAAATACCTGTCCGAGCGTCCTCCTTCCAAGCTGTACCTCAGGTAGTTCATCCCATCTAAGAACTGGCTGCTTGGCAAGGAGTCATCTCCCAGTTCTCGGAGGTCTTCTGGCCTAAGGTACTCTCCTCCATCTCCTGTCATTGTGTCATCACCTGCAAATCAACCACACGAGGGATAAGCACACAAAGGAGTTTGATTCCATTGGCACCTCAGGATCTAACAGCTGGATGAACAGGAAGGCATTTTTCACTCAGGGAACACTGCAAACCACAAGCAGTTAATGTATTTAATCAAACTGGCACATCAAGCAAGATATTTTGAAAAATAAAATTAAAATCAAGGTGATTAATCAATTGGATTTCATACATTTTTTGCTGTTGTACACACTGGCAAGGAGCTCATTTCTTTGCTATGCTCTAAAGTATGGTCTCTCTGTTCTTTTATCCATTTCAGCTTTCTGGACACAGCTATGCTGTATCCCAGCCTGACAGTTTATGGTTAAATATCATCACTTATTTGACTGCAATCTACATGTTTTCAGATAAAAACATGTTTTCTGTGGCCTTATGCCTTACAGTTGCAAAGGCTAATTTAAACTCTCTACTATCCAAACTCCACATCATACAAGGCACTGTCACCCATATTCCAATATCTTCCTGTGATCAGCAACAATATTCATATTTCTAGAACACGGCAACATCCAGAAACTGGAAATAAACTCACTTGCATAGATGGGGATGATCATAATTCGTAATGAATCCCAGCTTAAATGATCATTTGTTATCTGACACAGTAACCTTTATGCATGTATTCTGAATAATGAAATTGAATCCTTTTTTTTCAGGTCCAGAATTCTTTTCCCCAGGAAATTCTGTCTATATGAAGTCACAGTTTGCTTTTCCCCAGCAGACTAACAAAACAGATTCCCATTGCCAAGCAACGTGTAGATGTTTCTTTTCATTCCCACTTGCAAGACGCTTCCTCTCCACAGTTTGTGCCTGGATATTTCAGTCGTTTTCCCGCCCGTAAATCACTGCAGTGTGAGCCTGCCAGAGCCTTGGTGTGACCCACAGAGCCACACAACAGGACCCCAGGCCACCAAGAGCTTCTCATTTTCTAGGCTGTGTGGGCAAAATGAAGCTCATCTTGATATTTGTTTTCACAAAGCAAATCAAGCTGCTTTTTCCAGCTTGACATTGCAGCTAAGAAATAAATAATTGATTATTTGTCATCTAAACCTAAGTAAACTTGGAGGGGGGGGGGTGTGTTAAGATTTTTATGCTTACACAAATATTATATGCAAAAACGGGTCTTGAATCTTTTCACTATAACAACAAAAACTCTTGAAAATTCCATCTGCCCACATTAAGAGGGAGAAACTGGGCACAGTTTCACAGAAAACAATAAAATGCACTTAATCATTTCATATTTCCTGTCTTCTGACAGATGATGCCTCCTGTTTCCTGGGAATTTCACATTAAAAAGCACAGGGCTTAGTGAAAACTTGGAAGATATTAAGGCAACGCTGTTAATCAAACAGTAAAAGGAATTTCAAGTTATATTTCAAATAAACTAGATAATTATAATCATGCCAGACATTCCATTTATACTAGAAACAAAGGCAAAATCTTTACCGCTTTCATCACACCCACAACCTTTAAAAAAAAAAAAAAAAACAAAAAACAAGTCCAAAGTCTACTCTGATTTCAGCTTTGGCCTCTCATCTGAGAGTAGTCAATAGCAGGGCTCAGTCACAGCGTTTGATGTGATGGGACATGTGCAGACAGTAACCAGACCATGCCCAGACACCTCACAACAGCAGGAGAGGGCTGAGGGAGCCCTCCTCACCCCCTGTGCCCTCCCTGAGATGAATGCCCCAAACACACAGTGCCTCCCAGCCTATGGAGAGAAAAAACAGGTATTTCACTCTGAATGGCTCCGTGTTCAGCTGACCAAGGGCTTCCTGACACAGCAGATCTCACCACATGGTCACTTTGGGGCAATACAGGAACTGCCTTTTTTCATCATGCCAGAAACAATCCCTCTGCCATCTCATTCCCCATCAAATTAGTGCCAGGAACATTTCCACCACTTACTAACCACTTTGTGGCAAATAGAACCCTTGACATTGATGCTCCATGGTTTGCAGTGGCCATCTATGAATCTGCAAAACTGCAAAATACAACTGCCGTACGAGAATTGCTCTGGAACTGTTTCTCACAAAACAGAGAAAATACAGAGAAACATTTAAAATAAAATAGCAAAGGGGGCTGTGTCAAACTGCCAGAAATTGCTTTTAATAGATTTTTTTAAAGCCAGATACAGTTATATGAGTTTGCCAAAATGATTGTTTTCTCTGCAGCATGCAGATAAGTCTAAAACTCCCCACAGAAGCACTGCAGATGGAGAAAGGACGACTATGGCAATAACAATTTTTATGGAATATATATTCCATAACTGCAGAGTTTATCTGACACTTTGTTTGGACACTTTCACTTCCCTAAGTCAATCCTCTATTTAGTGGCCCACACTAGAAGCTTTGTTTATTTCTAGCCAGCCAGGACAGTGGGGTTTCACGTGTGGTTTCAGATATGGACACACGACTTAAAATGAATCATCATGTCAGCTATTGGGATGTCAGGGCACCACTCACAGAATGGCAGAAGGGGAAGCAAATCCCAAAAAAAGAAGTGCACTTCTACCGTCAAGGACCTCTGGGGAGAGAGAGACACCTTGATTTTGTTTTCTTGCATATTAACTCTTTGCAAAAATAAATTCCAGTACTTGACAGGTGGTTACTGTGGTATTTAGGAAGTTGCTACGTTGGATCTAGGTAAGACACAATAAAATAACAAACTACCCCTACATCCCTAAGCCACCAAAGCTTTACTTCTGTAAATCAGCAGCCTGTGGCTACCTTTTATACTACTAGATACAAAGTGCTTTATTTAGAGGAGGAATGAACTCAGTGGTGCTATTCTAAATTTACTGTGTTTTAATGTGCAGCAACAGCAACCTAAGTCTATTAAGAACAATTCCTGGCTGCAACTTCAACTTTCAGGTTTAATAAAGGAAATTAAGTTTCCCCACTAATCCAGGTGCTTCTTCAGAGGAATTGTGTGCATGTACAACAGCAGTGGATTCTGCCCAGACTTAGCCACTCATTTCTCACACATATGCAGCAGCATTAGCTACCCCAAGGCCACGTGTGGGGGCACTCAGGAAATTCATTGTTGTATTTAAGCACTGTGGGCGTTTTTCCTTCTAATCAGAAATCTGATGCAGCCAGATGAATTCCCAGATTTCAGCTGGGAACTGCTTCCTGGAATCCAAGGTCACTACAAAGCAGTAGTTCACAGATACGACTCCTTGTCCACGAACTCTTTGCACATGACAACCTTTGTCTATCCCTTCTCTGCAATTGCAGTGTCAGCACTAATTACAGCTTGGGGTGAGCCAACTTTCCTGGTTGCCATCACAGGCCACTCTGCTCCTGATAGTGGTGTTTCACCCTCTGCTTCAGCCTTTCTATTCCCTTCTGCCTGCAAAGGTTATTTTCTGGCTGGAAAATAACTCATCAGGACAAACAAAGAGATTCATTTTCAGACAGATCAGTTCTCTGGGCTGGGTCACCACATGGTGAAACGTTTGTGCTGCCAGGATGGAGGATGTGGGGTAGCATGGTTAGAACTTGACAGCTTCTGCAGCAGCCAGAACTTGGTCTCAAGCAGACAGTGAAACTACAGGTTTTGAAAATTAACTGGCGATGAGGAGGCTCAAAAAGAAACAAATGAGAGCTCTTGGACATCCTGTTTTGCTGGTTGTATTCTCTCTCTACAGCACTTACTGCACTATCTCCCATGGGAGTCTCAAAGATAAACCACTGTTGGTTTGTGTAGCTCTTCAGCCACAAAAATGAGGCGTGGAATGAATACAGAGGAGCATATTAATATATGGGGAAAAGAAAGAAACCAGGCTCCTGCCTTTTCTAGATTTTCCTGTGTGTCTACACAGACTCAGCCCTAACAAAAATATTTGCTTGTGCTTAACTTCACCAACTCTGTAGACATCACTAAAATACATTTCACAAGATGCTTTGCAGTAATTTCCCTTTACTCTAAGGATCCCTCAGTAGGAAAATGCTTCTTTTGTGGTGACAGCTTTAAAGCAACTGAACTTTGCAGCAATACAGCCAAGGCAAATACAATGATAAAACTGTACAGGGTTTTTAGTGCAACTTTATCCACACTGAACATTACTGCTGGCAGGGGCACATGTTGCACAAACCACATCACTTAACAGCTATGGGAGTCTGTAGTGCAATCCCCATGAAGATGGATTAAATGCCATTTAAAATAAAAAATACAACGTGAGTCTGTTCAAAAGGAAGATTTGGTTTTGCAGGTAACATAAAAAGTAAAGAATTCTGAATAAACACAAAAATGAAGAAAATTGAGGAAGAATTAGAGGGGCTCTTGGTCCATTAATGATATTTTAGAACAGACTACACAGAGCAGGACCTTCCATACCAAGCTGAGTTATCTGACAGACATTTGTCTTTTATTTTATACTGCTAAGACTGGATGTTAACTTTGTTTTAGGAATATGAATACTATATTAACAACATGACAGCATACAATTATACAATATAACTATTTTCCAAGCAAAATGCAAAATCCTTATCATCAGTGATGAACATGCTGCACAATGGGACCTGAAACACTTTGCTCAAGTACTCTTGTGTCCAACTTGATAATAATATAAATACAGCTGGGAGGTTTGCAGCAGCACATCGATTTATTTCAGGACATATTGTATCACTTGAAAGAACACAGCATCACAGAAACCTTACTGCTAGCCTCTTATGAAGCTACACCACCACTGAAAGGTTCATGCTCTCTATTAAACAAGTTCTGCAGCCTTCCTGTCCCCAGCTATTTTAAGCTACTGTGACAAGCACCATCCACGTTAGGAGTTCTTGCAGTGGATGTTAATTCAAAGCACAGGAGAGCATTAGTCATGCGGGACAGCCCCTTCAAGTTCTGCCAACACACTCAAGATATAGGTAATAAATCTGAGATTTTCTGGCCTCTCTTCTTCCTCCCACCTTTCAGGAAACACACACTCAGCCACACTTCAAAAGTAACAGAGAGGAGCACTGTTAGGTACCCAAATTATGCAAGCATGTGTTGTTTCAACACAAAAATTAAATCAAAGAGTCTGAGTTAAACAAAAAGAGAAAGTCTGTAGGTCTTACTCCACGAACTCCTGCTAACAGCACCCGTGCCACTATATGCCTCCCCATCACTGAAGGGTTCCTCATCAGAGTGTTTAAAGGCTGTACAACACACAAATTGGTTTAAGGAAAAGGAACACCCTGGATTAACCCTCTAGAAGCAGAAAGACATACCAGGCTTTGTGGATTTAAAGATGATTCAATGGTACATCAAAAGACCAGGAGAAAATTAAACAAGGTGAACATAAGGCAATAAGCAATTTAAAGGCAATTCAACATAATAATTACACAGGCAGTTGAATGTTTCTTAATCAAAGTAGCAAATTAATTTCACTGGTCATGATGCAGCAAAAAATAATTGATTTTGAATTACACTTGTTTGCTTTTGCATTTTAAAGCAAAAAGTTGCATCTGGAGCCTAAGCATCGTATTTTCTCCAGAGTGTAATTCATTTATCAGCATAAATCCCATTTCTAAAAGCAATACAAGCACTTGTAATTAATGAATGCCATTAACTTCATGCACCATTTAGAACCACAAGTGCATCTGTGTTCTTTGTAAGAGAAAAATACCAACCGTGTAACCTGAGTTTCCAAATTCCCAGGACTTTCTGGAAACAGCTCACTCTACAAATCATTTGAGTGAAACAATAACAACCACCATAAAATGGCACACAAAGGATATTGTAATATTAACACTGCCAAGTGTAAAAAGGAACACAGAAAATCCTTCCCAATGTGTTTGTATTTATTAATACTGCTGTGACTAAAATTTCTAAGAAGTCACGTGTGAATTTCCTTGGGATGTAGCTAAGAGGTGTAACACATCTCCTGTCTGTGCCTGCAAAGGCCTCTGAAACCACAGTCCCAAACTTATCAGCGTGTTGTTACTTGGTATCACACCATGTGAGCCCCCCTGGGCCCAAAGCTCCCTCAAGGGAGTGCTCTCCTCACCTTCCACCTTGTGCATCTCCTTACACAAATGTTTCCAATTAGGCAAAATTCCTGGATATTTGTATCTGATACAGGTGGCACAGATCCAAAAAATTTAGTGCTTGGATTCCTGTTTATGGGAGGGTCAAAGCCAGCTTTGGGACAGCTCTACAGTGAAATTTTAATGCCTGGAGTTGGGATGGTCTCATTTGCCAATTTGGTTCAGATCAGCTTTTTCTGGAAAAGATGTAGGGGTCCAGGATTTTGCTTCGTTTCAATTTTTGGCCTCTTTATACAAATACCATAAAGATTACATCATTGAAAAAAGAACTCCATTACAAGCACAGCAAAATGAAGATGTCAGAGTACTACTCAAGCAGCTTCTTGAGCCTATATAACAGGTTACATAGGTGATATGGAAGAGGAATTTAGCAAAGTCACTCACCTTCTTCATCTGACACATCCAGGACCTCAGTCATGGTCTCGGGTACATTTAGCTTGTGCTTCTCTGTTACAGTCTGCAACGACAGAATCAGTCAGAGGAGCAAAGGTATTTACAGCAGAGTATTTTCAACAGACAGCAGCAGGATGTGCTGAGGCATTTCAGAATGTGTTTCCCCTTCCCCTAACTTTCTTTTTCATTCCAGAAGCTCCTATTCTGAGTGCTGCATAAGGTAACATTTCTTCTGGCAGAAAAGTGCAAAAACCTAAGATAACGAGCTGGTCAGAGAAATAAAATTTATTTATAAATGGTGCATGTAGAACAATTCAGTTCAATGTTTCCAAGATGATTTTAAAACGAATTAGGTAATGTCTACAAAAGAGCTTCAGAAAGTTCTATGGGGCATATGGAAATTATTAAATTGTAAAGCATTTGGAAATGAAGTTATGAATGATGTGAAATTCCTAAACTAAAAAAAGATGTGAAGGATTTACACAGATCACTTGAAACATCTCTCCCCCCCTCTCCAGAAAAAGGTGGCTACAGTGCATATTAATTATATCCTTTTCATAAATCATGTATATTCCCCTAAGCACATACACATCAGAGGAAAAAAAAAAAAAAAAAAAAAAAAAAGTTGTTTGAAGATTCTGAAACATCTTGTGCACCTAAAAGCTCAAAATATTGTGAGTCAAGGCAAGTATGGACTGAGGAATAGCGGGAGGATTCTGGTTAAGCATGAGAGCACAGAGCAGGAAAACATTGGACGTTTGTTTTTTCTTTTTTTAATATAATTTCATTTTCATAAATGACTTCTGGGAGGAAACAGAAGATGTCCAGGGATGGTGAATTAAGAATGAGGACATCCTTTACGCATTCAGATTCAGACTGGAGAAGGAGGTGAAGAACATAATGACAGAAACTATAGGAAGTGCAAGAGCTGAAAAAGTTGCCTGCAGAGAACTTTTCAGTGTGTTATGAAACAGGGGGAAAAATGCCAAGGGCTTCAAAAGGAGCAGTGATCAGAAGTGCCTTGGTCACAACCAAAAAGTACCAATTTCTCTGGCTCCTCCCAGGTGAGCTGGGCAGCCAGCACACGGCCCTTAAGGATGTGTGGGAGCACAGGTGTCCCTCTGGCATGGAGAGCAGTGCCAGGATTCCCCCTGAGAAACCCCCTCGGAGGCAGAGCTCACTCCCTGCTGCCCTTACAGTCTATTGTGCACACGTGAACGTAACATGCACAGGAGTGAAAGCCTTTCATGGGAGGGATCACTCAATCAGCCTGAGTCCCTGATGCAATATTCTTTGGGGAAAATGCCTGCTGATATCAAGCAGTGAAGTCAATAGCAGCTTTTGTTGCACAAAACTTACTAGTTATTTCCTGATCCTGTTATGTTCTTCTCTGTTTCTAACAAACTGACAAAGCCAACATTCTTGCTTATTGTAAAATACTGCACTTTCATAAATAACTAAGTTACCAAACGTGTAATTACTTCAGAAATTAGTTTTAAAAGTCTGATTTATGTTTCTGAAATCCATTTAACTCTGACAGTTCCAGTTTACCCTCCTGAGGTACAAGGAAAGAACAATGCCCTTTGCCTCAACTGGCAATCCCAATTAGGCTCCTAAATTCAGTCTTCCCCATGAGTAAAAACAACAAATTATTTCTGTTGCAGCAGAACACATGTTCAGGGTTGCAAATTAGTTTATATTCACCGAATGTCCCTACCACGGGGACTGACTTTTCCCCCATATTCCCGTGGCTTTCCTGGGATAGAAATGTCAGGCAGCAGTGGGGTGACAAGGCCAGCAATGACAGATGGGGAGGTGCTACCATTCAGTGACTTTGTCTCTTCAACACCAGAGTTAACAAATAAGTTGAGCAATCAGCTAAGTTAAAGAACAGGCTACAGGTAGAGAGGGTCACTGTCCACCTTTCTATCACCCCGGTAAACCAAGGTTTATGGACTGCTACATCCATTTGTTACTTAGGTTTTTACAGGCCCCCATAAAAAAACAGTCTGGGCTCTAAGGCTTGCAGATATTATTATCTATTTACAGGAAAGCAAGGATACTTTATTGACTTCCTGGCTTTCCCATCAGTAAGAAAAAAAATACTTCATAATCTAACAATTGAAACAAAGCTTGGAAAAGAGATCCAAAGGAGTGTGTGTGCACAGGCACATTACAAAAACATCTTCAACGCCATCTTTGGAACACTGAACTCAGCAAGAATCATTAATTCCACGTTAATTCTAATCCCAACTACTTCTGTTGAGAATTCATGCTTTTAAAGGAACTTCTAGAGTGATATTAGATTTTTTTAGTTGATAGGCACATCAAATATTCTCAACATTTAAAATCCGCATCTTAGCCCCATGAATGGTCCACACAGAAAATTGCTCAGTGTGTATTTCTCAAACTCCCTAAGTTTGGTGCTACTGAGAATTCCATGATGGAGTTTACTTAAGACTTCTGTATTTGAGCCTTTCATTGTAAGGCCAGATTTTCATTGGGTAGCATAGAATATTTCCAATATATAATTCAGGTATGCAAACCCATATGTGCTTTCAGCAATGACTTACTCACAGCAGCATACTGCAAACAACCTCAAAGCTCCTCATCCGTCCACAGGAAGGCTATGCTTGGTTGTTTCAATGACCCCAGAGTTAAATGCATAGCAAACCTCTGAAAGTCCAGTTTATTCTCATTTCCTATTGCTCTCCAATCTGCCAGTAAAAAAAGTGCACTTCATTCTCTCTATTGCTGTATATTCATGTGGCTCCACTAATAACAGCACTAATGCAACTAAGAGGAAGATTTGTTCCAAGTTAGGGCAAAGAAAGGCTTTGGCACTGGGGATCTTTTCCTCCTCTCAAGAGGCAGTGACTTGCATATCAATCACGGGCTGGGCTGTGTACCATCCTCGGAGCAGGGCCCAGCCCGGCCTCAGAGAAGGAGGTAGCTATGGTGACAGCACCTTCTCCAGGGCTCAGCTCTGGCAGCACCGTCCTCACCATCTGGAGAACATGCCCGCAGGGAGCACCTGCTACTTAGCCCTCCTTTGCAGGACTTGTTCTAAATTATGGTTAATCAACACCACCCTCCCCCCAAACCCACCATTCCATACATCCCTAAGGTACAAGGGTTAGATTAATTCATGGCTGGAGAATCTGCTGAGTTTATCGAGGGCTCCCACCTGACTTTTCAACTCTGCAGACACAGATCAAGATTTCAGATTTCTCTTATGTGCGAGCACTAAAGGGCGACTCTGCAAGTAAGTTTCAGTACTTGATTCAGTCCTAAACCCCAGGCATCAGGTATCTGGTAGAAAAAACCATTAATCCTCAATGTTTAAAGAAATATTTACCCGAAGTAAATAACTCACATGTGTCTTTCATAGTGTGATTCCTATTATTTCAAAGATCTAACACTTAGATGAGACAAGGTCCAAGGCTGCACAGTGAAACACAGTGGAAATGAGAAAGGAAGTTACTGTTTTTATCAGAAAATAAACGAAAAACCTGTGCCAGGACAGAGCACAGAAGATGTGACAAAGGTGTCCTGTGAAACTTAAAAATGTAAGAACTAAAATTTCTCCAAAAAATTTCCCTAGGTTTTATTTTCCTAAACTTCTGATTAGATACATATGTGTTTATGCATGTACCTGTGTGATGTGCTTTATGATTAAACGAGAACATGAAGTAATAAAACAGAGACACACAGTCTTTATTAAGAGACTTCTGGAATTACACTGGAATTCCTTCTCCAAACCTGACTCAGCCTGATCTTTTCATTAATAAAATATGACTCCTTCTATTTGTAACCTTATGCCACGTTATCTTTATTGCATCTTCCTCAGTTCATATCAAGTGGGATTTGCTGTCAGCATGCGACAAAATCAAAATTATTTTCCCATTTCTTTAGAAGAGATTTTGGACTTCTCTTCTAACCGTCTCCATGGCTGAGCAGTGACATCTTTTAGTAATCTACGGATTTTTACAGCTCTGGGCTCCTAAATGTCATCTAGAGCTGACTGGGTTTCTAGACCACTAATCTTGCATTTTAAAAAATCAAATAAAATGAAAAAGCATTTTTTTTAAAAACTAAATTTTTCAGTGTTTCAAGATAAATGTAGTAACCAAGATTTAAATTAAATCTAATTTCTTAAATTATGCACTTTTTCTAATGTTCTACCTTCCTACCTGCTATGACATTTGTAGATGGGAGGTAAAAGTGCAAGAAGGAAAAACCTTCTCCCCTCAGGGTGTCCAAATAGATCAGTTTTTCCTGGCTTAAAGCTGCAGTACCACTTTGCTGATCTTCAGCACACACCATTCACGAGCCCTGATGTCAAAATACAGACTCCAAGAGTGTGGAGCACTGAAAGGACTGAGCCCATAAGGAAAGATTCCTTTGCAGTTAGGAAAAAGGGGATCTGTTTGAACTGGAAGTGACTTGAGTAAGAAGATGATGGATGTGACTCACAGCCATTCAGTGAGCATCATTAGGTTTGGCTCCAGGCCATGGCTGGTGCAGTCCAAACGTAGAGATGCTGCAAGGATTGAGCCTCAGGAGGTGTCAAAAGTGTGGAGATGTAAGGCCAGATGGGAAGGGAGAGGTGAAAAGAGAAACAGAAAGGGCAGGATCCAAACAACGATGCACAAACTTCTGGAAAGTTTGGGTTTGCAGCTCAGACCCAGGTCTAGAAACAAGTTCTACTCTGAATTGTTGTTTTCCATCACTGTGCACACAGATTTTGCTCCCTAGCTCAGGGAAGCCTGTTGCCTTGCACACACTTCTACACACTTACAAGATACACTCAAAGCACTGCAGCAAAAATGCAACAGAAAGGGAAGGGGGGAGGGAGCTAAAACTGTCCAAACAAAACAGAAAAGGAAAGAGATGCACAGAGAGCCTGAGGGAAGAGCAGAAAGACAGCACTCTGAGTTAAGAAGAGCCACATTTGAATGCACGTGCAACTCACAGTTGTGGTGGTGGTGATCTCCTCCGTTACAACCTTCAGTGTATCGACCACGGAGATGTATCCCAGGCGCCTGGCGATGGCTAAGGCTGTGTTACCATTCTGAAGGGAAGAGAGAGGGGGAGAGCGCGCTGAGAGAGAGGGAGGATTGTGATGTGAACCAATGAGATCACTCTCCACGCTGCATGAGCCAGCATTTCCATCCAAAACAAGGCACAGCCTAGGAAAATCACGGCTTTTTTACCGTTACATCTGACTCTGTCTTTGTAACTTCTTTAAGACTATAGCCCCAATTGCCATGGTAACACAACACACTTACATCTGCCAGCGACTCCGAATACTACAGTGCTGTATGGTTTAACCCTTCAGGGCTCACATTTCACTATACAGCGTGTCTTGCCTGCATAAGTTTGGGGTTTATTCTGCAGAAATACTCTTCTAAAAAGTAGAAAGTATTTTAACTTCTTACAGTTTCATTCCCAGTTGAAACTGTTACACCTTTACCAGCTACAATTCCTTATCTGGGGAATACAAAATTACAGCTGTGTTGTCCACATACACTCCTATTCCTTCATACAATAAAAATGTATTTCCATTAACAGTTCACAAAACCTAACGATTTAACAAATACAAACCACAAAAAGGTGAGGAGTATAGTTCTATTTAAATACATTCATTTGCAGTTTAAATGCTCATAATATAGGAACATGTCATTCATCAAACGGCCACTAAAATAATTTAGCAAGAGTTTAGGTCTATTTATCCCCATTTCATCTCCTGGAACACTGGCAGTCCACAGTCCCCGTGTCACTGAGCTTGAGGAGGGGAGGAAGGGATGTGCTCCATGGTTCTACACAGAATTGTTCCATGCTATTTTGCTCTGAACCAAGGGACAACATGCTGGCCTCCTGAGGAATCACGGACTGTCACTGCACTGCTCTTTGCATAGAAATGATTTCTCTTGTGACCCCACTGCACCATGTACAAGGTTTATCAGCCTGAGGGCTCTCTCTTCTTTAGCAACAACTTTAGTTATCTATAATTTAAACTCTTCTGTATTAGTCTAGCTCAGCCACCCCGAAGCAACACAGAGTTTGTGGATTAGCAGCACACAGTGAACAGATTACTATCTTCACAGCACAAATTATTTGACTGTTACTGTCACTTGCACATTAGCTGCTCATACACCACTCCCATATCTCCCTGCAGATGTCTCAGGTTGAAATTCTCTCTTATCTCAAGCCAGAGGTTGCTCTGTGGGGACAAGGACACATCGAGTATCTGAAGAAGCAGCCAACTCTGCAGCAAACACACATCCCTAAGGCTGCTTGGACTTGGGTTAGATCTGGGCATGACAGCCCCAATGTGAGGACTGAAATCAGGTCAAGAGACCCTCAGCTGAACACCCCAAACAGCACCTACAGCCCCAGAAGCTGACTACAGTGGTCTCTCACTTGATGATCCAGTGCACAAACTGATATTTTGGATAACTCCCACACAAGATTATTCCATGTGATTGTTCCAGGACCAAACACGGTGCCAATGCTGATTTAAGCACGCACGCTAAAGGCATAGAGAAATCTGATCCCCTCTGGGGAATGACAGTTTTGGACACTCTGGCAGAGTTCTAATGATTACCCAATTAGAGGTGACTAATAACAACATCAACGTGAAATAGGACAGTCACATTCCTGGCTGGCTGACTGCAGAGAAATTGTGCCAGGAGCTATTGACAATCTTTGAGGAGATACTAACTTCACTTAGTTCACTGAGGTGAACTCAATAAGAACCTGAAACCAATCCAATGGATAGAGGAACAGAAATTTGGGTCTAAATTTTTTAAAAAAGCCTTGATTTTCATGGAAAACTCCTTCTGGAGTTACCAATTTCCAGGGAGAAGTGTTGAGGCGGAGGGAAACTGAAGGAGCCTGGCACATACAGCTGTGGCCAGCCTGATCCTGCAGCTCAGGAATCTGCTTCTCTGCCTCACGTTTAGCTCAGCGCACACTTAGGCCACATGTGAACTACCTCAAGAGGATAAGGAAAAGCAGAGGAAATTGCATTTCCACATATGACAACCAGCTGTATGAGGAATACTCTCACCAAAGCCCTAAGGAAGGCAAGAAAAGAGCTGTCCAGGGAAGCAAGCTCCCAGGGGCAGGTCAGACTTACGGTGGTGATGGCGTTGGGCTTGGCCCCGTGCTGCAGCAGGACGTTGATGATGTGAGTGTGGCCTTGCTGAGCAGCCTGGTGAAGAGGGGTGTACCCGTTCTGTTATCCACCGCGGTGGCAGCAAAGGCAAACAAACAACAAGAACCCATCGTTAGATCAGACATTTCACTTCACTTCACTTCCTTCTGCTCCTTTTGAGACATTATGACACCAGTCGACCCCGAAATAACAAACCTTCAGTAATAATAATTCTCCTTCCACAGATTAATGAAAATATAGAGGAAGGTAATATTCTTATTCAAAAATAGTTTCTCTCAAAATAAAAGGAATCTATGAAAAGACGTTTCTCCCCGATTTTCCAAATCAGAGGAAGGAACAATGAGGAACAGCAAAGTTAAAGGGGCATGCTGAGGGCATAGGATCATAGCTGAGGCAGAGAACATTCCTCTTCCTCTCACATCCTAGTTTTCAGAGGGCCCAAGATTTACCTTTAAAATATCTGAGTCAATTAAAAAAACACATCATTTTTAACAGCAGTGATTAAAGCCCGTTTGCTTTTACAAAGGCTCATGACATATACCCATTACAAATGTCAATCAATTTTAGCTTCACTTAGCCTCCAAAAGGCTGGACCGAGCTGTAATTACACTTAGAAACTTGAACACAGTGTCTACTTTAACAAACATGCTCAGTTCAAGATACTCATCCGCTCCAGTGGTTTGTTCTCGTGTCACACAATACAGAAACATAACCAAAGTGTGCTTAAGCTGGCTGATCTGAGATGGTATTGTGTAAGTCCAGTCAGGCAATTGATTCACAAAATTATTCACAATTGGCTTTGAAAGCAGGCAGAGAAGAAACTGGAAGAAAACCCTGGGTTGATCTCACTCCACAGTTACGTAAAGCCTGGGGCAGGCTCTGAAAACGTGCTCTGGGAGTTATCTCTGCTGCAAACAAATAGGTGCCAGTACTGCTTTGCACTGCTAATTAGTGATAGTTCAGAGCTGCCACAGTTCTTATATTGCCAGTACGAGTTCATGGACTGCTAAGAGCTACTGCTCACTGGAGCTTCTAGTGGAAAATAGATTCACTGCCTTCACTTGAATGGTGCAATCCTTCAAAAAAAGAATTCCTGTGTTCCTTGCACAAAGCATTGTGCAGGCTTTCTCTAGTGGAAGCTCAAGCTGCAACACGGGTTATTCATTCTTTAACATGCCTATCCTGAATCCAGGATTTATCCTTTAAACAGAGTCCACAGCACCAGTTGAAAGATTGCCAGTATTTCTAGTGGTCCCTAGGTGTGAGATTTTGGAGAACTGCTTCCTTATATAAACTTGCTGACCATAATGAAACTATTCTAAATAAGTAAAATACCTGGGTGAATGGAATCATAATCTGTCCCAGTGGCCCTTTGAACACAAAGACAGACCTTATACTAAAGACACAACTTTGTCCCTTGAGTTAGCCTCCAAATACCTCAGCTGAATGTCTTGGCAGCTATAGTTTGGATCCTGCTAGTGTCTGCTTTATTAATTCTCATCAGCTGTTTTTCTAGTAGTGTTGCCTGTCTTTTTGGAATCCCTGAGTTTTGCCCATTGGTTTTGGGTGAGCCCATGAGGGATGGGCCAGAATCTTTTATTTATTTACTTGGCTGTTTCTTACCACATTGAGCTGTGACCACAGTGACAAAATCATGTTACTTTGAGAAATTAATCATCCCATAGGTCCCAGCTGGGGACAGAGGAGCTAACCAGAGGGACCAGCAGACAACAAGCCAGGGATTTTGATGGGATTTTAAAAATACTATCAGTGGGCTGCTTCCTCTTGGTCCCAGGACATCCAGCTCAAAGCCAGCAGCCAGCAATTGCCTGAAGTCAGCTCTAACCAAGCTGGAGCCCTACAGTTCCTAAGTTAGCCTTCTCTTTCTGATAATGGTGATGTGATGATTTCCAGGATGCAATACCCTGTTGCTGCCATCAGAACCTCTCTTTGTATTCTCAGAAGACACACAGTTCTTGCTACAAAATGCATCCTATTCAGCAGGTGTGCCCACCAGTTTATCCCTGGAGAAACTGTTGAAGTCAGTGGGCTTTGTTCAGACTTTGGCTACAGGTAGTCAGGCCCATTTCAGTGGATCTGGTCAGATTTCAGCACAGCCAGATTCCCCTCAGAAAACCCCAAACCCTCCTTGAGTAAACCACATTGCCTTACCACAGCTGCTTCCTCTCCCAGAGTCATCCCACCCACACATGGAACAGCAATATCTCTTCCCACTCTTCTCCCAGCATATTGGAGAGAACCTGGCATCACCCTCCAAGTGTCTGAATTGTTACTTGCTAGTTTGGCAGCACAGAGGTATTACAGTGGTGTAAACCGTGTGGAAATGAGATCAGGAACAAGGTTTCATTTGCTAGTTTGCAAAACCAAAAGAAAAACCGATGAAATTGATAGCCTGTGCATTTTTTCATACACACAGAGTTATCTGGCTTTTCTCTCCTGAACACCACAGCATGAGATGGAGCACACAGAGGGCATTCCACTACAGCTACCATAGATTGACACCTCCCAGGCCATGGGTAGAGTTCCCAAGGGAAAAAGCACATGTGTCATGTAGGAGTGCTGGGTTACCATGTTCAGAATAAAGAGCAAAAGCAAAGCAATGGAAAATTCTTTACCTTTGTTTTAGCATTGACATTTGCTCCGTGCTTGAGGAGAAAATTCACCATTTTGATGTTTCCATAGTGACAGGCCACAATTAAAGGTGTATAACCAAGCTACAGGAGGAGAACAAAGAAGTAAAACTGCAAGCTCAGTGGAACATTCCTTGGGCGAGGGTAGCACCCTTTGGCATGCTGGAGACAGCAGCCACTCCGTGATTTACCTTTGTCTGAGCGTCCTGGTTTGCACCGTGTTTGGTGAGTATTTCGGCTACATTCACTTTATCCTCTTGAGCTGCAAGGTGTAAGGATGTCAGTCCAGCCTGGAGATGGAATATAACAAGTAAGTAAACAAAAGATAGAAGTGAGAATAAAACCCTACTTTACGTAAGGAAAAAAATCTAGACTTTCCCACTTCCTCATCTTTAAAACATGATCAGATCCTAACTATAGCTTCTGAGTATGGGTGGTGTTTTAAAACAAAGTAGAGTCGATGCTGCCCCTCTTCCAGCTGACAAACAGCTCCAAAACAATCACATCACCATAACCATAGGGGAAAACTTTCAGACATGAACGCTCAAGGCTTCCTACAATAATGTAATTTGGGAAGCTGAGATGCCCATTAATAAAATGTGCTTCCCACTCCTCAGACAGAAAGGGGAACCTTGACAACGGCAGGCACGAGCCAGATGAAGACATTAACTCCAGAAATAGATCCCATTCAAATGCCAGGGAAAAGGATGCAGCCTTTAACTGACAGCTCACTGTGATCACGTGCAGTGCTTTCCTGTGAACAAGGCACTGAACAGAGTTTGTATAAGAAATGAAAATCACCTTGTTTCTATCAGCAGAATACATGAACTCCACACAAGGAGATACCTGAGCCTTCTATTCTAACTTGTATGAGCAAAAGCTGCAGGCTTTTCACCTGCATAAATCAGACTTGCATACATCCCTGGATAAACCCAGTGACCCACGAAGATTTATGGTAATGGTTTGGTGGGGTTTTTTTGATGACCTTGTTTTCTCTAAAAAAGCTGTCATGCACAATCATTAAAAAAAAAAAATTTACAAAGGTCTTCCATAGAATTTTTCTCAGTATGCTCCAGTAATACAGCTGTTTTCTTATTTGCCAGAGAATGTAAATTTCTACATTTATCACTGAAGGATAGACATGCAGAAAAGAGCCTTTGCTGGGGAGTGCACTGAATTATTTCAGTTTGGAGCTTTCAGGTTTCTGGTGCAGGTTGTTAAACCCACCCGTGGACACAAACTTTGCATCTTACTGCATAGTCCCACCCATAACACCTTGTTTCCAATTGTGAGTTACCTTCGTTGCCACGTGGATGTTGGATCCTTTCTCCAAAAGCAAAGTCACCATGTCAGTGTGACCTTCCTGGGAGGCCAAATGAAGTGGGGTGACTCCCTGCTTGGTCAAAATGTTGGTCTCAGCCCCGTAGTTCAACAGAGTGGTAGCTATCTGCATCTGGTTTTTCTTGGCAGCGATATGCAGAGGGGTGTATCCATTCTGACATCAGCCGGGGAAAAAAGGAAAATAAAGTTACTACAACAGCCACGTAAGCCTGAGAAGTCAGGCACCATACAACAGTATTAGTTGGTGTTCTGCCTGCTATTAGGGATGAGAGTTCATTAAATTTTCAAGGCCAGACGTGTCCCCCATGGGCCTGCTGTTGTGTTGCTTTGTCCGTCTGTTATTCTCGCAGCCTAAACCAGAACAAAGCCAGCCCTCACCAGGGTGGGCAAGGCTGTTCCACCTTCAAATTATGCCGAGTTCGACACCTACATTTTGTACAACCTATGTTGCAAATAATCCCTTTTGACTGGTGAGTGACATTCCCTATGATGAGTGACACGGGATGCACACCCTTCATCACATGCTTTGTCAGAGCACGTGGGTAAAGACGTGTTTGCATATGGAATTTTGATACGTGTGTCAGTCACAGGCTGGAAACAGCAATGAGGTGGAATGTTTTTGTGATTGGATTAATCATTTAGCACAGAAGAATGGCATTTTCTGGCAATAAGACAACTTCCTAATTGCTTTATAACACAAAGATGTTATAAAGCAATTAGGAAATAGCTAAAAATTGATTAAAAATTGATTTTTGAGGGGAAAATCCCAGGTGTCAGCACACAGGTCCTGTGTGGGGGGGTACTTGGTTGGGTTGGCCTGTGGTTGTTTTGTTGGGTGCTTTTAAGTGGGAGTTTCCCAAACTATCCTGCTTTCCATGCACTGCCATGGAAACCACATTCCCGATACAACCCCTGAGCATTTCCTGAAGGCCTGTAGATCAGCAGCCTTGCACAGGGCAGGACACTCTCTGTACTGCACCCATCTGATCCCCATTTTCCCCTTTCAGCAGCTTTTGCTTTACTCCTAAGCCTGGAATGATTTGTGTGCATGGTCGGAATACACATTTCTAAAGTCCTTGCTAATATTACACAATAGTGAGGTGACTTCCAGCTGCAACCAAAGCTCTGACGGGGCTGGGTCCCCTCAGGGCTCCACCGTGTCCCCTCAGAGCTCCCCTTACCTGCACAGCGATAACACAACGCCACTCCTAACCCCGGAATAAAAATTCTAATGTCACTGCTAACATTGCACAATAATGAAGTGCCAGCTTAGTCACGGTTCCAGCTGCGACTAAAACCCTGGTGGGACTGAATCCCCTCAGTGCCAGGGCTGCCCTCAGCGATGCAGCGATACCACGACGCCGCCCCTAAACATGAAAAGAACTCCCCTTGCGCTCATTCCCCATACGCCTGGTCATAATCCACGTTTCCCACGCCGTCGTTAACGCCGCACAAGAAGGACCCGAGCTGCGGCGGTGCCGGGCCGGCGGCCCCGGGCGGCCCTCACGGCGGNCCTTCTCCAGCAGCAGCAGCGCCACCTTCTGGTTGTCGTAGTGCGCCGCCACGTGCAGCGGGGTGAGGCCGTTCTGAAAGGGCGGGCACGGGGTTAGCGCCGCACGGACACCGGGGGACACCGGGGGACACGGGGTTAGCGCCGCAGGGACACCGGGGGACACCGGGGGACACGGGGTTAGCGCCGCACGGACACCGGGGGACACGCGGTTAGCGCCGCACGGACACCGGGGAACACGGGGTTAGCGCCGCACGGACACCGGGGGACACGGGGTTAGCGCCGCAGGGACACCGGGGGACACGGGGTTAGCGCCGCACGGACACCGGGGGACACGGGGTTAGGGGCGCTGAGCTGCGCCGGGGGCAGGGCTCCGGGGGCTGCGAGGGACAGAGGAGAGTGCTGCGGGGAAATAGGGATGGACAGCAAGGCCATGGCAGGAAGCGGGCTGTTAGTCGGGAGAAGCAGCGAACCAGGCGAACCAGGGTGGCAGCTGCAGGCTTTCATCACGCCACACCAGGGGAAACATGGGCTTTGCCCCTATGTACATCCATTGGGAATTTAGGCAGCTTGATGGAACCGGCGCTGCCTGAGCCACAGACACACACCTGCCCTCAGAGCAGCCGTGCACCCTCCTGCCATGGAACCAAATTCAATATGCTGGGTAGCAGCACTCTGCCATCATCCGCGGGAGACACGACCCCAACAAAGCCACAGCCACCATGCAAAAAGCATCTGCAGCCTTCTTGGGGTGCGTATTTCACACAGTTCCTCCTTAAGGAAGAATCCAACACTCTTCTGACTTTTCCTTCCCCAGCAGTACCTTGCCAGCAGAATCAGGACAGGCACGACGCTGCAGCAGGAGCTTTGCCACTTCCAGGCTCCCGTATTTGGCTGCCACATGCAACGGTGTGAATCCCTTCTGAAAAATTCCAGGAGATAAAACACAGATGTTTGTGTTAAAGGTCATGCTGACATCTCTTGTTTAAGAACTATGTGTTAAGCACTTCCTCTCCAATCTCCCTAGTGAATCTAGAAAAAGCAGCCTCTCCTGAAAGCACTTTGAGAAGCATGAAATGCAGGAAAATACTTTCCCTTTTATTTTTCTTCCCTATTTATGTGCTCTCAGGCTGGCAGACATTTTATCTGATACAGACTGTACTAGCAACACACACTGCGTGGGGGCAATGAAGGCGCTTCTTCAAGTTTACACCCCAAACCAGCTGCACCTTTTCTTGTTGCACGATGACAGCTTTACAAGTATTTCCTCCATCAGTTGTTGCCAGTAACAATGAAACACCAATTAAATTCCCTTCATCCAGCAGGGTTTGGTGAAAAATTGTTTGTGCTTGGTTAAGTGTATTCATACAGTCACAAAGTTCTACTGAAGCTAAAAGGAGTCCTTCTCTTTGCCTGTTTTAATTAAAAAATCAGTAAGGAAAGCCCACGAATGTATGACAGTAGGTGGCAGCCTGCACCGCTGCCTGACAGTAATTTTGGGAAGCTGCAATGACCTATTTGCCTGGCACATAAGTGATGTTTAATGTTTATTATCATCATCATTTAGTTCCATTAATCCCACCTCAGAAAGTGTTTATATTGGGTAATCTCAAACATTTTCGGTTCTCAAATCACAGGTCTATAAAGATATTATCTAGTGGGCTCCATCTTCTCCTATTCATAATTATAGAATGTTCCTGCAATACTAATTGCCATCAAGCAATATGGGAAATTAGGAAAGTATTTAGTGTATTTTTAGCCATTCTAATGTGATTTAACAGCTGGATAAAAGGAGAACAGCAAGCCCTCCCAGTAATCCATGGACCATAATTTGAAAATTGCTGGTTTAGTCTTTTAAACCCTAGAAGAAATGCCGTTGTTCATAAACATGTTTTAAGCTCCAGCTGTAAAACCAAGGGTACTTTTATAAATAGTGAAAATTACGTGATTCTCACTTATCAAATGCTTTAAATTCGGAAAAGATATCTTGGTATATCATTCTCTTCACAGCTATCTACTTTCTTACATATTCATCTCTCTGTTAGGCATCTATTGGTACCATTTTTGGCTAAAACCCCACTAGTGATTCTGGAGAGCATTTCTTTTATAATGCCAGACAAAATGGCCTGTTGTGTCACATGACACCTCATTTTAGAACCACTGAAAATAGATCCAGCATTCGATGTGACTAGGCAGATGCTGACTTCTGTTTTAGGCACATTCCTTTCAGCTAGCACAGGGCAGAATTATTTTGCTATTTAAGTAAATAAGTTATTGAAGAATAAAAGGAGGCTCGTTCATTAAAAAAAACGTGTCATTGCCATCCCCTTTGCTTTTTTGGAAATTCTGCCCAAAAAAGCTGTGCCTATAAGACAAAGGGAAAGGGAGAAACAAGGACATTTAAAACCTGTTGGGACCATTTATTTATCAAGATCTGCATTTGGCTTCAGTGGCAACCAAACCCAATTTTAGATGAGTGCAAAGTCAAAATTTGATTAACTTGTGACACATTACTCCCGTCTACTGGATTGCTGCCGATTAAATCACAACACAACAAAAGGCCCAAACTACCTCAATTCCTCAGTTTCTCAGAGTGTGAAAGCACACTCCTCAAGAAGCAGACCCGCTCCTGTGCCACTGGCACACGGGTGTGGAGAGTTCTGCCTTACCTTGGTGGACATGGAGTGCGAGGCGCCCGCCTCGAGGAGCACGGAGGCGACGTCGAGCTGCCCCTCGCGGGCAGAGATGTGCAGCGGGGTGTAGCCGTTGGTGGTGGCGGCGTCAGGGTGGGCCATGTGCTGCAGCAGCAGCTGCACAATCTCCGTCTTGCCCAGGCGAGAGGCGATGTGCAGTGGGGTCTGTTCTTCCTACAACTCAAATCGAGTGGGTCGTTAGTGCTGCGGAGACACCCTGAGCACAGCGTCCTCCCCGGTCCCCACAGACCTTCCCATGCACTTGTCTTGCAGAGTCATAGGAAGTGATAACAGAAAAAAAACGGAGTAATGGAGAAGAGGAAGGTGGTGAGTGATTCTTTCCACCGTGGTTTTAAGAGGAAAAAAAACCACTGTCAGCAGAACACCTACCCTGGCTCGGGCATCAACCAGGGCCCCGTTCCTCAGGAGGCAGCGAACCACTTCCACCTGCCCGGCACGTGCTGCCATGTGCAATGCAGTTTCTCCACGCTGCAGGAAAGCAAAAGCATTTCAGTGTCCTACACTTCCATGAAGGAAGATCTTTGCCAGTGTCAGTCCCACCCATGACTACTGGTGCTGAGGCCCATCCTTCTTGTCAGCTGAGACTCTGGCTTCAGCTCCAGGGCGGGGTGTATGTGTCACTGTAGCTGGGAATGCCTTGGTTTGCCAGCTGGCCAATCCCAGACAAACATAGCCTCAACCACTGAGAGACAGAATGAAAATCCTGGCTTAGGAAAATTCTGCCAGATAGACTTGCCCTGGTCACGTATGTCCCTCAGCTTTGTGCGTAACAGAGCATCAGCTCGTGTGCCACACAGGAGATGAGAGTACACTGAGCCTGTCTCTCTCTAGGGATTGCACGGCACAGGAGCCTCAAGATGGAAGGGATTTTTCCAGATGGTCCCTTCCTGCACACTGTGTGGAGCTGGCAGCATTAAGAGGCCTTGCAACGGCTGAGCACAACTCAGCCAGCACACGAAACGTGTAAAATCTAGACTCAGCAGTGTGGCTCTTTCTCCAGGCTGTGGAATCAATCTTGTTTCAAGCCTTTTGTAGCCCACAGAATTTGAAGAATATGAAATTTTGGAAAGCTGACTGAAGTGATATGGAATTTCAGATGAGGAATATTCAAAGCATTTACTTTTTGGATGGGTTTTGAAAGAAACACTGAAAATGAGGATTCCTTGAGGGCAACATTCCTAGTTTAATTGGGCTCTGTCCTTTAGGTGCAGTGGTCCCTGTGCAGCTCACCAGCATCTGGCACATCAGGTCCTGGGACAGCTCCACAACCAGGAGCTCCATTCATCTGTTAGATCATGAGATCACAGCAGGACCCCCATTTCTCTGTGTTAGTTGTTCATGTTTCTTACACCAGAGCTGGAGAATATTCTGTTGTAAGGCCTTTCTCCCCACAACTAGCAATTAAACTGCAGCTGCCAAAATGAACACTGTAGTCAAGAAGTTTTACATCAGCGTCAGGAATCATGTCTTCTTGTCCTTTTCTAGATGTAGGGAAAGAGGCAGCCTTAGCTACCCTGCTAATAGGGACTTTTAATTACAGCAAACCCTCTTCACCAGGAGTTGACCTAGCTTGTCATTTTAAAATAACATTGTATTACCAGCTGTGATTAGTAGGTATGCAATAACAAAATCCCACTGCCCTAGCTACAAATTTTAATAATTCCATCTATATATAAGGTTTATTACCTGAAGTGTGAGCTGTTTAATATGTGAAAAACACTCTAAAGATCAAATTTCTGCAGTGACCCTTTTGTGCTTGAATTAGCAAAGCAATTTAGGTTTTGGAAACAGTAATTCAACAGGGAACCTCAGTTTACTAAGCGAAAGCCAGGACACCTGTGTAGGAGAAATTCTAAAGTGTTAAACTTTGCACACAAATGCCTGGTAACACAATATTTTTAACTTGCTTCCACAAGAATTTTGTGTTGGTTTTTTATTATCAATAAAGTTCTTCTATAAAGATTGCTTCCATAACAAAGTATGAAAAGTCTGTTCTAATGATTCACATAAACAATTCAGCATGCAAACAATTTCACTGGGTTCCATGTAAGATTTTTCTAGCTGAGAAAAACTAATGAGTCCAGTGTAGCAGGATTACTACATTTTGGTTGGTTTTGTTGTTGGGAACACTTACCTATAACCTTATGTACTGAAAAAAAGCTGCTTTCCAAGCACAGGTGGTCCCAAGTTGAATATTTGTTTATACTGACAAATTCAAACAGTAAAATATCTTATGAAATACATCTCAGAAAATTATAATGTTGTTTTTGTTGGTGGTTTTGGTTTTTTTCTTGGTAACTAGGCTGTTGGTATACAAACACTGATTTCTATGGTAAGTTGGGTTCTGCATTTTGTGTTATATCCCAAAGGTCACATTTTCCAGATTTTATCACCAGTCCCAGGAATTTCCTGTCTAAGAGTAACATCTTGAGTTTCCCAGTTTTGCTTTTTGCTTAATTGCTGGGGTTTAAGCATTTGATACTCTTTCACTGACAGGAATGACACAAGTTCATGGCAGCCAGCGAAGTTATGCAGGCAGAAATTAGAGCCACTTGGACTCGAATTTCATCCTTCAGAACAGAAACACAGACTTAGTGGGATTTGGCTTATAATCCATTTTGGATGTTTTTGGTGAGCTTTGTCTGTTTCCAAGGAAAACTTTACCTACTCGAACATTGTTGTAGAACACACGAAACCAGAGATGGCTTAGGACACATGCAGCCATCACTTTCCCCCCTTCACTAAAAGTGCAGCAATAATTTGCCCTAAAATGCAAAAAGTATCATTAAAATGTGACCTTGGGTTGAGCTACGTGGCAACCAGAGTCTTTCTGTGGGTCCTGAGCAGATGGTTCTAGTGAAAGCCATACTCACAATGTTAGTGACATCGGGAGAGGCTCCGTTCTGCAGCAGAAGGAGGACTATGTTCAAGTGGCCCATAAATGCAGCCACGTGTATTGGTGTGAGGCCCGACTGCGAAACAAAGCAAGAGCAGTTTTACTCCTCTGCACGGCTGGAGGGGTCGGCTGCTTCGTTTAAATAAAACATACGGGAAAGTGAGGAGAGACAGAAAGAAGTAACCCAAAAAGGAGAGAGAGAGGGAGAGAGAGAGAGAGAAGGAATGTTTCTGCAGGACACGAAACATTTTGCTACCTCTGTTATAGCCTGGATTGAGGCCCCATATTTCACCAGGAGTTCCATGACTTTGATGCGATTTTTCTTGCAGGCAATGTGCAGTGGAGTAAAACCATTCTGTGCAAAAGACAGTGATGTTAGTTAGAAACATGCAGCTACACTTCCCACACAGCTCCATGCTGGCACACTGGGAGCACGAGGGTTAGACTACCACAAGCAACTGTTCTCTAAGCACAACAGGTTATAAATTACAGACATCTCCCACTATCTGAGGCACCACAAAGCAGTGCTGCTGCTTTCTTCCCAGGCAGTGGAGAGAAAGGGAACCTCCACAGGCAGATAGGCCCGTCCTGACTGCCAACTCTGTGTGTGTGTGCATGTGCTTCCTGAGGCTGCACACGTGTCTGTGAGGAGCACTCCCAGTGCTGCCCAAGATGGCCTAGCACAAGGGAAATCTGAGGAATTACAGTGAACACTTAAGAATCAGTGCCTTTATAAAGCATTTCCCGTATCTCTCTAGAAGAATCGTGGAATTGTGGAAGGTTTGGGTTGGAAAAGCCCATCTCATTCCACCTCCTACCACAAGCAGGGATGCCTTCCATTATCCCAGGTTGCTCCAAGCCCCATCCAACCTGGCCTTGGACACTTCCAGGGATGGGGCAGCCACAGCTTCTCTGGGCAACCTGTGCCAGGGCCTCCCCACCCTCACAAGGAAGAATTTCTCCCTAATATCTAACCTAAATCTACTCTCTTTCAGTTTGAAGCCACTTAAACTGAGAAAGAGAGAGGAACCAAGTACTTCTACCAGATTCCACCCTAATCTGCCTTTTTCACTTGATATCTAAGGATCTGTGTGTATTTATTTTTATATTTATACATCAACCTAGAGAGTAATATCCATGTTTGTGTGTGTGTACATTCTGAGGTGCCTTAAACAGAGAACCACCCCTTCAGCTGTGGTGTCATGATAATCTGATGACAGTTAATGCAGGTTAACTGTGTGTCTGAAGCTGAACAAACACATTATTCACTGCACGTGAACATTTTAGTCAAAAGCACAGGTAACATTTTTTAGCTGACGTTGAAAAATTGCTACATTTTCTAATGAAGAGCATCAGTATCAGTATTGCCAAACAATCAACCGGCAGTAACCAGAACCTAGCCGTGAAATCTTAGTTTATGGGAAGAGATAATCACGTGACAATTACTCTACAGGCTGCTTCTGTTAAAGGAAATGTTAATTACTAGTTCATTTGGAGGTGCTTTAAAGCATATACACATTGAAAAAGCTGAGAAGTCACATAGTGCTTGTATCCCCAAAGCATTTTGCAAATATTAACAAAATTTTTTAATGTAGCTGCAAATGAATTCTTTGTAATATTTATTCCATCAGTGAACTCTGTTTCTCCAATTTCTAAAGAAAGAATCAAAACCGTTTGATATTTTACCTCCCACACATCATCTCTCAATATATTTCATAGGGAGTTTTACTGTTTCAGAAGTTTCCATATTTTTCACTGAATTTCACTACCTCGGTTGATTTAATTTTGCTACTTCTATTTAAGAGAGAAACAGTTTGACGGGGGAGAGGAGAAGGCAGACAAAAATGTATCACTAACAGAAATTATGAGCTTCATTTAATATATTAAACACTATCAACAAGCCAAAGGCGACAAGTCCCTGATGGGAGAGAGAGAAAATGAGGGGGGGGAGGGGAGGGTAGAGAAAACCAGTTTGGTGGGAAGAGGCAGCAGCCCGAGGGTGTTCTCCTTTTGTTTCACATTTCGCAGGGAGGGAGCCATGGAGAGAGGGGAACAGAAGATACATTTCTGGTCAAGGAAGGAAAGAAAGGAGAAGTAGGGGCTATGTGTGGGTAGCTGAGGAAAGTGCAGCTAGAGATAATCTGAAGACTAGCAAGAAAAACAAGCAAGGACAAACACAGTGTCAAAAAAGATTCACCAAGTGAGCATGGCACTGAGAAAAACAAAGTAAGAAAAGCGTAAGAGGAGGAAGCAAAAGGGGCTGTGGGATTTGTAGGTATGGAAAGGCTGAGAAAAATGAGAGGGCAGAAGAAAATGGTGTCAGCTCCAAGGAAGTAAAGGACAGGGAGAGCCAACACAGAAACCCACAGTGGGTCCTGCTGTGGGGGTTCTGTGGAGGCCCCCAGTGCAGCTGGCAGTGGCCAAACTCTGGCCACTCAAGAGCATCTCAAGTGTTCACAGACTCTCTCTCCCTGACAGAGTGCAATATATTGGTACCTGAACTCCCAGACAGAAAACAGTTCCTAGTAGAGAAAATTGTAATCTGCTCTGGCTTTGGACACATAAAAGGCTCAAAATGTTTCCAGAGTCAAATGTGATGTTTTTCTCCTTGTTAGGGGCAATGGTTTGATCAGTGAGTAAAAGGAATCATACCTGGTGTCCTGTAAGCATAAGAATTGTTTTTTGAAAAGAAAAAGAAAAATGGGACCTAATAGAGGAAAACGTCATAATTTGATAAATGCAGAAATATTAGCTTTTTAATATGTTTTCCCTGTGCCATTTAACTTACTAATTCAGTTGCAAGCCCAGAAGTTATTTGCGCATTGTATCACCCAGTTTGGAAAACTGACCCATTAATTCAGTAAAACACCAACGCATACATCAACATCAGCCAGAACCAGCCCTGATCTAAGGGAGAGAGAAAATGAGCCAGACCCAACACTACAGCCACACTTGCCATGGGGTGTGCTCCATGACCAGGCCTCAGGACAGGAGGCACAGCACTGGTAACCAGCAGGTGTGACAGCCCCATGGCTCCTGCAGCTATTTAAGGCAGTGGAGTAGGCTGACAGTTCTCACTCAGCTTTCCTGGAAAGAGCTAGCAGGCAGCTTTGGTACATGACCCAGGCGGGGCAGGTTTACCAGGGCACGGGCGTTGGGGTTGGCTCTCTTGTCCAGCAGCAGTTTGGTGACACGGTAGTGGCCGCAGTGGGCGGCCACGTGCAGGGCAGTCAGGTAGTCCAGCGTCACGTCGTCCACGGGAGCCTTGTGCTGCAGCAGGTGCTTGACACACTCCACGTGGTCCCCCTGGGCCGCCATGTGGAGTGGGGAGAGTCCATTCTGTGACAGAGGAGAACAGAACAGCAGCTTCTAGTAACCCCCACTTCGACTGGCACATGTAAGAAGGACATTTGTTGTTGTGAGGTGCTGCTCAGTGGGCTCTGATATTTTGCAAGTATCTTCCTCTCAATAGTTTCACCAAAGAGACACAACTTGAAGGAAATGCATTAATTTTAGATGTATGTTTTCCAGATGTGAGAAAGAACACACCGAAATAGTTTTCCAAGTCTGAAATAGTCCGTAAAAACAATGAGGAGAAACGGTCCTCATTATCATATATGAGGGATCAGAAAATATGTACCAGGAATCACTTCCCAGGAGTGACTGACCCAGTTTCACATCTCTGTGTACTACAGTCTCAGGAAGCAACACAAGGGAAGTGCTGGCAGTAGCATTCCACATCATGTGTTTAGTCTCATACTAGAGAGAGGGGCAAACAAGTGTACACTTTTCATTCATTTGAGAAGGATTACGTAAGAAAACCTTATTTTGGATCATTCTACCCACTAATACATTTCGTTTGTGAGGACAGTTACATTCCTGTCTTCCCCCTTGTCCTCTCAGCGGCACTGAAAGCTCTGTGGAAGGTTACAGAGGTGTTCCATGCTCTAACAGGGCACACACACACCTTGGTCCTTGCCAGCAGTGGGGCACCTCGCTCCAGGAGCAGCTCCACAACCTGGTCGTGGCCACTTCGTGCCGCACAGTGCAGTGGGGTGAGTCCATCCTTAAAGCAAAAGGAGAGAAAACAAATGAGCACATCCCCAGCTGTTTGTCCTGGCACTCTGGGGAACAACCTGACGGGAATGCAGCCCCACACGTGTGAAAAAGCTCCCTTTTAGACTCCTAACTGAAGCTGGCTCCACAGCAGGAAGTTTCATCCCTGTTCTTCCTTGCACCAGTAAAGGACACTCTAAGGTTACTGCTTGAGAGAGGAAGCCCACTGTGTGCTGAAATCCCTTCTCAAAGGATAATGTGAGGGTGCACTGCCTCCTCCCCTCCCTCCCTTCTGCGTGGCTTTGAGACTGCACTGCCTCTCCCTGGGTAATGCCTGCTGGGCTGAGGATGCTCCATAAAGCCACCGATATCCTTTGGATTGCTTTTGATGCAGGGATGAAACACGTGATATTCATACTAGAAAATTTGCTCTAGAATTTTCCTTTGCTTTTAAACAGGCATCAAGATAAAGAAGATTTTAAAACAAGAGAAAAAGAAAGAAGCAAACAGAACCAAACCTTTCACTTCTGAGACTGAGGGGTGAACACAGAGCTGACAATTCTATTCTAAAATTGCTGTCAGACCACCAGCTCCACAATAGTTTTTTCCATTGCAGAACACCATTCTGTACCAAAAGACTTGCTCAGGCTACTATTAATGGTCACAGCAGTGGCAGCAAAAGATGTGTTGATGAACTACTATTTGGATGGCAGAATGAATTCTAGGTAGCTTTTGTATAGTTTGGACTTCATGCAGAAAAATAGTATGAGGCTAGAAAAATGGTTGTGAAAGAATATTAGTGCTGAATGACAGAAAAAAGGTAACACACAGGATATGAAAAGCCAAGTTTTCATCTCATTAGCCCTCAGAACTGTTCAAGCATGCTCTCAGGTGTCATCAACACTCACTCAACAGAGGTGGCTTTACAAAGGTGAAACGAGAGCAGTTTTTAATCCCAAGAAAAGCCTTCTCCCTTTGAGACATGCTGCTCATCTTGCATTACATCGATGCTGTTATTCTAAGGAGCCCATTGAAGAATCCAGCTTGATTAAAAGGAGAATGTACTGGTCTGAATTATTCAGAGGCTAAAAAAGTAACAAAACTGTAAAAACATGGCACTAAGGAGGAGTTGGTGACCCTGCTTCATACACAGATGGACTATTTACCTTGCTGGGGTTTGGAGGGAACCTGCATTGCTATGTTTTAAAATTAAAAGTGGCTCTAGACTACACAGTGCCATTGCAACTGCAATCTTATTTTGGCAAACACTGCCCTGTAACACCCTACAAAAGACAGTTCTGAGAAGCAGAGCCTCTCTCATGCCAGGTTTCCAAAGCACAGAGCCCTTTCCAAGTGAGCAGCACCACAAAGCTCCACGGCTGCAAGGAGCTGAAGTCTGCAGGAGGAATTTTTCTCCCTTACTTACCTACTTTTTCCAGAGGCTTTTGAGACACACCGATGAGGTTAAGTGTGCCTTGGTGCTCACTGTCTCAGAGGCATCCCTAAATCCCACAGATTTGCACCGAAATTCCACAGATGGAAGATCAAACCCAAAACCAGAACTCATGGCCTTCAGCACTGGCAGATGGGGTCGGTGTGAAGAATTAGGTGGAACTACTTTACTTGTTTTTTATGCACTGAACCTTCAGAGTCCTCTAAACCAAGCCTTTGACCAGCTGAGGTATATTATCATCTCATTACCAGAGGGATTCCTACAGATATCTCCCACTGGCATTAAAAAGGTAAGAATATATTCCAAATGCATTTCTAGGGAAGGTATTTATTTGGTATTTCTTTCCAGTTTCTGGCCTCTTGTGCTCTACTTTTTTAATCAGTGTGGGAGGTTCACTTTCCCTATCTGCATGGTGGCTTTGATGTTACTCTATTTAATAAAACAGAAAAAAAAAAAAAGAAAATTGGGTGAGTCCTTGAACAAAAGCAGGACAAATCCCAAGAGGGAGAAAAAGAAGAAAAACATAAGCTAAGAAGCACATCAACTCCACAAGAATGTCTGGCTAAAATAAAAAAAAACCCTAAATAATTTAAAAACATGATTTCTTCTTTGTTCTTATCTACAATTCCCTTTAAGAGCAGAGACAGAAATTTGCTACCCATCCTATTCTACCCTGCCATTGCTGTTTTGAGGACTTCCCACAGAACCCTCTTCCCTTTCTTTCTCTGCTCTGAGGAAAACAGCGTAAATATTTTAAAATCATCGTATATTTAATACTTTAAATTCTTTTGCTTCTATCTTTTATTCAAGGATGAGGGAAATTGCAAAGAGAGAGCTGTTGTAGTAGAAGAATTAGTACAGAAAACAGTGCAGACAAGCTGACATAAGCTAACATGAAGAGACACACCGGTGTACCAAACTAATCCTTTTTTGCACCATTATCTCTTTTCCATGAGCCTCATGGCTCTCAAATCAGCTTCAGGAGTTGGCCTAAGTACTCTGTCAATCATTCCTTTGCTAATTGAAGAACATACAGTGACAGGCACATCATTTGGCAGGACATCCAGTTCTGGGTCAGAAGGACACAGACTTTGAAGCACAGATAATGGATATCCTATAAACACAAAGCCTGCCATGCCAGGAGACAAGAAATTCAGCAATTTTATGTTCGAAGAAGTTCAACAATTATGTCCTCGCCCTGGATTGTGTGGAATGAAGAGTTAAATGTTTCCATCTCCCCAGTGATGTCCCACACCTGGTGTTCTGCTGTTCCCACACGTGGTTCTCTCCTAACTCACACTCTGTGATGTAACTGACAGCTGGGTCACCCTTACAAATGACAATGCAATCCCTTCTGTGCTCATGGAAATTCCACCAATCCTAATTATCTCTTAAATGATTCTCAAAATATAAGGAAAACTTGCACTTTACTTCCTTGAAAATCAATCACTGGGCATTTTTTAACCTGCAAAATTAATTCTGAATTCTGTGCATGACTCCTAACAGTACAGCTCAGAAAGATGAATTATTCGGTCATTTCACGAATGCTTTCTTTCAGCTTAGCAGAAACACTGAGACAAAAAAAGGAAGCTGTGCTTATGAGGGATTTTTAATGGGGAATGATGTGGGCAGCACATTCACAGGACAGTTGCTCACATTCAGTGCTCATTCGACCAAAAACTGATGATAGACATGAACAGCAAAGGCCAAATTATCAACGAATTATTCTAAACTGCAGTTGCATGTTCTCATTTTCATGAGGGTGAAGTAAAATTTTAGCATTTCATATGTCAAACATGCAAAATCGTCTACATTTTCTTGACAAATAAAGGGCTTTTAATTTGTTCATTTTTCATTATGACTAAACCTCATCTCTTTAAAAATGAACGAGGCGAGTCTCCCTCTTGCTCCAAGCTCCTGGCATAATTAAACACGCCTTGTATTCCTCCAGGTCTGCCAATCAGCACAAAATTGAAAAATACACCAAGAAAGATACCATGTGCTTGCTTGAGTATTATGATAGTAACATAAATAACTGAAAATAACAGTCATTTTCTATATAACTTGCTTACACAATTCATACAACAACCCCTTCCCACTCCCTTGTAAACTTTACATGAAGCCACTGAATTTTTAATAGGAAATATCTGCATTGTGATGAGATATTTATAATCTGACATGGCTTTAGGAACAGCAAAAGCTGCCAATGAATTATTACTGCTCTGTGCATGTAGGAAGATGAGGAGAAAATGTCACAGCAGCATTACAGCAGGAACAAACACTCCACAGACCACGGTACCAAGGCAGGGCCAGGATCCTGCTGCAGTGGTTACCACTCCCATGTGGAAATGGCAGAGCCAAGCCTATTTTGTCAGGATGCAGATGTGCCAAAGGAGATGTTATTACTAATAAACCTCATTAGGTTCCCAGAATGAGTGTCAAGGGGTGTCTGAAGCACATTCCCCACAAAGAAACCCAAACCAAACTAACCAAATCCGAGCTGCGCCGCCCACAATTTCCTTCCTTTTGTTTTCCCATTGGTACCGTTCATCTCCATGAGTGACCTGCCTCTTCTCTCAGCTCCAGCTGAGCCTCCTCCTCCTCTCCATGGCCCTTCTCCAACCCAAATGGTGCAGCAGACCTTCTCCCACCATTCCCACGCCTCTCCCTGCTCCAGCTCCAGCTGCCACGCTCCGGGCACACAGCGTGCTTACTTTCTCACACAATAAGCTTTCCCTTCCAAGACTAGATGCTCTCTTTCATTCCATGGATTTGATTCAGCTGTAAATATTCAGGATGAAAGCCTGCAAGAGGAGACTTAAGAAAAGTCCCAGAGAAAGAAAAATCTAATTTCAATGTTGGCAAGATTGAATAGGAAGAGCACAAAATATGTGACAGCTTCCGTGGTGGCTGAGACAGGTGAGAATGTTCCTCCCCCTCTGAAGGGTGTTTGCTTACTCCCACAGAAATGGAAATTCCAGCAAGGTGATAAAAGCCTGTGAATAAACCTGTATTTTAAAAGCAAAAAAGCATGCAGAACCGAAAAAGCCTCATATTCTTGTTCTTTTTTTTCCCCCCATGCAATTTATAGAGAGAGATGATAAAAATAGAGATAATACAAAAGCTGCATTCAGAAAGAATATTCCTAAAACCTTGTAATATCCAGCAACATTTTCATACTCTGAAGGTGCATACTGTTATCCATTATATGAGGACTTTTTTAAATAGAAACACACATATTTTGGCCATGCTAAAACTGCTTTTAAATGCTGACAACGATTCTCCCTGTAAGAATCCTTAGTGTGTTCCAGGAAGGCTGTAAATGCTTTCCTTCCCTCAAAGCGAGAACTGGTAATTGCCACGCTACCCTTGATCACCTGACAGTGAATTAATCATAAATTGAACTTTCCACCACCTTTCAGAGAACAAATTTCTGCACAATTTTTCTGACCCCCTAGTGCTAGCTAATCATCAGAATCTGCATGGGTCAGAATTCTGGCCAAATATTAAAAATTTAAACAAAACTATGTGATTGAAATTCTTACTAATGTAAGAGAATGTATAGAGAATATAGGTTTGAGTAAAATTTTTATTATGAAATATTTTAGAATAGGAAATTTTACCCATTAATTATTTAGTGAAAAAAAAGTCCAGGGAAGGCTTGTATGTAAATGGAAGTTGCAGAACTTATACCAGATATTATATAATAATATGTGTTAAAGTAATATTTTAATATTTTATTATGATATAATAATTATCTACTGTTAAAGGTGACATTTTGTTATTACATAATATTATAATTTTATCTTTAATGGACTGTACTAATAAAAGTATCCTATTATTGTATTTGAGAATGGAGTTTCCATTTTTGCTTTGGATACAATATAAAAGAGAAATCAAATTTCACATTTCAAAAACTTAGTTAAGACTTGGTTGAGAAAAAAATGGTAGAACTTGCAAAAAAAAAAAGTAAAATATTATTTTAGAATACGTAATTGTGTCAAGAGATTTACCAGCATTTCTACACTTTTATGGCTTTGTGAGAAATGCCGTAAAATTCCAGCAACCACATTCTGAAATGTATAGAAAATAAAAATACTAATTCCTGCAGAAAGCAGAGCTTTCCTTTGACATGCTGCATTAACTATGGAACAGCAGGACACATGCATCATTTACTCCCTTTGAGGAACAGACATTTTAATTTATATTTTTAGACAACACAGGGGCTCCTAAAGAATCATTCCAATGGAACATTTTCAAACATAGAAAGCTTTCACAGATTAACTTTGCAAAACTGAAGTACCGAAGCTCATCTGCAATCAGCTAAAATAAGTTTTTTGCATCTTAATTTATGCAGCATCAGATGTCATATAACAAAGCAAGCTAAAAATAAACGGAATGAAAGCAGTGAGGCCTGTTTAAACTGCAGAGCTTATTTTGATGTGGTGTGGAGCACAAGAACTTGGCAGTGGAACATCCTGGTACTCTAATTCTGCTGTTTTGCAGTGACTGTGACCTGCAGGGAGAAGGCAGGTGGTGTTCCTGGGGAGCCAAGGGAAGGCAGCAGGGAAGGCAGGGTGTGTTAGTACCGCCGCGGGGCAGGGGGGACAGAGCACATGCACCACACCCCTGCCTCCTCCACACCGTAGGGACTCACAGCCAGAGCCAGGCACAGCAGGGAGTGGACAGAGCACAGGGAGAACAGGGACACAGCCAGACAACCAACAGCTGACACAAAGACACGGACAGCACCACCAAAGCTCCGGAGTCTTCCCCACCGTGAGGCGCACACCGACCGCCACCGTGAGCCTTTGAGCAGGTGGAGGTGACGGGAAGGGGGAGGAGCTGTGCTGGGGAGCCTGTGCAAGCTGGGATACGTGTGCCTTAGGATACCCGTATGGGTTTGCAGGGATATCTTTGCACTGACATATTGAACCCATGTAGCAGTGGCACAGGGCAGGGAGCTGAGACAATGAGAAGACTCTAAAATTGGTCTGCCCCACCTACGTTGGGCAAATCCTGTTCTCTCAGATACATTCACAACTCTGCTCAACATTTGCGGGTGAGCAGGGATGAGAAAACGCTTCAAACTCTTAAAATCCAAAACACCCCTCACAATCATCTGTGTCAACTTGTCTAGAACAATATCTAACTACTGAACAGGAAATAGGTGAATTCAATACTGCCATTCCAAAGGTCACATGAACTATTTCTGTATGACATGCTTAGGGGCATGTGGAATGTCCTGACTGAAGTGTAACATTAGCATTTCATGCCTCTTTTCCATGAGATTTTAGGTGTTTATTGTGGGAAATGTGAGCAGGGGTGATTTGCTGCACACCTGCTTGAGAGGCAGCTTTTTCCATCAGCAGTAGTTTTTAAAATATAAAAAAAAATAGCGAGATATCATTTCATAATCAGAAACCAAATCACAATTGCATACAGAGTTCAAAAAAATCATGACTGTCTTCAGAGCATATGAAGCAAGAAATGGTTGATGTAACTAATATCCAAGTAATAGCAGAGGTTAAATCAACCCCAAGGGTAGCTGACTGCAATATCTTCTACCTTCCTATCAGGTTAAACAAAAACTCTCACATCCAGATCTAAACTTTGTGTTCTAAAACACTCTGACCACTTAGACATGTAATTTTGCAGACCAGCAGCTCCTAAGAATGAGCCCTGTGCAGCTCAGTCCGAACAATGATGTTTTCCCAGGTGATTCCAAAATCCCATTTGAAATAATTAACCCTGCCCATATAAAATGATGTTTGGGTTTGGGGTTTTTTTGCCCTGAATGACTGTGAAATCACCCATAAAGAAAGGGCAGAGAGACGATGTGACATTTCAATAGGACAACTGGGAGGAGGAAGCCAGTGAGAGTCACCTAATTAATACCCCACACTTCGTCTGGGGAAGAGACACATGGCTGCTGGCACTGAGGAGGTTTCTTGTCCCCGTGTCAGCTCTCCAATAAAAATGGACAGAGCCCACTAGAGCTTCCACAGGGCATACTGTGACTGGCACAGACATTTAAGGGTCAGGGGACTGAAAGGCTCAGCTGAGTCCTGACCTTCCATTTCCTTCTGCTATGCATCACATGTGCTGTGCATCATCTTGTGTCATGTAAAGTTGGACCAACTAACAGGCTCATTCCCTAAAACCCACCAGTTTCTTCAGCTTTTTCTTGTATGATGTAGGCAGGTTACACAGGAGACTAAGGGGAACAGTATTTCTGTCTCCTACTATCACTGATACCAGCTGTTCTTTAGTCTGATACCACAGAAAACATTCTACATAAAACAAACACACAAAAAATCCCCAAAAGCAAGCAAGGAAAGAATCCCAGTCCATTCCCCAGAAGGGACAATATCATATTCAGGGAATAGAAAGACTCACCCTGGTTTTGGCATCGATCTGCCCTCCGCGATCCAACAAGAGCTTCACCATGTTTGTGTTCCCCCTTTTGGAAGCCACATGCAGTGGGGTGATCCCATTCTACACCATGAAAAGAACAAACAATGAGCCCGATGGATCTGAGGGTGTGCAATGGGGGTGAATTTGGGTTCGGATCACAAAAAATGAGACCATCACATCGGAGAGAATAAACGAGAATGTACTAGAGCATCGGAGCTAGGCACACACCATATAAGCTAGAGTTAGTCATTCCTTCCTGAGCAAGATACCTTCTCCATTGTTCTGGGGTCCTTGAATGAAGGAAGCAGCGCATCTGCCCAAGCAGCAAACATCGCAGCCCCAGGGCCAGACGAATACACAAACATGTATCAGAGCCCCAGTGAGCCAATAGTCACAAAACACTGATGCATTTCAATCACTGCAACGTACACAGAGGACACAAATGCGTCACTCCTACACAAAGGAACCTTCTTGTGTAGTGCCAAGAGCATAAAGGAGTGGTAGGCTGTGTAGGCTGTGTAGGCTGAAAGTCCTTGAAAACACTTTGGGTGAGGCAAGAGGTAATATTAGCAGCTACTCCAGATTGGAAACAGGAGGGAGCCAGTCTGGAAGGCAGAACCCTAAAGTAATTCAAAGTGTGTCTGGCAAAATTAAACAGCAAACTTGTGACCTGGGAGCTGGGTTGAGATGAGCAGAGGTTTTCACTTCAAACTACGTAACGTGCAACAGCAAAGAGACCGTACTATGTAACTCTGCAGTTGTTTACCATAAAAGAGTAGTCATGAATAATTAGTTCTTTTATTGTTGAATTTGTATAATAGCAGTATACTTTACTTTCTGGTTCTGAAATGCAGTTCTATGTGAAAACAACAAATTAAAGTGGTATAGCAAATATTGAAAGCCAATCAATCCTACATCTATTTCCAGAGTTCATCTAACAAACAGAAGAGAGGGAGGGAGTTGAAGCATTATAAGAGCATCAGATTGCTGGAGCTGGCCAAACGATCCTGATTCCTCCAGCTGGGAATACTGGCTGTTACACAACTGCCAAGGCCTCCAGTGCATTGCACGGAGACAGCCTTTCAGAATTACTGCAAAAAAAGACATCTTTGGTCCCAAGAGAACTTCAGCATTACTTTGCTCCTTCCTTCACTCAGCTCTTGCCTAAGAGTTACCCAAGGAACCCCTCCCATGTCTGTAGCCTCCAGAAGCGGGAAGATGAAGGGGTGGGTCCGTACCCTGGCCGTGAAGTCGACGGCAGCTCCGCGGTTCAGCAGCAGCGTGGCCACGTTGACGTTGCCGTAGTGCGCGGCGATGTGCAAAGGGGTAAAGCCGCTCTGCAAAGGGAAACAGCCCTCGTTACGGAAATCTTCTCACACAGGATCACCAAGCGAACTAGAACCTGAGTTTAAATTCTGCCCAAATAATGCATCGTGCCAATTTTATCCAGACCGTGTCCACCTATGATAGAGCACAGCCTTTGAGGCAGAGAGGCCAGTTTTCGGGCGGGAGATTATCAAAAGTGCTTCCCTCTTTCATTCCCCAGCTCAGTCCCCCGCCTCAGTGGCCAATAAAAGCAGTTTCCATCACAGAAAATATTAATATATTAACCATTCTTAAAGAAAATAAAGCAAGTTCCTTATTACCATTTGGAAGCAACATGGGTCTTTTAGGCTGCTTATCTGCTTATTAGGGTTGGAAAAATGACCACAAAAGTCGTTGGACTTCTTTTACTCCTCTCAGAAATAGAAATATGGACAACATATTTCCTATGGGGTTTTTTGGTTTGTTTTTGTTTTTCAAAAGCAGTAATTATTCAAAATGTAATTAAAGACTTTGGTTTACATGAGAAACAACTTAGTAGCACAGTAAAAGAATCATAATTATTTATATTTATGTACAATTTGGATTGCAAAGGAGCTGAAGAAACTTGGCAATCTATAAATCAAAAACTCCCATTTTATTTATTGTGTTTTGAATACTAGAAGGTGAAACCTGCTCCAGCTATGAGATGTAGAATCACTTGACAACAACATAAAAAAAGATTAAATTTTCAGAAACTAGGACAGAGAGCAAGCTTTTATTCTCGTAAGTAATTCAAGTAGAAAGGGTCTTGCTTTTGAGGTTTCCCTGAAGAGCTCTACACTGATTTGATTGGATCTTGCTGATAGTTACAGAAAGGGAGGAACACTTCTGGCTTCCCAACTGCAGTGTGCTCTCAGCTAGGTTTCCTTCCTCTCAGTATCCAAACCACCATTTTAAGCTACTCCTGGAACAAAGGAATGTGGGCACGTGCTGCCCTCCTTCAGCAGGCACTGCGGCACCCCCTGCCATTTCCCTCGGGGAAGAACATGCCCATGGAGCACGTGCCCAGGGAAGCTGCCACCCTTCAGTTCACATCGCTGCTGCCTCCTGGCAGCCTGCTCATGTGTGCACACACCAAGAGGGAAGCACCTTCCCATGGGCACGTGCATCCATAATTCATTCCCTCCTCCAGCAGAGAAACTCCATTATTCAAAAGCAGGTATTGAAACAACAATCACATTCTTGGAAATTGTTCTTTCTCCTAAAAGTGGTGATGATCTTTTGGGACAATCCCAGTCCAAGCCAATCAACCCCATGATTTTTAGTGGAAGTAAATCCATATAAGAGCTGTCTTATTTACTGCAGGTAAATTCTGAGTATGTACTGTCCCTGAGGACTTTGCAAAACTTTATGGCAAAATGGTAATAAGAAGAATGGTAAAAATAAGCAGATGCCCTGAACAAGTTTTTACCTTGGGGAATTTGATTATGCTTATTATTGTAAAAGACGGAAAATTAATTTTACCATTATTCTGGCTGAGCCAGACACCCTGATTTAGTTATGCCAAGTGAGTGCATTTTCATAATTAATGAAATTGAGCTAAAAAAGCATCTTTATCCTCTTAGCTCCATTACTCGCTTCTGACTCCTTTGGACTGATGTGAATTCTCAAAAATGTCCTTCAATACTGACACAAGTAAAAAGAAATTCTAAGACAAAGGATGAATAAAAATAGGGGTTGTGGGCCATGAATTTCTATGTATTAAAAAAAAGAGTCATATCTTCACTTTTATTGCTAAATAATAGAGAAATATTGGCAAAGAGCAGAGAAAATAATCATAAGTAACAGAAAGAATAATTAAAAATTGTTGATCTCGGTACCTCAGTCGTCCTATTCACCATCATCTGATGCAGCATGGTTTGGGAAAAAGAGGAACAATATTAAAGGCTGGCCACAAAACGAAGAACTATGTTGCTTTTTCTGAAATGAGTTATGCTGTTAATTATGGGAAAAGCCATTCAAGCATGCATTAACTTTAAACAAAACGTATGTTCCCGTGGGCAAAAAAACAGTATCCTGTTTAATAGGGAAGCAGTGATTCTGCTTCCATTCCAGTGGCTTCTGGTTTGCAAATAATGAGAAAAAGTTGGTTACCAAAGAAATGGGAGGCATAACTAAAAAGTGAAAAGATGAGCGCTTTGTAATTACTGCGTAACTTAACACGGCAAACTTAAAGGTATTACTGGTGGTGCTGGTGGAGCAAGCTGTCCTTTCCCGCCGGAGCAGTTCCGTTTCCCCGTGAGGATGCAGGGGTTCAAGGAGCTGTCCCCGGGCCCGGAGCCCGCCCCGTTACCTTGGACTGCACATCGGCGTTGTGGTCGTTCTGCAGCAGCAGCGCCGCCGACTTGGTGTCGTCCTTCCTGGCGGCGATGTGCAGCGCCGGCAGCCGCACCTTGCCCTTGGTGTCGTTCTCCAGCAGGATGGCCACGGCCTGGTTGTGTCCCTGCTGCAGCGCCACAGCCAGAGGGGTGAAACCGTCCTGGGGGGCAGGAAACAGGGGCTGCTCAGCACAGCCGGACGGCCTCGGGGAGCTGCACCGCGCCCTTCGCACACACCAACTCGGGAAGCACGTTCCCAGCTGTTCCCCACCTCTGCGCTCCATCTCCAGGGACGTGAGATTGGAGCACAGCATTTTAACTCTTTCAAACACCTTCAAAAGGCTTTCAAACATCTGAAATGCTTTGAAAAATCTTTTACGCTTCCAAGTAGTCTTTTTTTAAGTCAAGCGCAAGCAAAGGATCATTCTACAGCATCTCTGTTAATTACTTCTCATCTTAAAATGGGCCGCAAAGCATATTTTTAGCACATTTTTGGTAAATTTACTGAGCACTGAACAGCGTCGATGTGAAAAATATAGAGAGAATATGTTTCTGAATATCTGCCATCTCTGCAAAAAGGAAGAGTTCCAAATGTGTTTGCTGCTGTTCCCATTCCAAGTTACACACGAACCATGAGTCAAGAAATCCAGATCATGTTTAGGAGCATGATTTGAAGGAGGAAAACATTGCATTGTTTATATTTTTTGGAAAAAGAAAACGAGAAAAATCTCTTTGCTTGTCATTCATAGTTTTAGCTTTGTTTCCAAATTACTTTGAAATTGTCCTGCTCCTCCACACATGCCTGGGATGGCCAGTGCTTCAAAATCCATGATAACATGATAGCAGCTTGCTCTCCTGGCTGAAGTAGCACAGGCTACCAGATATTTCATTCTGATTTCAAACTGAACCCTCGCTCTGGTCATGCATCCTCCCCAAGCACAGGTGTGCTGTAACCACATGAGAGATGGGACAGCATTGCTTTGGAATAGGATTATGGAAAGATGAGAGAAGAATAAAGGCCAATTTAGGAAGGAATGAGAGCTAACATATGTCGAAAGAAACATCTGAAGAATTGCCAAGGCAATTTTTCCCCTCAGTAATCGAATAACTTTCTCTCCCTTTTGCGTCGAGCTGTGGGTAGGTGTGTTGTAACAGCGATACTGCTGTGGGTTCTGCCTGTAATAGAGATTAAATTCTGCACAGTGAATTAAAAAGGGAGGAACAGCTGACAAAACAGCTGAACTGTAAAGATTATTCTCAGATTGGGGCTACATGAGGTGTTGAAATGGCTTAATGCATTTGCCTTTTGCCTCTGGGAACATGAGAACAAATCCTGGATTAGAGACTCTGAAACCGAGCTCATCCATACTCTCCTTTTTTATCTGCACATATAGAAGTGTGAGAGGAAGTGAAATGAATCCAAAGGCAGTGCAAGTTTCAAGGCTTCAAAGACAAGTTCACCCATCTGATTTGCACCATTTCATCTTGCACCCTTCTCTAGAAGGACACAACTCTTTCTGCCTTCCCCCTCCTATTGGCTCTGGAAAGTGTGGCTGACAGAAGCTTGGAGACAGCTTTTCATTTTCCTCACCTCCCATGGGGAGGCCCAACCTTTGATGCTAAAGAGAAGGACCCCCTCCCTGTATTTCAGCAGCATCCACAGTTCAGGCCATCCTACCTTCCTGAATGTACCATTTCTTCATCCTATTAATGAGATGAACTCTGGGCATGTATGAAAGCAATGGTGGCTCAGGCCTTCTTTCAGGAACACTCACACAATCATGGAAACCATCAGCAAGACCTGAACCTAAACCTGACCTAGTTAGGCAGTGAAGACGTCAAGAGCCTTTACTTTACAAACTACACTGATCTTTCCGATGAGACAAATTTGGAGTCAGGGTCAGAGTAGGAATATATTTTATTTTTTCTCCTCTGTCTTTTTTTATAAAATCTGACTACAGTCTGAGTTCTGTGGATGTCTGCATTCAAACAGAGGCCACATGAATGATAACCATCTCACCCTCACAATGCTTGTGAAATGAATGAATTCCCAGCCAGCAGAAGTTACTGGGAGCTGGCTGCCAGCAGGTGACTGTGGGCTGCAGCAGGGCTGGGCTCCTGGAGAGCCCCAATTCCACCTGGCTCCTTCACAAGGAGTGTGTTTCTGCCACGTTGCCTGGCAATCATATGGGATTTTGTATTTCAGAAATCTGACATGTAATGTGATCATCACATCTACGAGGGGATTATTTTATGAGCTGTCATCAAACAGTACAGTATCCACTGAGAGAAGGGACAGTAAGACAGCTGTTAACACTGGCAGCTTTGAAGGGAAGGAGAAGGAGCATAAATGCACCAGCATTTCAAATTCATCCACTCGTGAAGGCAAACCATAAAGGGAATCCTGGACAGGCTAGAGAAAACAACAAACATGAACAAAAGCTCTGGCCAGAGAGGAATTTTGCTACAGCTACTTCTCCTGGCACATCCAAATCCATAGAACAAACAGGAAGATGACACACGGTGCAGCACAGAGCCTGTTCACTCACTCCCTTGGCTAGAACAAAGAACATTTAGCAGAAAGAGGAATCAGGATGAGCATAGTCCTAATGACCAAGGAGTTCTCCATTGCCCCTAAACCCCCTCATATGCAGAAGGAAGATTTTGGGATTCAGTTCCTCTTGAGATGGAGTCTCCTCTCTCCAACTTAGGTGTCTCTCCTAACAGTGCAGGTTTACAGTCCTGATCCCCAGTTACTACCACCCTTCTGCCTATTTACACCCACATGGTCCAGCAGAAGGAGTAAAGTGTCCATGGAGAAAACAGCCTGCCAAGCTCAGTGATACAATCCTTGTTAGCCTTTTGGTTTCCAGTTCACGCTGGTCACAGCCAATACATGAACACTCACAAGTTACACCAAGTCACAGGAGAGCCTCAGAGTCAGTGTAACTTAGGGGAACAGCAGCAAGAGGCTGGAGTGGGTGACCTCCCAGATGGTTCTGTGAACCCACCACCACAGAGAGCCTCACCACCTCTGAATTAAACTCAAATCCCAAAGAGCCAGGCGCTGGGTTAATGGTTGGACTCAATCTGAGAGGTGTTTTCCAACCTGAACAACTCTGTGATCCTAAAAGGAAGCTTGCTAACAACTACCTGTTGGTGCCAACTGACACAGACAAGTCCTCTGGACACAGCCCACCCAGTTCTGACTTCCAGTGATCTGAACACACGGGCAAAGAAAAAGATGGGAAAACCCCCTCACCTCGGTAGCTGTGCTTTGGTTGGCTCCATTCTCCAGGAGATATTTCACCACCTCGATGTGGTTCTCTTGAGCTGCCATGTACAAAGGAGTAAAGCCATTCTAGGAAGGACACAGGAGAAAACAGTGTCACTTGGAAATGATACGTACCAACAATAACGAATCACAAATGGACACGGGGCTAAAAATGCATTTGTGTTCTTGTAATTGAATGTAAGAAGAACAAGCTTGTATTTTTCCCTTAATAAAGTCATGTTCAATGCCATTTAAACCCACAGAACTCTCCATGCTTTCATACTCGTTTTCTTCTGACATATTTTGAGGAAGCAATGGACACACTAATTATTAATACAGCTATTCCTTGCTGATAATGCTCAGGGATGTAAAGCTGGCAATAAAGTTTTATGAGAGCTGACAGGAAGGCAAGAGTTTCTTCCATTTATTACATTTACTTAACCAAAGACACCACCCCCTGGAGACCATGAAGTCCAGACCTTCTGACAAGCTCAGTAGAGATGGCAAAGGCTTAACATACTACATAAAATTTTGTAATGCATAAAACATTGCAAGGCATCCAACATAAAGGCTGCTTTATGATTTATGACTGCAAAGGAACAACCGCATTTCTGACTATACAGCAGCTTCAGTTATCAGTTCATAAAAAACATATATTAAAATGACCTAAATTTATTAAAAGGATTTGCTCTGGATAAAACATAATTAAAAAAAAAAATTCTAAGTCAATCAATCTACAGTAGAAATGTGACTTCTTCCTTCACAATGAAGTATTTTAATGCAAACAATTGTAATTAATAACCAACAAAATCTTGATGAAAGAAAGGCATGGAAGTGAGCTGTCTGCCTGACCAATAATTTATTTGTAAGAGTTTTTAGGATTTCTAAGAAGACCTTAGAAAATTCCTCAATATTCTGTAGATTATTATGTAACATAAGAGGACATAATCACCTATACTTTTGGCTTGAAATGTCACTTTTAACCAGAAAAAAAACCATAAACCAGACTTCAAACATGCAATTTATTTGATTTTTTAATATCCTGTGCGCTGTCACACTGAATAACAGGGTTGTGCATTCACAAAAGCAACCAAAATTAATACAAACATGATGACAACTAAAAACCTTGTTTCAGAGAATCCAATATTATTCTTTTTAGGAAACCTGCTGTGGAAACATTCCAATAATTTCCTAATTAAATGAAATCTCATTTTTCAGTCACTAGATAACACAGAGATTGTAGAACTGATGTCTTTACAACCCCCCTCTGTGTTTACAAATGCAGAGGACTGTTCAGGCAATAAACATAATTTATATTGTGGATGTAATACGATATCTGCCATAAAAGTTGCAGCAAATCTTTTAATGCTGCTTTGCGTAATATTCTGGCATTTCCACCGACAATCTTGGGACACAGAATTTAATAATGGCACCCAGAGAACACCTAACAGCAGTTCCACGCCAAAACCTGGGGGGTGTATTTTGAGTGGCTTTGCACAGGAGTCAGTTAGTATCCAATATTCCCAGAAATTATTCAAATGATGGACTCTTAGTATAGTCACAGAGAGTATGACCACCATGGGCTGCAGGTCCATCACACCACGGGATCATCATCTGAAACCAGGGTCAAAAGACCTAGAAAGGTAATTCAGTAGGGACAAACACAAGGTTCTGCATTTCTGCTGGAAAAATAAACTATGCACACAGGGAATGATAAGCTAGAGAAGAACTCTGCAGAAAAGGCCCTGAAGGACACAGCAGTCTTCCAGAGACTGGTCATTGGTCAAGGAGCTCATTCTGCTGTAATAAAGACAACCCTTGTACTGGCATGAGAATGTATCTCCTTAGGGAAGCTATCTTTCTTTGAGAAAAGACTAATAAATGGTGGTGCTCCAGCTGGAAAGGGCAAAGTGAAGGAAAACAGTCTTAAAAGGGAAGGGGGAAGGTCTGTTCTGGATGATCACGATGCCTAAAACAAAAAAACCAGCAGAGTTTACAAGGCTGCTGGAGGGAAAATTCAGGTTAGACATCAAGAAAAGCCTCTTAACGATCAGGTCAGGCTGATGGGCAGCTTTCCTCCTCCCAAATCACTGCTAAAACCAGGCAGCAAACTGGAAGCACACAGAGCCAGCCTCTTCCATGTCCCCTCTGGGCCAGGAGCTGGGCACTCAGGGACCTCTGGTCTCCCAGCTGCTGCTCAGACAGCTCTTAACAGGGAGGGGGAGATAAGAGATCCCATCATAACATAAAACAAAGGAAGGCTGCTCACCGAGTAACTGGGAAGGCGCAGGGCATTGCCAAGCAGAGGCATGAGCTGGCAGAGGGAATTAGGAACAGATTGGGTTGTTTTCCATTGCAGTTGTAGGGAACAGCACAGAGGAACCTGCAGGTAACCGAGCTGGCTCACTGTCCCAGCTTCCCTTCCCACTCCGGAAAGAACCGACGTGGCAGACTACGAGGGATAACTCGTAGTAATTTTCCACTCGCCTCATCAGCATTTTAGTGGTAAGGTCTAATCCTTCAAATGTAATACACGCAGTTTGCAAAATCCTTCTAGCTCGGAATATCACACGGGTCACAGGCACTGAATTGGGTGAATATGACAACATTCAAGCCACAGTAAATCAATTTGCTTAAAAGCTTTGAAGAATCTTATTTTTTTAATCAACTCAAGTCCCTGGTTGTGGAACAGAACTAGGACAATAAATCCTGGATTAGGAGACTATAAACAATGCGTACATGACTTCATGACCTTTTAATACCAAGAAATACCACGTGGTTTTCTACACAGACATCCACAAGAGCGCCCATTCTATCATACCTGTGCTATGATCACACCCGAAACTAGAGCAATTAGGAGAAAAAATTCTTGCACATAAAGTCGTAGTACCTTTGTTTTCCTTCAGGCTTTATTTATAGTCTGAAACTACTGTATACATTTTGTTGAAATCTGGCTCATTTTGGGAATTACAGCATGCAATGTGCGAAACTGCCTTTTACCAGACATGCTGGAAAAGATTCCCCTGAATTTCTCCCCCTGGCAAGGTCAAGCCTGACTTTGTCTGCTGGCAGGGAGAAGTCTGCTTTCTCAGTCTGCTTTCAGTGAAGCTCTGGTTTCAGAGCTTCTAATTGCAGTGTCCCCATCTGCAACAGTCCTGGCCCTTGGCCAGGAAACTCCTATTTTAGGATTCCCAATATGCCTGCTCTCCTTGGCAGGGCTGTGCCCAGTGGGATTACATGCTAGCCCTGCTGGAGCTCTTCCTTCTCCCCTGGCCACTGGACCCCAGGTGTCCCAACCTCCTCCCACCCACATGGTTTCTGTGATGTGTCTGTCTCTCTATCTCCTCCACAGCAAGTTTCTTTCTCAGCCAGTCCTGCACTTCCTGAATAGAAATGCCCACAAAAACTAGACCCTTCCCCTAGTTTCCTTTCCTTCTGCCAATCTAAAATCCCCTCCCCAGTTTCTCAGCTTTTAGTTGCTAAGATCTGTACACCAATACTTCACCTCTCTATTCTGCTTCTAGAGATATGTCAAAGCTCAAAATCCCATAGCTCCCCAAACTAAAGAAAACACTTTCCCTTAACTTTTGCTTCACTATCCTGAAGTGTCTCCTGCTGAATCCCTGACACGCTGGGAAATGATCCTCCATGGCCATACTGCAAGGGAGACTGACCTCTCCCTTTAGCATATGAAATAGCACTCAGCAAGTTCATTGGGCCAGTGGTGGGCACTTTTTAGTTCAATAAATTTCCCTTCAGTTTATGTTCCCATGCCATCCAGAATTAAAGGAAGAATACCAACTGTGACCTGGAAAAGGAGAACTGCACTACATTTGTCTTTCCCGTAAAGCCCAGCTGTGCTATCGTGTTCTGTCTGTCTGTTTAGATTTGGTGCACCATCTGAAAAATCAAAATTAATTGTGTAATGATATATAACATTCATTTCTCAACAATGGTTTCATCAGAGTACTCCTGGTAAGGACAGAATACTCCAATTTCATTACCCCCACAAATGTGTACTGCAAGATGTTTACTGCTATAATATAAAGTCAAAATGAGAAATTATCACTAAACAGAGTGTATTCCATATTCCATTCTTTCTACTACATCCACTGATTTACTGGCTAATTGGAGAAAATGAGTAGCTCTCAAATGATTCTTCAAGCTATTAATGTAAATTGGCAAGTCTATATATGACTCAGAATTTGTATCATTAAATTGTCCCCAAGCCCTAATGAAGAACACAGGCTGAAGAAGCAGAGGGATTATTAGAGCATTGAGAAAATCATGCAGTTCTATAGCTTGGTGGAGGTTTATTTCATGGCAGGCTTCCAAGGAACCAAGGTTACTCTTTGCTTGCAGTACTGAGCTGTTAGCTGTGGCCTTTAGTGTCCATATACCTACAGAATGCACATACCTTATGTCCACATATATACAGGAATATGTATTTTTTTTTCATACTGATAAGAAAAGATAAAATAGAGATATATAATCTCCACATTTTGCCTATTTGAAGAGGATTCATGAGAGTTAGCAACGTATCCTTTGACTAAATAGTTACCATAAACCCAGATGAACATAACTATTTTATTTTGTAGGCCCCCAGGAACTGTTTAAGATCACATTGGATGACAGAGGTTACCAGGAAAGAGAAGAAAACTGGCACCTCATCCAATGGTTTACATACAAATGCTCATTCCTACTTGGTTTTACTCAATAAAAACAGATACTGACATGAAGGATGAGACAAGAGTAAGACAAGCTTAGATTATTCATCAAACAGCTCACACACATTTAGAAAATCTGTGTGACTCACAGTCCTGTGCTAAAACACTGTTTCATGCAGTAAGACCATGAACATTTGGGGGCTTTCAAGTTCAAGACCTGTTTCATGATTTTTTCTATTCTCCAGAATATTGCTCCCTTTCAACAAGAACAGTAAGTTCCTGGTCTAAATCTTTATTCAGCAACAGACAATTCATCTGTTTTCCCCATTTTCTACCGGTACCAGTCTAAACCAGTGACACCTACACCTCACCTTAACAGTTCTACCTGCAGGCACTGGTTTCCTTATCCCAGTTGCCAGGAATGTCTGCAGAAGAGGAAATACCTCCAGCAAAGGTTATTCTGTCTCAAATAGGAGAATGTTACTCAGGGAAGGAAAAGAATAGAAGCAGTGGGCACAAACTGAGCATCACTTTTTTACTATGAGGGGGACCAAGCATTGGCACAGGTTACCCAGAGAGGCTTTAGAGTGTCCATCCTTGGAAATACTCAAAAACCAGGACATATTCCTGGGCAGCTGGCTCTGAGTGACCTTGTTCAAGCAGAGGAGGGGACAAGATGAGCCCCAGAGGTGTCTTCCATCCTTAGCCCTTCCATGACTCAGTGAAAAATCCTCCAACAATCCAAGCAACAAACTAATTGTAATCAATGAAATACGAGGGTGACAAATAAATGCAATCTGCAAACTAAATTCAAAGCACACATCTTGATAGAACCATCAATATCACAATTCTGGGAACTTTGCTCAGTGCATTACGCTCAGAGCATTATTTCCAGCCAGTCTATAAATAAACCCTTCATAAGAGGATTATATCTGAACAGGAGAGATTCTCTGTATAAAAGGGTGAATTAAGGATAGACCAAGGTACCTATGTTAATTGTCTGAAGTCTCTTTTCTGGTGCTCTTAGCTTACATCAAAATCCAGGATTTTAACATAGCAGTAACTTTAACAACTATTCACCTTCATATTTCTTTTCCATTAAAATATATTTTCCATGAAACAGATAATCCATACTCTTTTTCATGAAAAAAGATCTCATAAATAATTGAACTATGACATCTATATTGACATTCAGTCTGACAGCAACCATGAAATTTGTGAAGATAAGGGGATAAGATGAAGGGAAATCCATATAATTTAATTTTAAGGCGCCTAAGGAATATCACTGTCGTACAGTCAACAGAAAGTGGGCTACTCTGAAGAAAGACTGGGCATATTTAAATCAAGAGCTCCTATATCCACATTAGGAGAGAGATTCAGTAAAAACACCTTTTAGATACATCCACAAGCCATTGAAATGCTGTGGGTTTCTGATGAAAGCACCACATGTTTTCGGAGCAGAATCTTTCCTCCACGCTTCCAAGTGAGCAGTACATTAAATGTCCCCTTGCCTGGGCTATCATTTCCTTTTATAACAAAGCTGGAAAGTGCTGGTAAGGATGATACAGAGATTAGATGTAAGTATCTGTGGACACAGAAATGCAGGATGTAGAGTGGCACATCCCTAAGGGGGAAGAAAGCTACTATACTCTGACCTGCTGTAAAATCCCCCAGCAAGTATCAGCCAGTCATTTAGATGACAATTCTCCGTCACACATGGCAGATGCTGAGGCCTACAGAGTCCCATGGATTCAAGATGAGAAAAGTAGTCAGAAACAAGATAAAAACTACTGGATTTAAGGAGGCTGGTCCCTAAACTGGTCCAAACAGTTAAAAAGAAATTAAGAGTATTTACTTGTTTGAGAGAGCAGATTACAAACTAACTTGTAATAAGTATTTCTTTTTTAAATGTAGTGACAGAGAAGCCTACACTGAAAATAGCACCACCCCTTCAGCTGTCCCACGAATTCTCTAGTGATATAAATAGCATTTGCCACTCTATACTTACACTGTGGCAATAATGACAAAGCCTATGGATAAATGATGCTGCCTGGGCTGTGATAAACTTGGCAAATTCATTCATGGGGGATCACCCAGGACTCCAGGAGTAGCACTACGTATATGACACCTGCTGCCTCCCCGCTGCAAGGCCCCTCTCTGGGGAAGTGTGAGTCAAAGCCACTTCCGAGCCCAGATGCTGAATTTAAAGAGCACAAATATTCTATTTCAGCAGCTTCAAATATCACAATTTCTTCTCCTCAAGAACAGCAAAGTAATAACAGTGCCTGAAACACAGCCAGGCAGAAATCAAGATGTTCTCTGCTCTGGAAATGGCATTTTTACACCGAGGGAGCCTGTGATAGAAATGGAGCTGATGGAGAATAATGGGACGAGAGCAGATTGGTCATGCACAAGAAAACACCACCTTGATACTGGGCACAGGTGAGGGCCCAAAGGCTTGGTCAGGGAAGAGTCTCAGATTTGAATCTGGGCACTCATCCAAAACTGCATTTGAGGTTTGCCTTCTGAAACATGGTAAGGGAAAAGCAGTCCTGAAAGCCTCCATTTATTTTGTGTGGCCAAGGGCTGGAAGGAAGACAATACTGGGCTAAAACAACAACAACAAAAATGTTTCTATGTATTTGGTTGTGGCTCAGTCATCCCCACACTCGTAAATAGACATGGCCAACATTTGCACTGCCTGGTTCTCACAGTCACCACTGCATCATCCCAGCAGGGGAGGAATATGGTGTGCTGGTTTGCTGAGCCCTTACCCTTCTGACTGACCTCTTGAGTTCCTGCAGTCTCCTAAAGCTAGTATGTTCTCAGAATTATTGACTGAAAGAAACACTTCTTGTTTCAATCAGAATCTTTCCATCTGGACCATTCATCCTTTCATAGCAGTAAATTGACTAAGACATATACTGTAAATATTTTCAGTTTGTTTTTAGTGTTTAGTGAAATATTTGGTTTTTTTTCATTCTTCTTAATGTATTACTGTTGTTTACATCTCCCAAAATCCATATAATCCTCCAGAAGGCATTTCTTCCCATTTTTTCCCCTCCAGTGAAAAAATAATGGGCCTGCCCCTTTATTACATTAGCAACGACCAACTGTGGCTAAATGACTCCTCTTGATACACAGCAGCTGAAAATCTGCCTCTCTAAATATACTGACATAAGAGCAGAAAGCCCTGTTGGTGGAATTAAAACCTTTTGTCATAATGGAGTAGCAAATACTCCACAAAATGTGCTCCATTCCAAAGGTTAGATTATCCTTACAGCCCACGGGGAGAGCAATCCCTGGTAAAGCAAATCCTAGGGCATCCTGACAGAGACAAGCTGCTCACTTCTCTGAGAGTCACCTAAATCCTCCCTTTGCTTTTGTGGTAACACGGGACGCGGGCGCTCACGGAGCCCTCATCGCCCCTTTTGGGAGCGCCATCGGGGCTGGAAAGGTGCTGCTCTAAGGATTGCTTCCATCTCGTGGGAGGTCTGGGTAAGAATGCTTGAGCAGTCACCACAGCCTCTCCTGCATGTTGACCTAGGACGTGGTGACCATAACAGGGGCAAACGTAAAGCAGAAATATTGCTTGGCTAAAGTGTTCCCAATGCGCTTAGAGCAGGATGTCGAGGAAAGGAAACCAGAGGGCTTTTAAATAACAAAATCAGCTTGGGGGAGGACTGATTTATCTAATCCTTGCTCTCTGTATCTGGGTCACTTTAAATAATCTGATGATTAAAAGGTAGCTCCTCCTTTCGTGATACAAAGCAGTGGTCAAAATATAACCTACGCTAATGAGGAACATGTTCCATTGTAAACTCAGCGGCAGGAATTTTAAAATTGAAGGGAATCACTTCTTTCTTGGGCGACTCTAGGGTATGACAGTTCCCTTACAGTTCCCAAACAGGAGCAGATTGTATTTCCTCATTTTACCTTTTACTTTTCAGCTTTGCACCTCAATCACCTGGCATTTGTCAAAGCACCTCATCCCAGGAGGTGCATCTCTCCACAGGAGGCTTTTCTTCACCTTGTGTGGAATGGAAGAACGTCAGCATGGACCCATTCACTAAGGCAGGCATGGTCAGGACAGCTCAGCATCATTGCTGCAGGGACAGTCTACAGGTACACTCAGTTATGAGGATTGCTGCAGTCAGGCTATCAGCACACTTGGAAGTGATTTCACATTGATTTCCAGTGATCAGACATCTCTGATGCCTGTACATGAGTCAGATGGTGCAGGATGATTTAAAGAGAAAGCAACAGGGACAAAGAGTAATTTATCAAAGGAAACAGTTGGACTGACTAAATCTGGTGTTATGTCTTCCACCTGGAGAAAATTCCATTACTCACATAAGAATTCCTAATATGTTGAAAATGTAGATCTCACTGAGAGGAAGAGCACAAAAAATACTTTTCTAATGCACAAGCAACAACTAAGACTAGATTTTGGGGGAAAAGAGACGATGCAGGTGTGGAAGAAGGGTAACACTGGGCTCAGTGAAAGTGTGTGTGATGGGGGCATGGGTGCAGGTGGGTGTGACAGAAGTGAGTAGCCAATTCCACTTCCATGGGTCTGCCTGATGGAACATTCCAATGCTCCCTGAAGACTCTGCCCGAGTTCCCCACTGAAATTCAGAAGTACGTAGAGGATCACCCGCCCAGGTGAATACGTAGTTCAGCATGCATGGCATCAATCAGCCCATGGGATGTTGCATGTCGGACCTTGTTCTGTTCCACAAGAAAACACAAAGCTCAAAGGAACAGCCTGGAACACCCTGGTGGATCCGTTACCTACTGCGCATTCTCGTTCACAACAAACATCCCTGTATCACCAGCAAGTGCAGCCTGGTCAGATCTACACAGGACCAAAGTCGTGGTCAAATCAAGGAGAGAAATTGCGGAAATCGAGTTTTCACCTGATGACACCTGTCCTGATCTGCTCACTGAACTGTGTGTGGAGTCAACCAAGCAAAGGGCTTGTAGATACTCATTATAGACATATATTTACTATTTAAAATTTTAGCAAAAAGCCAAAAAATCCCACACTTGTCCAGTTCTAGGTGGAAATATGCCAGCAGAGAGCAGCACCTTTGGCCATTCTGGGTGTGCCCTCATCCCAGGCTTTGCCTGACACACGCTGCAGGAAGATGTGAGCTCTCAAACGGCACGCACACAACTGGAAGTGGAGTCACTCAATTAATAATCACTGTGCAATTAGGCTTCGTATCAAAATAGAAATTACTTCTCTAAAAATAGCAGTGATGACATGTTAGCTCAAAAGGAAGAGAGTTTTTAAAAGAGGAAGATTAACAAAATAGCAGCTCTGAAGGCCAACAAAAAACTGAAGGGCAAAGCAAAGTAATCTAATAGAAACCCAAAATCTATAAAATCAGAGCCCAGAATGCTTAACAGCCTCAGATGGCACAGATGGGGTTTGTAAACCCAGTGGTTACAGTGGCTTTAATAGCATTTCCTGAGATAATTCTGTTATTTTGCTGTTGCAAGGAACTGGAAAATGAGTGTGGTGTTTCAGATGTCATTGCTTGTAAGTTTTGATAAAGGACAGGGGTTTTATGCAATTTAATGGAGAAAATGAAAGGAAAAACAATAAACTGGACAAGCTCAAGTTGCAACTACTCCTTTATCTACCAGTTCACCAACAGAGAAGAAATTTTGTCACTATGGGAAATTGTCATCACTGAAAACAAGGATTGCCTTGACAGATACTGAATTCTTTAAAGAGGAAGTGATGCAGCAACCAGAGTAACTCTCCTGGCACTAAATCACTACCAGCAAATGGCATTTCACAGGGGCCTAAAAAAAATAAAGTGTGAAATAACAGAGATATCAAGGAGAAGATGCAATACACCCTCAATAGCAACAACTTCTGCTAAAAGATTTAAGGGTGACAATATGGCATCTATTTTTAAAAACGGAATTGAGGGAAAACATAAAAATGAGAAACTGAGCATTTCAGTTGTAATTTCCCACTTTTGTATTCCATTTTACCTTTAATTTGTATTTTTGCTCATTTCTCACTTTCTCGATTAAGCTCTTTCCCAATACAATTTTCTTCTCCTATTTTTCATCAGTCACATGTTTCCAGACAAGAAAACCTGAGATTTTGTGAACTCAAGCACATTCTGTTCGCTCATTCTTTTTCCTTTTTTCCTATCCAACTTCATAGTTTTTCTTTTTTGACCAGCTGTAGTTAGTTATGTTTGAACCCTACTTCATCTGCTATCATAAACCACATGGCTATTCTTTATTAATTTTGGAGTTTCTGGGTTTTTTTTTCTCTGTAACATTTATTTTCTACAACATGTGATTCTTAACATGAACCTTGAGCAGAACGGCAGCATTCATCAGCCTCGTTCCATTCATGGAGCATAAAAAAGTTACTTTATAATCAAAGGGACGCTTTCCACTGGAATGTCTCCTTTGGCAGTGGCAACAAGAGCCTCTGAACATCTCCTGCCTGAAGCAGCTCTCACCCATCTTATCCATCTCCTCTGGAAAAGCACAGCAGGCCAGAAAGGCACAACCCAAAGGCCCCAAAGCTGGATGACACCACATTTGGGACTCCCACTCCCGGTCAGGTCAACAGGACTTGTTTAATTAAGACAACAAGGCACAAAGGCAGCACATCTGTATCCCAGCAGTTCCAATCCATCCAGCCTGGAGGCAACCAGTGAGCAGCAATGGGGAAAATGTCCAATATCAGATTAACTCAAGTCAAGCAGCAAATGCCTGTTAACAGCTCTGTGTACATCACACAAAGCATCTAGTGCTAACAATATATGTCTTTAAAACTAGAATATTATAAAAATAATACCTGTGAACACATTTTCAAATCCTAATTGGATTTTCTTTTTTTAATTTAGCAAACCTCGTTTATTTTTTCCGCAGAAGGAAAAGCCCTTAGGAAGACTTTTTGAGGTATAATGTTTCATGAAAGCATTATTTTTTAACCATAATTTCTCTGACCATGCTCAAAACATTAAAGACTTTTTTATCCTCTAATACACATGAAAAGGCTGATAAATGTATGAAGAAATCATCCAGCTTGTTCATTATGACAGGAGTTTGCTAAATTTTTGAACAAAGGAAATACATTTCTTTTCTTTAATGGGACTAAAGCATGGGAGCAACAGACCATCAGCTGTCTTGAGAGAGCTGTTCCATCATTTTGGGGCAAAAAGCATAATAAAGGATATATTTTTAAAATCTTGGAGTCAGGCAACCTAAAGTTTTTTTTCAGTTTCTTTCTCCTGTCTTAAAACGTGCTAAAGGAATAGACAAACATTCATTTTGTAAAGCCATTTATTCATCTCCTGCTCTCTACTTACCTTACCCTGTCCATGGTGAGTGTGTAAAATCAAACAACAGGAAACCCTCCAAGTCCCAGTTTCCCAGGTCTGGGTAAGCAAGGTGTGGAGCTAGTGGTGGGAAAATGGGGGTTTTTTTTTTGAAGATATCACCAGCCAAGAGCTTCAGAACAATGCAGTTTCTTTATTATCTATACCATCTGTTCAGCCCCTTATAGCTACAGACAGCTGCTGTAATTAAGGCAGCATTTACAAACATTAATCAAATTATTGATTTGATAAATGGTTCTTAATCCTAATCAAAGGAAATAATAGGTAAGGGACACCACCCTGTCCTCTGGTGTGTTTTGGAAGACCAGTCAAGTTTCATGTCAGTGGAAATAAGAGGGCAGTTTTTACAGTTGGTTTTCCTGCCAGAACAAGGTGATTTTCCCCACTTCAAATATACATCACAAACTTTTGATTGAAATTCTTTCTGATCACATGAGGAAGGAGTTTGGAAGCCTGGAGTAAGTTACCTGCAAACTTTTAGCCAAAAAATAACCATAAAAAGCAATTGCACAAATCGAGCCCTTGAGAAATTATCTTCTTCCTTACTGCTCACCAAATTCCACTCAAATACAATATTTATTCACTTTGGAATCTTTTAGGAATTCCTAGCATGCTTCTACAAGTTGTTCCAGAAATTTTTCTATCACCAACAACAGGAGTTCCTGTATCTCACAATGAGCAAATAATGACTTTAATTCAGTATTTACTTTTATTTTACTTATAAGAGAATGCCTCAATTTGCTGGATTTGTCAGGCTTGGATGTTTAGGAGCAGTCTCTAACATCTCAGATCTTATAAGAGCACACCAAAAAACTTTTAGAAGTGAGAAGGGAAAAAGAGCATCATACCTGAGATTGTGCATTAATATTGGCTCCTTCCTTCACCAGAACTTTGACAACTTCAGCTTGTCCTGCTAAGGATGCAATATGCAGGGCTGTATTCCCTTTCTGTTAGAGGGAGGGGGAAAATGCAAGTCATTATTACTCTTCTTCAGGAATCATTTCAATCAGCAGGTTTTTTATAGCATTCATGTGCCTGTGCCTGCCTGTGGAAAGGCTAAAGGGAAAACAATTTATCCCACAGGTGAAAAGCCCATGTGCCCATGGTGCACATAGTGCCCATGGGTGAAAAGCCTCTGGATATGATAAAGTCAATTAATGATTTTCACAGATTTGAAAAAATCTACTACTTGTAGCTATACCAATTCTCTTTAAAATAAGGAGGACCTGTCACTGGAAATAAGGAAAATCTGGCATTGCTAAAAATTTCTAATTCTTCCCCTGTATTATACTACAAATTACATTTTCCTCTTCATTTACTACCAATGAACTTCAGCAAAGACAACTCCTGGGCCATAACAAAAATAGCAGTTTAAATATCAGTGCAGTATCCATATTATTCTCTTATTGTACTTTTTGTGGTTTTGTTCATTTCAATCAGCAGGACTGAGTAAGCTTAGAGACGTGCATTAATTACCTTGGTGGCAGAATCCACAGCAGAGCCTCTTTCCAGCAATTCCTGTACCAGTCCCACGTGGCCTTCTTTGGCTGCCAGGTGCAGAGCATTGAGCCCATTCTGTAACACAAGGGCCAGATCCATTACAAATATCAGATACACATTCCTACCTCGCCCTGGGATAAGGAGAAGATTAGGAGCTGGAATACTATTACATCTCTTAGCTGACTGTCTGCATAGGTCAGATACTTTGGACATGGCTGTTTAAGCTGAGGCTCTGTTGGGACAAACTTCTCTGAAAACATTTTTCTCATGGCAACAAATTAATCAGAACAAACTGTATTTTGTGAGTATCCAGAACAGATTCTTTATTTTCTAATAACTTCTCATGACCACAGACTACTACCTCGAGCATCTCCATGGAGCCCAACATTTCGAAACTTGAGTGTATTTCTACCTCACTTTACTGTAACCTCGTGCAGCCCTGCTGAGGTTCCATCAATACTGAGAAATCACAGGACTTGGCCAAATTTCCACAGGATGTGTCTACTCAATCAGGGTTATTCCATGCTGACACAGCCACCCTCAACTCTGGCCTCTCCTCTGGGATAACTGGAATCAAACAGAAACCCAAAAGCACAAATAGGCCAAAATGGCTGTTGATCACTTTTGACGTGCAAACTGATCCTTGATCTGGCGCTTCTGCTGGTGTCTGATGAGCACGTCTTCACTAAACTTTGAGGTTTTGCAATCTCAGTCAAAAAGGAAAAGAAAATTAATTAAATAAGAGCTAGGATTGTTGAAAAGGTAACCTAAGAAAGTCAGCATTTAAATCCTCTCCACGTTAAACGGGAACAGGATACTTTATCTCATATAAATTCCTCCCATGGAAACTTGATCTCCTTCCTAGTATCCCCCTTCCACTCAAGGAAAAAAATTAAATTGCAGTCTCTTGTGGCTGAATTGCCAACCTGTTTTTCAGAATCCTAAGGTATTTTTCATGCTACATCAGGCAGGTGACAGCAACAAATACTGCCATTCCCTCCAGCATTCTCCTGGTTTCCATATTGCAGGCATCAGGAGCAATGCTCAGGTGTTTGAGCAACCAGCAGCAAGTTCAGCACTGTGTCATTTTTATCACCTTGCTCGTCTCTGAGTAGCTCAGAGTCATTTCAATTGTGAAATAAACAGGCAACTTTCTGGCTTTTATTTGTCCATTCACAGAGGCAGTTGGAGCCTGTAATTCCCAGTGAGATTTTAAAGCACTTAGCACTTCGCAGGAGGTATTTGATGGGAGTGGGTCCAATGGCTCCAGACAAAGCAGTCCAAATGCATTTCTGCACTAACTCCATTTGATTCCACATCCATGGAAGCGGCACAGGCAGATTTTGTGGTCAAACTCAGAAGTGGAACTGTGAGAAAAGCGAAGGAACTAAAGGAAGGCCGCAGTCACAGGCTGCCAAAAGCAGAGGAACACCTTTCTGCAGCCTGGTAGTTCAGAAACGTTAATGAGAAATGTGGTTTCAAACCCCATTATGTGGGAAAAGCTGCAGCAACCAGAACATCCTTATTCCAGAGGAAACACTCCTGCTACAGAGCTGCAGAGCCCAGGGGCAGCAGTGGTGCCATGCCCTGGTCAAGGATAAATCCTCAGCCAAAAAATATGTGGCGAGGTTGACCATAATCACTATGATGAGGAATACTGCACATGTCAGGGAATATTTTGCAGGCTAAACATATTTCAGCAAGCTCTGATCTTTCCAGGGTTTTAACCTCAGCTGAGTATCAACTAACCATAATTACTGCCTACAGTGGCTGAGAGCTTTGATACAGTACTTTGTGGGGAAACACACAGTGTTCTCCTCACCATTTCAGAACAAAGACCTGTCCTCGTATCTGATCTCACAGATTCTGTCATCAACACTTTCCATGTGAAACTGAAGGGCAGCTTGTCCTCCTCACACTGCACACAGCTGATGTATTGCTGAGACATGTTATTAGCCTTCCTCAGTCTTTGGGAACAAACAGCAGAGAAACTGCAAAATTCATGGCCCATAAACACCTCTGAATGCAAAAGGATGAGGAAAAGCCTCTGATTTAGTTTACCATGTGCCAAAATATGGAGAGAGCAAGGCTTGTCCCAGCGTTTAATCACTAAAAATACTTGTATTCCTACCTCTGAGTCACGTATTTGTTGATGCTACATTATGCGCCTGAAAGTTGATATAGCTGCATAAATTAAGTTTCTTTGCAGCACAGGACTTTGAATTAATTAAAACATGAGTAAAATTAATAGTTGAAGTCCAGCAAAAAGCTTAGAGGAAGAAACTGTAGCTTAAAAATAGGACTGTAGACATTCAAATTCCATAATTCCTTAAATAAAGCAAGCTGGGGTAAGCAGTAGCAAGCCCTGCACTTTAAATGCTGAGGGCCAGCACAACCGAAGCCTTAAAGCAACTTTTGTTCTCTTTCTCCCTAATCAGAACCAACGCTGCAATTATTTCCCAGCCCACGTGGCTGATCCCTGCTACTTCTGATGATGGAATCTCAGATTTAATCAATGCAACTCCTCCGTTCCTGTCAACTGGATTTTTGTAGTTCAGAACAACAAAGGTTTCTGACACGTCCCTTTTTCTCTCCCCTGCCCACCAAAAAGTTGGGGAGGGTGAAATTAGTTGTCTGCTAAGCGAAACTGTGCCTCATAAGGACAAAGCCTGCATATGCCGTAACTGCCATTCTTCTGGAGACTCCTTGGTAATTTTAACTCTCATAAAATAATGCAATACTAAGCCTTCCAGGCTGCTTCTTGTTTCCAAGTGCTTCCCTGCAGTGCCTGATTCCCTCAATTCTCTTTCTCCTCTACCACTGAGGCAGAGATGTGAACACTTTCTATCCCACAGAGTGCTACAAACATGCAAGTTACCACTGACTGCTCACAGCACTTCCTATGGTGCCAGCCTAGGTATTCTCACCCCACTGGGAAAGTCCAGGGGTTTCTTGGACATCCTAAAAATCACCAGCCTATTATTTTAAGCTAGTCCAAAGTCAGTCACTCATTCCCTGTAAGACAGGTACTGACACTGCTCTTGTCTGGAAATCACCCAAAAACATTCCCTGCTCCCTCTGCCTTTGCATTCAGTGGCCTCACGGAGCAATCCTCATGCAAGGGAAGCTCTTTCATCGCTGCCTGGCTCAGCATCAATCCTGCTGTGCCATTTACTCCTTCTGGGACATCACCCAGATCCAACAGCTTCTCCCATTCCCACCTAACCCTGCTGTGCCAAAGCAAACTGACACCATGGAAAAGCAACGTCCTGGCAGAGCATCAGATCAACCTGTAGTTCAAAGGACATTTTAAACCAGCCAAGTCAGAGCTCTCTGGGCTTTTACAGCCTTCCCTCTACGCTCAGCTCTAAGTGACAGGTATAGACAATAACTTGGCAGTCCTAGAAAGCTCACCTCACCTTCTGCTGGTGAGACTTAGTGAGGGTGATAAAGAACTTAAAACACAGAAATGGGGAGAAGAAAGTGTTTGAAGGCAGTGGGGGAAAGGTTCTATGATAACAGCCCAATAGCAAAGCACAACTTCAAAACACAGTGAAAATTAAAAAGCTTTTGTGACTGACTCTGTATGGTGGAGCTAACTCCTTTTGCCAGCAGAGGCAGAAACTAGAAAGCAGTAGCAGAGTCTTTGTTAAACTCAAATACTTTTCTCTCTTTAATAGATGGCTCTGCAAACTGTCCTCTGAATAAATGTCTTGGGGAAGCAAAATGTGCATGTGGTAACCTCTTTTCAAGAGAGATTTGGGAAAGGGCACATTAGAGAGCTGGGCACGGCTTTCTGAACTCCAAATGTTTGTGGAAGTTTTTCCTAAAAATATCACAAAGAAATTGAGTGGACGGTGGGGAAAAAAGAGAAAAACATTATCAGGTTATGAAAATTTTCCCTTTATGTTGCTTTATAGTCTAGGAAGTCATGAAACTGAATTAACCTATGGAGTGACATCAAACGTGGTGCTGCCGACCTCATTATGCTACAGTGCTCCTTCTGACTGTAGCTGGCACTGCTGGGAGAGGCAGAGCCTTTCCACTCGGAGGGAGGCAGGAAGGGAGGGAGTAATTAACAGCTGTGCTCTGTCTCACTGTCACCGAAGGAACAGACACCAACCGAACTAAAAGGAAGCCAACAAAATGAGAGCAAAAGCCAAACTGACAGAAATCCAAAAGGCCTTGGAGCTGGAGGCCCCCAAAACTGCCTAATGCTTGAACCCTGATCTATTCAAGGCGTTAGACTTCACCGAGGAACACAGAAGACTTTTCCAAAGCAAATGCCAATGCCCATTGCGTTTTTCCTTCCAAGACATCACCCTGAAAACTGACAGGTCTCCAAGGACGAGATAGAGAAATGTTACTTTATGTCGCCTTTGGATCCCCAGCTCAGTTTCAAAACTCAGCAGGCAGCTGATGAACCCTCAGAATAGTCAGACTTTGGGGTGTAACTCCGGCGGGAACCTTGGGCTGCACAAAGGCACAGCGTAACATTGGTTTTGCTAAGCAACATTTCGAACATGATGCAGGAACAAGTTGTTTTCTCTCCCTAGATTCACTAGAAACAGTAACCACATCCTAAAAAACTACATTTATAGCGTAGGAAAAAAAGCTTTAAAGGAAACAGGTATTTCCAATGCCTATTGGTTATCCATCCTATAAAATACCAGGAATTGGATTTTTTTAAGGGACTCTTCATAAAACTGGGGAATTTCATCCCCTGACATTTCTAACTCTCTCCAGAAATAAACACAACTGATTTATGATTTTCAGAATAGATGACAGCACTTGAATTCAGATTAAAGTAAGCAATTCCATAATAAGTGAACTTGTTATGATGGTAGCATTCAACAAAGCATATTTAATTAATATCTAATTATTAACTATATAACTGTTTCCTTAACTACTCTCTGTGTTCAGTATATCCAGAAACATTAAAGCTCTGTCATATTTTGGCAACAGCTGTGTTGGGAAAATACTTTGATCATCTTTAAAGACATATCAATCTGAAAATTCAGAATCTGAGAAAAAAAACATTGAAACTGAAGAAAGAATCTCCTGGTGTTCTCTCCATTCAGGAAAGCTTATATTTAACATTATGTATGGTTTTCTCAGATGAGATCTAATCTAAAAATAGCATTTTACTGAGCAAAAATACCCTGCACATACAAGGCTTCATTTTTAAAGGAGCACTGAGATATCTCGCTCTCAAAAATAAAATACACCCCTGCATTTTGCACAGACTGTGTCTGCTTCTCCCCTTAGACAGCTGGAACACAATGACATGGACACCCCTGTCAAACCCCGAGGAGGACACAAAGGAGGAGGAGTAACTTGAAGGCTGCAGTAGCAGCTGCCATGACTTACTCAACATTCCCTGACCTCTGGCAGAGGGAGTCTGCTCCCACTCCCAACAAAACTCACAATAAACCAGCAATGGCAGTGATCAGTGGAAGGACTGAGAGTCTTAGTTAGCAAAAACCTCCGTGGGCAATTTTATACAGCACCAGAACTGGAGTCTGCCAGAAGCTGAAGAGCTGGTCGTGCTCAGTGGATGGTGAAAGCTCTGATCTCACTGACACAGTGCAAGAGGAGCTTTGTCACCAGCTGCAGGTGGGAAGCACTTTCCACAGAAGATAAGCCTGCAGCAACCTTTGTCATATTCCTCCCATAACCAGCAAGAGAATTTGAACATCAGGAAAAAAACCCTTGTAATTTCTGAAGTAATTATCACATTAACTGTGCTCTGTCCTGGGGGTAAATCTCTTTGTTAATATTGGTGCTTATGATAAAGACAGAAACTTGCTGGATCTATTTGAACACAACAACTTGAGTCTAGCTTTACTCTCTCCTAACTGGGCAACTTCAAGTTTGCTAGGTCATATCCCATATAACTTGGGAAGTTTTTCCTTGACATCAAGCCTTTTAAAGGAAACCCCTTCTCCTAGACAGTAAGACAAGAACATTTCTGTATGTTTACAATACAGAACATGAAAAGCCCCCGCTCTCATCCTCCTCATCATTAAATTCCTTGGCACAGCAGATCTGCTCTCCTTCCTGTGCCCCAGCTTCCAGACACATGCCTGCTTTAATCATCTGCAGCTTTCATTCAGCAGGGAAGGCAATGGTGCCAAATATTTTAGGTGACTTCATTCCTTAATCTCCCATTTACCTTTTTTTTTTTTTTCCTCTCAGTAGAAATAGCGCTCACATTTCTGGGGGTTTACTTCCAAATGGCACAGTCATTGTCCAGTTAGTGGTCACTGATCAAATCTGGCTAAGAGTTAGGGGAAAGCTGGGCACCATAAACCCTGAGCTGTCAGATTCCCCCTCAAAGAAACTGCAGTGATTTCACTAGAAAGCCAAGACACTTCCCAAAACTGATGCAGACACTTATTTGCATATTTATTTTAAGTCACAGTTAGAGTCTTATTGAACTTGATGGTTCCAGTCACTTAAATAAACCATGCAAATGTAGGTCCCTAAGCTATGAAGCAAAAGTAATTGGACTTATATGACAGACCTACAAAAGAGCCCAAACACTGTATCACGTTACAGTCACATCAATGGTGAAACTTTAACAGTCTCTTTTTACAGCAGTAATAACTTTCCTGAAAGGAGAGACGGTATGTTAAATGCAACATTTAAGTACCTTTTATGTTATGTTGTAGATATGGTTGACCAGTGCTAAAAACACATTTAGTTTTGTGAAACAAGGTGCAAGCCCATGGCTACCCCTTCAGCCATCAGAGAGTAACCAGAACTGCATTGCCAGTGCAGGTGAGTGCCAAGATTTTAATCTGCTTGGACACGAGTCATTTGTGCAACTACAACTACACCCACTCGAGTGCTTACCTACCCCCTGAGATCTCACAAAAATAACAAGGGAACTCCCACACCTGAGCTCTCAGGGGATCAGGTGCTTCACGTGGGACAGCTAAGGAAAATCCATGGGCTGAGCACGCCACATTCGGCAGGATAAAGACATAAATCACATTTCTACAGTGCCCAGGTTTCTTGCAAACTTGTGTCCATCAAATATCTTACCTGATTACAGGTGTTAATGTCTATTCCACTTTTCAGGTATTCCACGACTTTGTCCAAATTGCCAGCTCTGGCAGCTCGGAGGAAGCTTGCATTGCTGTCAGACTGTAAAAAGAGAAGAAAAAAATCCTCCAATTAGCCCCTGCTTGAACCAGAGCAGAGCTTCATCAGCGGTGAAAGGTTTCCACGTTTTATGCTGCAGGAGAATAAAACCATGAAACAACTGAGTTTGAATTATATCTGCATTAATTAGCATATTTAAATTAGGCAATAATGGCACAAAAGAACTGCAGACCTGTCAGAGTGAGCAAAATAGAGCAATAATAGCTGACATTCAAAATTCAGCAAGAACTAAAAAAAAATTAAAACCCAACCATAAATCATAGTAACTGATATTGTCAACAAAAGAAAAATGAATGCATCAACTTGCTAACTGTAGTTTTCTGGGGAATTATATATAAATATATGATCTCTTTAAATATATAATGTTACGTATTATTCATGTATTTATGTCTGTTGTTTATAGATTTGTATAGATGTTATTTACAGGTTTAGATCTATTATTTTTAGATATAGATGCTCAAAGTGGGCGGCACTGCACGTGTAGCTAACCTTAGAACAAAGCGGATGAAGCACCCAAGGCTGAGTATCTAAATCCAGGAGCACGTTGTAAACATTCCCATCCCTAAACTGCCTGCACTCATACATTAAAAAGAGGTTTAAAAATCCTATTAAAATATGTGTTCATTTTTCAGCCAGGTTCTGGGATGCACCATTAAGCAACGGAGCGTGGAACACCTCAGCCCTTTTGCCTTTCTCTGTGACACAAAACTACATTGGCTGCTCGAAACCAGCCCAGATTTGGATGCTCCCACACACAGGGAAATTGGCTATTAAGACACCCGAGACCAGGAGACAAACCCAAGCCGTGGCACAGAAGCAACGAGCACCCAGAATAAGCGTTTGGGAGCGCGTACAGGGACGGCAAGCATTGTCCCAGCTAAATAAACCGAGTGGGAGTAGCGCAAGGAGCAGGTCCAGCCAGTTCGCGGGGGTGTGAGCCCAGAGCGGAGGACTGCCCGCCCGCCGGGGGACTGGGACTGGCCGTTCCACGGGAGCGGCTCCAGCTGAGCGTGTTCTCAGCTAATCCCACCTCCCTGCCACAAACGCCGGCCACAGCCGCTCCTTCACATCACGAGAATCACCTAAAAGCCTCCCACTTCCAGCCACTCATTTCAGTCGCCCGATCCGTTCCAATGCGTTCCTTTCGGTCACCCTGCTCATCACACGGCACTAACTCGCTTCACAATCCCCGATTCCAACCTATTTTAATCTGCGACAGATGGATGTCATCCTTGCAACTGTGCTACGTGCCAAGACAGAAATATTCTCTTTTAAATTCCTTTCAGAAAACTTCAGCACATTTTCCACATCTTTTACTGTTAGGAAAACAGACCGTCTTTCTAAACATGCAGCAGGGGGAAAGGGAAGGTAACGCAGGAATTCACAGTGACAGAACTTTTGGATAGCTGCAGGCCTCAGTCAGGGGAGCATTGGGCTGAGGTTTGATGGCAGTGCAGGTTTTGACAGGAATCTCAAAGTTCCCTTTGAAGACAAAAGGATTGCTGTTGACACCCTTTCCTGGGATGAGGTTTTGCTCATAAAGACACCAAACTATGTTTTAATGTTTAAATATCCTTGAAAAAAATCAAGTGTCTTGGTAAAAGCATTAACCAAGAACAAATACCTGAGTGCATGAGGGGTAAAGCTGGGCACTTTGGTTGGGAAAAGCATCTTTGCCCTCAATAACACAAACATTTTTACCTTCTTTCCCCCCATTTTTTTTTATGCTTTACTACCACAACAGTAATTTACAATTGCAAAACTACAATCATCAGCTTTATACTTTTAAAAGGTTAAGAAAAAATGATGCAACAAATTACCACCTACAGCTTTGGGTTCTTAGGGATGAATAAATCATTGCTTGTTTTTCTCTCACACAGAATAATATAAAAAGCTAAAAATGCTGACATCTCCATCACTGCTGGAAGCTCAGATTGTAGCTAAGCCCACACAAATATATGCCATTTGTTTCTGCCTAAGAAGACACAAACAGTGCTGTCCAAGTAGATTTTCATTTCCTTGATTCATAATTTTATTACCTCATAATCAAATTACTGCAGTGTACATCACGTCACTTCAAAACCCTTTCCATACACCAGAATATTGATCATAATGCAGAATATTAACTTCTTTTCTACATAAAGAGTAATTCAGCAATCCATATGCTTCATATATAAATTCACATACAAATACCAGAGACTGGTTGCACAAAATATTTAAAAGATTCAGCACCATGTTACAAGGCTTAGAAGACTTAGAAGTTGGGAGTACTCAATCTCTTTTCTTTCCCAGTTGGCCAAATCTAATTTTTCAGTAGGTTGTTACTAGTTTGTCCTTTGCCCCGTTCTTTTAATGTTTTTTTTAAAAGCATTTTTGTCAGCACTACTGTCTCAGACATTTATTCACTTTAGCACACTTCAAATTCAAATGCACCTTGACAAAATCCCCTCAGTAAACAACAGCAGCAGTTTCCTGTAGTCTTACTGTGTCAGAATTTGGATTGACTGTCGGCTTTTCCAATGGATTCCGTAATCTCTTGGAATATTTTGTTATACAGACCCCCTGCCCCCCCCCTCACCCCATCTTCAGAGCTCCTCAAGGTCCCTCACAGCCCCTCAGTGTTCCTCAGCGAGAGAAACCACCAAATCGGTCTTCATAGTTTTGTGAGTGGTGAAGAAAAACTGTCAACAAACTGTCATTTGAAGGCGCTTCCCTCACAAGGAAGAAGACAAAAACCACAGACCCAGAGTCCCGTGCACCATATGGTATTTATCACATCTCCTCTTCCTAAGCACACACCCCTGAGGGGTTTTCTGAGGAGTTTTACACAATGTAAGCAGATCATGCTTGAAAGCAAATGCTCTGCCAGTGAGGAAAGGAAAGGTTTACAGGAGAAGAGTTCACTATGTGAGCACAAGAACACGAGAGCCCTGTAATTTGGGAAGCCCCAAAGCTGACATGTTAATGAGCAAAGTCTCAGCTGGCAGCTCTGCCCACCACCCTCAGCTCAGTCAGGCAGAATTAAGGCCCGTGTTGTGTACATGCAGGCACTGAGGTCAGGCCATCAGATCAATACATTATAAACACAATATAACAATATGGTATGAGGGATTAGAAAATACTGAGCTGGTCTTTTATAATATGGGATGAATTCACCATCTGTGGATTTAACCAGCCTCTTCTAAAGCACTGCTTTCAATACATATACAGTGACAGAGCACTACAAGTCCCCACTAACCACCTTTTTAAAAAAAATTATGTTTGCAATGTAACTGTAGTACATGATATAGATACAAAGGTATATTAGGTAACAGAAGAGATTGTTCCCTGTGAGGGTGGGGAGGCCCTGGCACAGATTGCCCAGAGCAGCTGTGGCTGCCCCATCCCTACAAATGTGCAAAGCCAGGCTGGACAGGGCTTGGAGCAACCTGGTCTATTGAAGGTGTCCCTGCCTGTGGCAGGGGGTAGAACTGGATGACATTGAAGGTTCATTCCTAAACCCATGACTTTTGAGGAATATTTGGTGTTATTGGACCTTGTAAAGGTCTCCTAACTTTTAACTTTCCTCATGAACTTTTGACTGAGGATAGGCAATTCCAGCTATAAATGAGAATTTTCAGATCACTAGGAACAAATAAACTACAATGTGAAAAACATCAATATAAACTTAAGTACACTTACAGCACGAATACAAACATTACTTTATAACTACCTAGCTGTCAGATATTGCATAAGGAAATACAAGAAATCATCAAGTGACTTTACAAATATATGACTGTGGATTCTCCCTCTTTCTTGCTAATTACATTGCTGCAATTTAACCTGAATTTAAAATACATATTTCAGGGAATCTCAGTAAAAAAATATATGGAAATATATATTTCATATATAGAAATTAGTATTATAATCAAATAGTCAGACCTTCCCTTCTGGTTCCTCTGTCCCCACTCTAGCTGCCCTTCCTATTCCATTATGTACCACATCACTTATTGCACACAGCACACGCCTGTTTCTCGAAGACATTTTAGACAGAAGTGCAAAAATAAATCTTGAAATCATATGAAGTCATATGTTGAATCCAAACATTCAAATTTGCTAGTGAAAATCAGCTTCAGACATAAGAAGGAAAGACTGGGGGAATAGAAGATTTCAGTTTTCAAAGGACGGCTTTCATCACAACATTATCCAAACCATTCAAATATTTGTTTTTAATTGTCTGTAGAAAACCAATTCCTGTGGGTTGGATTTGGGTTTTTTCCCCCTCCAAGTATGTTGAATGACCCCAGTCTGTCCAAAATCAGAAATATCTCTGTGAGAGAACACAGTCCAGCACTATGGGCCCCTGAACACTTCTCATCTACTAAATACAGTTTGTTAATGGAATGCTTATAAAAAGTGAATTCAAACCTCAAGCCTAATATCCAAATAATATGCTTACCCCTTAATTTAACCTATTTGGTTGGTTTGTGTATTACAATGTGTATCTGAGTGGTAATAACCCTTTCAGACTTACTTTTCAAGCGTGGACTTGGGGATACACTCCTTTGATTTTATGGAGAAAAAGTTATTGAGCTATAATTTTGAAGATATTGTCTCCGATCAGACATGAGAAAAACCTGCTTTACATAGATTAAAAAAACTCAAATTGTTATTGGCTAAAAAAAGCTTTGATTTTAAAGTGAATCCTTGTTATCACTGCAGGTGAAGTCAGCATTAAGCCACAATTAGTCAATATGGCAGGGGTAGGTGACAGTGTTAATGCCATTTACAAACTCCAGAGTTGTGAGGCACTGTTTGTCCAACAGCTGTTTCTATAATTAGCAAAATGCTGATAGCTTGTGAACTCTTCTTCGTTAAGAAGCTCCTAATTGACTGGTGGCTCATCACTTTAATATATTCAGGGAATGCCTGGAGTTGAGAATTCAGCTCATGGCAGAAGGAAAATTGCACATTCTGAACTCAAATTTTCATGGTCTCTTGATGTTATTCAGTACTTAAAGATGCAAGGGGAAAAAAATGACAGGTATGCAAACACATAACATTATTTTTTTTTATTCCCTACTTTCTAAAATGTCAGTTTAAGCTCCTACCCTTGAGACAATCACTAAATTTTGTGAATAACCAGTTGGCTTGGCTATTCTCTGATTTCAGGAACCATCTGTTCCAACCAGCCATCATTTAATTGGGTGCAACTCTAAAAGTGGCACAGACCAGGTGTTACCATTACCCGACTCACTCATCACATACGGATTCTTGCCCATTAAGGAACCTTCTTCCATACCAGCATTCAGATGTAAAAGATGGGAATTCAAATACAATGCTTTTCCTCATGGAATACTGTCTGTAAAACTTGCCAGCAAGTTTATCAGTGGGTCACATTTTACCTACTGCACGCTGAATTTTTTTTTTTTTTTATCTAGCTGAAAATGCTGCTGATCTCCAAAGGGATCACTCCAGAAGATGGAGCAGTGACTGCAATGAGGTTTTTTTTTTTTTTTTCTTTTAATTAAACCCCCAGAGCAGAGTGTGAGGCTGTAGTTCTGATATACATGCCATAATGAGAGCTATATATTCCACTTGTGGTAGAACAGGCTCGGTAATCTAACACTGATAAATGACTTAAATGAGATAATAACAGCTATAATGGACACGTATTTTCCCAGCCCTTAATGAAATAACATTCATCTTCTGAAAGAAAACAAATACTACAGTCCTTTGCTTTCAAAGCCACTTCCTTTGCCCAAAAAATGGATGTTTTCCTCTCATTCATTTACTGGGAGCGATGAAGGAACACAGATTAAATCACGGATCCTAAAGAAATTTCAGTATCTAAATTCCTAGATGAACAATGGGCCCAATTTTCTTATTTCAATATCAAAGCAAGAGTTTTGATCGCTCAGCTTTTCCCATTCAGCCACATAGAGGCATTTCAGATCAGATTCATCCTGCTGTGTACCTTCGGTTGTATGGGATTTGTTCATGAATAGTTGAACTGAAAAGCCCACAATTCTAAAAAAGCAGCTTTCACTAAACAAACATCATGTTCTCACAATCCAGAGCAAGTTCTTATCCAGGAAAAAGACACAACTGACCTTACAATAAATTAATATTTGTAAAGACAAGAAGAATCCCAGGATTTGTGAGATATGAAGAGGAAGATAAGCTTTCAGGGGTAAGAGATCACTAGCAAGTTAAATATTCTCTGCCAAGATGGAGCTAATAGCATCTAGGAATTAAATACTCTTAAATGTCAAAGGTCTGTCTCCTTAGGTTGATATTGATGATTATAAATCAGAAAAATAAAAATATCCTTTAAAGTATGTATTATGAACCTGAATAATTTAAGGTTCTTTGAGTACTTAGGACAATTAATTGTAGAACATCATGAAGGATATGGAAAAGCTGGCATCACTTTTTCTGGCACCAAGCTGGAGCTGTGGCTGGAGTTGCCCTCACCACGCTGCTGCAAACATTGTGGACATGGCCTCACACTTTGCCATGAAGACTGCTAATATTTTCAGCAAAAAAAAATATTTTTTAATAACAAGATGGTGAAATAGGCACAAGAAGAGAGAAAGCTTTTGTGCTACACACTGCATATGACCCGGGATTCAAACAATCCTTGATTTCAAATCAAAACATTTTTAAACACAGAAAATTATTCCCTGACCCAGAAACCTGGGATAGCATTGACCAGATGCCTTTTAGTGTATGCTGCATTCCTCAGAATGAATATTCTCTCATTAGCTCTGCTAAGGGATGTGTAGGAGCCCAGATCATGCATTGCCAGAGCAGGTGGGAAGGGTAATGTTTGCATTTATTATATATACTGGTAAAAGCTTTCTTGTGTCAGACAAAGAGGCTGCAACCCAAAGGAGATACAGCATGCAGCAAGATTCAAGATTTAGAGTGTCCTCCAGAAGTTAATTTCATTGGTATGACTGGAGATGGAAAGAACTACGGCAGAAAAAGCAGCTCAGAAAATAAACTAGGTTAAGTGATTTATGATTTATGCACATTATAAATAAAAAATGTATTACAACTCCAACATATTTTCATTAACTTCCAGTGATTCCAATATTTGCATAAAACAGGTCTGTGGTAGTTTCATCTCTTTTTATGAGACTCTTCTCAGAAAGCTGCATTTAAAAATTACCAAGTTTTTTATTGCTGCTGCATTATCCCCACAAACACATTTTTGAGGAACAGAAGGAGGAGGAAACTGCCCAGGTAACAGCCTTACCTGAACACCAGTTCCTGCTCCAAGATCGCTTCAAACAGACACAACTGAACCATCAGTAATGCTGATGGACACTTCTAATTGTTACTAGTGGAAAAGCCAGGCTTCAGCTATTCCATCTCTTGTTATTGATAGGAAAGTTCTCAATTATTCACAGGGAATTACTTTAATTTTAGGCTGGTTGTTATATTTTGACACCTTTGACTCCTTTGCCAACTCTGTGAAATTCCAGAGCCTGCAGGATACCATCCAGCCACTCTTTTCTCTCTGCTGGAATGCACAAATGCCTCATTAGTCTGGCTTTGTTTTTAGCCAGGAGAAGAATAACAGCATATTTTGGCAAACCACTTTAAGCTATGTTTAATTTTTACCACATCTTTAAGTATAATTGATCTCAAACTAAACAGATTTAAGTTATTTGCTAAAGGGGGGGTTTAAACACACACTTAACCTTGTTCCTGAATTTGGGCCAATATTGGCAAATAGAGTAGCAGCAGAAAAGGAAGAGAAAACTGATGTAAAATCACCCCTTCCTTAGCCAAGAAGCAAATGCCTTCTGTAAACCTTTTATGATCCTTAGCTGCCTCAGACATCTGTAGGAGTCCTCCCACTCTGTTCATTAACTTGCCATACTGGCCTGGCTGCTGATTGTCCTGTGTCAATGAAGGATTTGTGAGAACTGAGGCAAAACTGCACAGCTTTCTATGGAAAAGAATGGAATAAAAACCTTTCCCCCAGCTGCATGTCCCTTCCAAAGGCAGTGCTTGAAAGGACAGAAGTTATTTTAATCCATACTGATTTTACAATATAAAGCAACATCAGTTATCAGGGTTCTAATATGGGACAGCACATCGGTACCAGCTGAACTTCAGGCATGTGTAATCCTTGTCCTTCCTTCCCCTGGGCTACTCATCTTCTCCAAAACAAACTTTTTGGTATAAATCCCAGCTTGGAAACAATGTGTGGGTGTCTGAATTACCATTGGCACAAGTCTAAAAAACAGACTCTCAAATGTACCTGGGGAATATGATCTTTGTATTTAAAAAAGAATAAAGAGGAAAAAACCCCAAACCACCCTGAAAAACAACAAACCAAACCCCAAACTTTCAAGAATGAAAGATTTTATAGTTTGAATAATCGTAAAACTAGAAATACCTTCATTATTCTAAAAAGTAGAAGTGCATATTCCTGTTGTTTAATGGGAACATTTCTTGTGCTGGAATTTGAGACAAAGAATCATTTAGTCATTTCCTGAAACTGTAAGGATTTGGGATACATTCAGAAGAGCCACGGGATTAGTCTCGGTTCTCCTAGCTGACACACACATTTACTGACTTCTCTTAAATACTGATATGGAACCAAGAATTCCTCTGGGGGAACTGAATAATATTAAAGGAAAGAAAAATATTTAGGATCCTCTGGATACCATATATTGAGATGTTGAGGTGTTGGTAACAACTGTAGAACTTGGCAGGCATCTAAACAGTTTCCATGGCAAGTTTCCATTACTGATGATGTTCCTAAATAGAGGTAATAATGCTAGAACACCTCTAGAAAGAATTAGGATGCCATTCCAAATGTTATCTAGCTGGATAATAACCAGGCTTAACAAAAAATCCAGGCTGTAAGTGAAGTTTGTGACAGACTGTTGACAGATAATTCTATCACTCTCAATTTTTCATTCCCTATGGCCAAAGTGACATTCCCTAATAAAAGAAAGGTGCTAATACCATCCATGCTGAAGAGTCCAACTGCTTTACCCACCCAAACACCATTAACCGATCGCCCATTGATTCAAAGGTACTGGCTCCATAAAACAGAAAAAAAAATTATTTCATGTTGCTTTGAGATGGGCTAAAATAGATGTAAACAAACGGTGTCACCACAGTTTCTGATTCAGCAAGACTCATTGCAGAGATCTTACTTGTACAGAGAGGTAAAAGGAACACTCAGGTAGTAAAAGAAGAGTCTTATAATCCTGGGCCTAGACCTTGATTCAGCTCAGGCCAGCAGACCCTGGAACCAGTTTCACCTAACTCCACCTGCAGAAAAGCAACGATGATGTAGAATCCACCTTGCCAAATCCACTGCCTTGAGCAGGGAGGAAAAGCTTTGAATGCTGCAGTAGGAGTCTGGGACAATCCTGTGCTGAAACTCAGAGAGCAGTCTGTCCTAGGCAGTCTGAAATACCTGGTCCTGAAGCAGCAGACTGCATTTGATTCATAGTTTAGGGAAGATTAGATTAGCAAAGCAATTTTGCCATCTGAGTTGGCTGAATATCAGCTGAATTGTTCTGAACCTCGTATCTGCTACAAGGCTCCTGGAGTCGTCGTATTCAGCTTGATGTGGCAACTCTTCTTAATGAGCCAAGACAGGGAGCATGGTGACAGTTACATAAAGGCAGAGGAAATCTATAACAGCTAACAGGGTACTGTGCTGGATACCATACTCCTGTCTGGGGGAAAAAATAGATATACAATTTCTCTCTGCAGAACAAAGCTTTGCTGACATTTCTAACTTACAGACACCTCTTTTTCTCCTGACTTTTGTATGGAATCACAAGGATGATGAGAGACTGCAAACCTTCTTAGAGAAATACAGGACTTTTCCTTTGTAATCTCCCAAGCATTGTAAACCTGAATCAAGACAGACATTCTTAAGAAACTTGGCCAGTCCCTACCAGGGTCACATAAAGCCAAGATCTTATGATTGAACACATCAAAGACATTATCAAAGTGCCTGATCTCTGCCTGCTATGAAAAGCTGCGTAGGCTGAATGAAAAGTATCCAGAAAAATAAAAAGGAAAAGAAGCCTCAAAGATCACATGCTGCTCACTCCTGCCTCCTCTGAGGGCTGACCTTATGCCAAAGGGCAACTCAGAGACTGACTGTGCCAAGAGAGCTGTTTCAGTTTGCTTATTTGTGTCACAGGGGCTTCCATACCTTTGCTAACAGCTTCAGAGAGATCCTCTAATGCCCAGTGAAGCCACCCTCTGCAAAGGAAGCAGGCCCATCCTCCTCCACAGCCCAGGGAATCCCGCTGTCCCTCCCCCTGACTGTGTGCTTCCCATCACAAACACTGGAGATTATTTGTTAATTCAACCAAAAAGTGCTTGGTAGGAGAAAAAAAACCCTTCTGCATGCTCAAAGAAGAAGGTTACTTTCATGTTTTATCTTGAAGAAAGTTTTATTTCAGAGGGTTTGGAACTAGATGATCTCTATGGTCCCTTCCAACCCAAACCATTTTGTGACTCTATGAAGAATGGGTCCAGCTGTGTTGTTAGTGAAATAAAACCTAAAACCGGTCAGAAAAATCCAGCCCAAAAAATGTGCTACCAGAAAGACAAGACAGCATCAAAAGTGTTTTCTAGGACAATGCAGAACCCCTTGTGAGCTGCTGCTGGGAGTGCCTTGGGTCTCCTCTTCCCCCACGAACACTGGAACTCAGCTCACCTATTCTGCACTGCAGAAACTGAGGCATGTGCAAAGCATCAGGTCAAACTGAGACCGATTCTAGTATACATCAGCTGTAGAGAACATGAGATTTGGCTATACTGACACAGAAGGTTTACTGATCTTTCTGTTCTGCCAGAAGTTTTGACACAATATACTTCCGCTGCCAATTTTGAATTAAATAACCACTTAATGAATTTCTCAAACAGAATGAGACATGAAGGAAAAAAAGAAAGAAGAGACACTTAATTTGCCATAGACACTATACAAGTATTCACAGGTTAATGTTTTATTTCTGGCTTGCTGCACAAATGCTGACATTACTGCCATAAGCATGACCCCATTGCCTGTGCCTGGTCCCACTCACTGTAACCCTCATCTGCATTAGGATCTGTGTGGCTCTGTCTCGACTGCACACAGAAAACAATATCATATACTGGGCAGGCAGCAGCTCAAAAGTAAACCACTGAGTTCAAGTTTGGAGAATGATCAATGCAGGACCATTCCCAGCAGTTGTGCAAACCAGGACAACTGGATAACCTCCATTCATTGCAGGGTTTGTGTCACCCGCAAGGTTCTCTCTTCACATACTTCAACCTGCTGGGAGCTGGCAATGCTTTGAAGCCACTGCACAGCTCAGTGACAGCTGTTTTTTAATCACAGTAAGGGCAGCAAAGCAAAGCTTCAGCATGGACACGTTTAGCAGATCCCTGAGTACAGCAAACTATCCAGTAAGGTTCTGAGCAAAGAGATCCTCTGCAAATGCAACATGCACAACCCTCATCTGAATTTTTCCCTGTGATTCCTGTTTTCTTCAGCCAAAACTTACCAGGGCTTCAGGCTCTTTACTTTCTTCACTCTTGTATCCATAGTAATCAGGAGTTTTATCCAAATCCTGTATGTTCCCTTGTGTCCTTAAGCCCTTTTCTGAATGACAAGCCTGGCAAATTGGTGCATTGCCCATATCAGTTCTCGTGCTCCCTCCGAGCAGGGGGACGGCCCTCGCCCGGCAGCGGGTGCCCAGCGCTGCCGAAGGACAGGTGACGGGGCCGGGAGGAGGGTCCCGCCCGTGCTCCGCTCCCCGGCCACGGCTCGCAGACTCCCTTCCCCGAGCCGTCCCTCGTCCCGGAGAACCCGAAACCCCAGCAACTGCGGGCAGCGGCCGGTGACCATTTCCAATTCAGGCGCTGCCCGGCTATTTTTACACCTACCAGGCCAGCTATGCATGTCAATGGCGTGGGGTGGGCCGGGGGACGGCTCTCCAGCACGGAGCCGGCCGGCACAGCTCGCAAAGTTAAAGTCCCACTGGGTGGAATGCCCTACACACACGGGTTATTGAGTTACCCAGTTGCGTGACTGACACAGATTTGATTTTTTTCCCCTGCCCCGCTCGGTCTCACTGTGCTTACATAAAGCACTGGATTTCAGAATGTTGCTAATGCCTTCTGAGTTTCTAACTCAAAAATATGATTCGTTCGAGTCTATTATTCGACGTCTACTTGATATTTACAACCCAAGACAAAGTGGATGAACACAGATTTCATGACCATTTAATTTCAGTGATTCACATGGTATTTCATGTTTATGTAGCCAATAACTGTGATGAGCTTGCTTTGGATTGATATGTCCCCCGGGTATGATTTCAGATGAGCACAAACGTATCCAAAAAAGACAATATCTGATGCTAGATCACTTTTGGTCTTGCCTATGTCATGTTTGGTCTTGTCTGGGATTTTTATTGTCACTTTGGTTTAAGGTTGGTGTTAATATTTTAGCTAGAATAGTTATGATTAAAAACTGAGCCCAAAACAAAAACCAAAAAAAAATAAAACAAAACAAACCCACCAAAACAAATAAAACTACAAAAGACAAATGAAAATAAGAGCAATCCCACCAAAACTGAGAACAAGAACATTCACTCTAGGTTGGAGTTACTTATCCTGATTGCACTCATTAGGATAAAAACAATGTTCCAGATTGCATGTTGGAATCTACCCATTATCCAGAAGAGACTACGGTGCAGAATTAAAAACCACCAACACCAAACCAAACCACACCACCAAAACCCACACAAAACAAAGAGGAAAAGGTAGCTGAGAATTAATTGGCTGTTTTCAAACACAACCAGCTGGGGGTAGCAGAGGCAGCAGGGACAAAGTGCCTGTAGATACCACAGTCCTGTAGAACATAGCACCATGCACATCCAACCCCAGCAGAGAGGGGCATGTATTTGAAAATTTAAGGCCCAAATTCCTCAGAAACTGAGAGATCCTCAAAGAATTGCAACAACCAGCCAACTCTTCTCCCTTTGTGATTTCAATCCATTGGCAGTATGGCAGCACACAGCAGCAGGCAGCTCTCCATGGCCCGCAATGGATTCCCACCCAGTTCCCGTTCACAGTCATGACCCAAGAGACCGAGCTCCCCCAGCCCCCCATAAAGGGGTTCTCTTTTTTGTTAATTATCCTGAGGAGATTTTAAGGGGCTCTGTAACTCTTCCTTGCTGATGAGTGCTCCAGGATGGATCACCTCAGGTGCTGTGATGGATGCATGCTGGATAGACACATGCACAGAATAGTTAAATCGTTGCTTTTGCCTTTTTGAGGTTTTTGCCAGCACTTTGGCAATTGTCTCAGAGTGTTTGTGCAAGGCTCACTTGCCCATAATGAACTGGTAACAATTTCCTTCAGCTCTTCCAAAGCATCATACCCTGTGACAGTAGAAAGGCATATACACAATGCTAGAACTTAGTTTAGTTATCAAAATAAAAGGATGCAAGAAGGAACCCCACCAAATGCTTGACTCGTCCAAAGTTCATTTAACCAAGGTTCCAACATAAACTGAAACTACAAATTCCTGGATAGAGCAAGCTATTTAATATGAAAATAACTTACTGGGAAACACGAGGCACCACTCAGGGGGAAAGGGTGGCCAAACTTGAGGAACAGGCATTCCCAGGGAAATGCTGTTTGTGGAAAGCAATAATCTGTGCAGCCATCAGAGGGAGAGCCTTCCAACAATGTCACTGTTGTTTGTCCAAGTGCCCCAAGACTTTAGGGCAAATTACTCAGAAAGCAAACACGTGCATGTCCTGCCAGGCTCGGGGCATTGTACCCTAACCAAGTATGTGTTGGAGGGTTCGAAGCCTTTGTGGGGAACATGCTGCTGTATCTCTGCATTCCCATGCTCTTTGCTGCCTTAGGGCTGCAAATCCAGCCCAGCCAGCAGCAGTGAAGAAACCAAGCCCAGAGGCACAGTTTGCAGGCACAGAGCTCATGCCAAAGCACCTCAGTGCTCTTCAGCAGCCCAGCGGACCTTTCCACAACACTAACTCCAAACCTCAATTACATCCTGACCTAGGAAACCTTCAGAAACTAAATTTAAAGTGCCTGTAAGAAGGAGAGCAGAGTATCCCATATATTAAAGAACTGATACTAAGTGCCTTAGGGTCCCTCTTTTCACCCAAATGGGGAAAATATTCTGGTTTCTTCCCTGAGTGTTTCTAAGCCTGCAGCACATATGATTGTCACCCTTAGGGCAACACAAACCAATAAAGCCCTCAGCAAACTTTTGGAATTGCAACTTTCCCAAGGATTCTCATAGTAAATGTTGCAATGGCCAGATACTCCCAGTTTGTTACTGCTGGCCATCAAAGAGAGCAGTGTGGTACAAACCCACTGATTTGCACTGACTTGCAAAATCCCAATGAAGACCTCAAAGACTAACGAGTGAGAAGCAGTGAAATCCCAGCTGTAAACTCAGCTCCAGAGGGACACTTCATTTGATGGATACCATCCCACAGTCCAAGGATGGCAAGGCTTGAGTGCTGTAAGATGAAACAGGACTAGGGACAGTCAGGTAGGCAGCAACAGAAGCAAAACTGCCCTGCTGCCAGGAAAAACATTTCTTTATCCTTTTTTTGCCATTACTATTAAAGCTTAGTTTGTCAGTAGATGTACTGGCATAACCAAAATGACAATTCAGGAGGTACTGCAACAGCATTTAGTGCTGGGGGGCAGGAGGGGGAGGAGGAAGGAAAAGAAAAAAAAACCAAAAAGGGAAAAACAAAAAGCAAAAGAGTTCCAAGTATGAAGACAAATAACAATTGTTAGCAACATAAATCCTCCCTTTTATTATTGTTAAATCTCTCCCCAAAGAGCCATTTCCCATGACACTTTTATGGTTAAACATAGTAATTAAAAAAACCCAGAGAGATAAAACAGACTGCAGGGGGACCTACATACTTCTAGGAGATCCCCCAAACTTTGAAATTATTCCTAAATGTGAGGTCTTTCACTCCTGGGGATTTTTTTTTATGGGAAGGTCAAGTACAACTCAGCTCACTTGCTTCAAGCAATTATTTTGGGTGAGTTCTTGAGCTCATGTAGACTATAAACTCTGATGAGTCATGACTTTATATCATTTATGTCCCCCTTTATGCTTTACAATAATGACACTGATGAGATCACTATTTCCCAAAAATTCAGCCTTTTCTTCCTCTGGTCACAGGGACCTGGGGATGCATTTCCCAAAGCCTAAGCAGCCTTTACAAAGGGGCCATTGTCTGCACTAGACAAACTAGCAAAGAAATCCTCTTCAGCTTAAATATTTTGAGTCCAATCAATTGCAAAAACCTATTCTGAGCCATTTCAAAGAGGACTTGCTCTGCTTTTGATGGTGAATCATTTGACACATTAAGCCTAATGATCCTCTCTGGACAGCTCTTTATCCAAGTAGCACCGTATATATTTTAGCCACTGTGAAAAAAGGAAAGAGACAACCTGAGGTTTTAATCACTGCAGCTACAGATCCTGTTGGCACTGGTTCCTACAGATCCTGAAAAAATTCTTTTGTGGATAGGAAAGTATAAAATACATACAAAAAGGCACCTGAGCCTCCAGTATTCCACAGATAAAAAACATCCTTACTTTGCAGATACAGAAGCTTTTGGATGACAGGTGTGGCACAAGGAGGTAAAAACAACCCCGGATTTCATAGAGATGCCCTCACAGGAACAGCAGTTATGTATCACCTATTTTTCTCATTAAAAAATGCAGTTGATATTCCTTTCCTCTCTCAGCCTCAGTTCCACCTCATGGGCACTGAAAAGCACATGTTAAGGTGAAGCACAGAGTAACACAAGGGAAATGTTACAGGGATTGTTGACTAATCACAAAACTAAAAATCAATGCAAGGAGATATATTCCATAAAATCCTGGGGGTAAAGGGTTAACGTCCAGTTCTGGCCCACCCATGCCAACACAGTCATAAAGTAAATTATTACTTCTCATGCCCAAAATAGCATTTTTTCATTTCAACAGAACTAAGGCATTTTTTGAGAACTCCAGGGTTTTTATATCCTCCTGTGGCACTAAGCTCTAATTGGTGCCTATTTGTATCAGTCTAAATCTAAACCAAATCTCTGGCTCCTTATTAGCTCTGATTTTTCTTCCTTAACACAGACCAGATACTAATTCTGCCTTAAACCATCTTGAAGAATATTGTGAAGCTATCACATCGCGAATTTGGAATATCAAGTAAGGCCTCAATTCTCTTCTGCAAGAAAATCATCCAATTTTCCCTTCTGAACACATCAGCAGGGTCTCGCTGCTGATTCCAAAGACCTCAAGTCTCCTAAAAGCTCTTGTTGCTGAAATGCAGAGGCTTCTGAAGTTCTCACTTCTGTTGGATTTCTTATGAATTTGCCACAATTTTCAAAACCAAATATTGCCTATTTTGATATAAAATCAGTTTGTGGAGGGACTGTATATTTCATATATAACATATAAAAGACAATTTGCCTCATATATGTAGGAATACAACGTATAAAGTTTGCCACATGTTACATCTTTTGCTTTACTGTAGTTTAACATAATCGATTAATTCAATGAGGAATGAAGTAACAATGTTAAATACATGACTTTGCTTTTGCTAAAGAACACATTCTCAGGAATCCTCAAAGAATTACATACTTTTGGTTAATTTTGTGCCCCTGATTTTAGCTTTTCCTCTCCCATTGTACTCATGGCTGCTGTAATGGTGCATCATTGATGGGAAATGATACAAAGAGGTTCATCACAGATTCCTAAGTGAAAACCCAGAGTTCACTTACTCTGGTTCATTTTATTTTGCACCTTGTGCCTGTCTGTTATCTTAGGGCCCGTTAAACACATCTGTTGGAAACTAGAGTTACTATTAATCTGCATTAGAAAATCCTTATATCTTGAATATTAAGCTATTCATGTTAATGATTTGCTCTCGATGGTTAAACCAGAAACATAAAGAGAATATTAGTGCCACTGAAAAGAAACTAACCCTAACACCCACAATTCCCACAGCAACATGAGTTAATGCACACTGATCTAGGTACAGGTGCACACACACTGAATACATCTGCATCAATGCTTAAAACAACCTGGCCATGCCGAGTGCCCCCACTTGTTTAGTTGAATTACAGCCATAAAACTGCAATTTTTCTATTCCTCAATATTACAGCCATGTTTTATGTGCTCAGCTAATCACACCGACAGCTACTTGGAAAAACAAAACAGAATCCAGCGTTTCTGACTCCGAGCCTCTGCCTTTAACAAGGCTCCGGTTAAATGTGCAGATGAACACACATCCACTTTGGAGCAAGCTCCAACGGCTTTATCTTCCCAGTTTTTAAAGAAAGAGTGAGTCATGAAAGGAAAAATTATGTGCTCTATTCATCACATGTCAACAAACAGTACTTGAAAGCTTGAGTTTGTATCACTCCTGTTTAATATTTTGCCTTTCCCCGCACTGACGGAGTTGCAGTAGACAATAAAGAAAAGATGACAATCTTCCAAAAGCAATTCCCTATGATCAAAAGGGTTCTAACAGAGTACAGTCAAGAATTTTTGTTTCTGTAAGCAAGCAATTTGTGCCTTATAGTTACATAAATCATCCAAATGAGGGCCAGAATAGCGTGAAAAACAAATAAGTCTGCTGAGTAAGTGACTAAACTTCATTATCGCAGCCATACAGGCAGTTCTAAATAGCCAATTTGAGATCTTGTGATTGAAAACACACCTCCACATCATTCATCAGCTACTTAAGGCCTGCCCCCTCAGAAATAAACCAGATTACCTCCATAAAGTTAATAGAAACACCAAAGGTCATCGGGAAGAGCACATCATCTGTAACCAAGTCTGCATCAAATTCTGCTGTAATTCTGAATAATGTATGAATTGGAAATTGGGAGATTATGACCAACTGACAAAGCAAGTCCTGGGGCACTGTGAACTCTTGGGATTGTTAAAACCACCAGTGCCTATAAATTAAAGAGAGCCAAGGAAGGCACAATGACAAAACTGAGTAGTTTATTTCCAAAGAAATCCTAAGAATGCTGTAAAACTTTCTTCAGCTGCCATTCCTAACTCATGATGTTGTGAGATGCACATTACTGTGCTGTTAAACGTGAGGCAAAATAACCAAGGTTTAAGAACTGCACATTCTTATGTGAAATAAACACGCAAGAAAGAGACAATCAAATAAACATTAGTTTTGTATATAAGACATCAGAAAATTCAGGACAACACCTTTCACAAAAAAAAAACCCTACAAACTTCTGAGCTCAAAGAGGAGGAGCTTCACAAGTTCTCTGCAGTTCTCAGCAGCACCCAGCAGATGGGACTTGCACAAAACTGCCCTCAGGGAGCAACACAAGCCCAAATTTAAACTGCAAACAGGACTCACCCCCTTCTCTGTCTGGTATCTCTGAAGAAACAAATAACTAATGAAGAGTATGCATCTGGCTGGCCTGGAAGCCATAAGCCATGGAAAGGAACATGCAGCAAGAACAGATCACACAAAACACTGGTTTCTCTCAAAACCCAATAATGCAATTTTAAGAAAGGCATAATTACATAAGAACCAAAATTAGGTGCTAGTATGGTCCATTAAAGGACCTCAGTTAAAACAGACAAACCAGCAAAAATCCCAAACATTCATAAACCCACAGATTTACTGCCAGGAAGAAACAGAAAAATTTACTAAATAATCTTGCATAAAGCCTGTTGTTTTCTTTCAAAAAATTTTTATGGCAAGAGAAGGGCTATAGCATTTATTTGAAAATTTTATTCTACATTATAACTGTAACATTTGGTCATTACCAATAACATCATGCTAATGGATTCTCCTATATACCCTACAGCATCCCAAGGCCTGAGAGAACCCTTGGCCATGACCACACCCACTCCCAACAAAGCCCCAAGGCTCCAGCATGGACAGAGCCCAAGCAGGAGGGAGAACTCAAACAAGCAACAGAGAATTCCATCCCTCACGACATCCAGCCCTCTTCCAGCTGGGAGAACCTTTTCCCATCTGCATTACTGCTTGCCAGCCCTGCTCTGTCACTGTTACAGCTCATTTATTTGGCCTTCATGGCCCAACACCAAAATCTGGCCACAAGGCAGTGACAAGATGGAAAATAGATCACAACCTCCACAAGCCACTCCCTTCTCCGACACCTTCTCTCATTACTGGATTTTCATCTTTCCTCTCTGACGGCATCTTCCCAACACCATCTGGGACAGAAATATAGAAAAGTTCAACTACATGGAATGAAAAATTCATATATTTCCTATTAGGCAATAGGCAGGGTCAGAAATAGATTTCAATTTATCTGGACCTGCCTTCTGTTACCCTTCCTTTCTGAGAGTAGCACTTCCTCCTACAACCAGCCTGAGCTGGGAAGTCCCATGGACTTCTTTATTTAAGTGCTCATTAACAGAAAAAAAATTGCTAAACTGCTCCTTAGTCTGTACTATAGGAAATAAATAACTTTAAAAAACAGGGAAGAGGAACCAAGCTTCCCATCTCATTGGAAGCAACTCCCTATTTTGTGGAATGCAGCACTAAAGTTATTCTTTCCTGCAAGACTTGTGGCTTCAGAACTCAATCCAGAAGATCTTTCAGAACAACAGCAAAGTATGTTCTGTGTTTGTGATACAAATGCCTATAAAGCAGTCACAGGATAATGCAATTCAACACGTGGTGAAGTGAAAGAGTCCATGTAAATATTTCAGCCTGAGGTCATGAAGACAGCCACTGACAAAGCCCCACATCTCAGGACTTCATCAGTTTGACAATTCCCATCTAAATTTGCAACTTACACTCAGAGTAGTAAAAATAATAAGAAAGAAAAAAAAAAAAAAGGTAATTTGTAAACAAGAGCCAAACCCCCAAGATAAGTACGAGCACATCTATTAGGCAATGATACTCTAAAATAAATGGATTTTGTTTAATAAAATACTTGAAGAGGCTACCATTTCCCAGGCCAAATGAATATTAAAGGAAAGACCTCAGGTTGTGTGTGAGAGTTCCAAAAGTCCTGCTGCATTCACAGTGACAAATGAAATTCTTTATTACTGCAGAGATGACTCATTTATGGGGAGACATCAACACCACAGGGGAAGCAGCTGTCTGATTAAACGAATATTTGTCTATTCTTATCCATTCTCCATGAGCCTGCTCTAGCACCCACTGAAGTGAGCCTGATCTTTGCCTTTGGATCACAGTAGGATCACTTTATCCTGGGCCAGGAGGTCCTCTCTCACTCACTGCTCCAACTCCCTCCAGCACTAAAGGACCGTCAAGGACAAAAATCAAAGAAAATAAACCCCGTGGCAGTTCTGCCAGCCAGATTCTCTACAGCCCACAGCCTCATTGATCAGCCACAGAATTATGGAATCATTTAGGATGGACAAGATCCAAGTGTTCCCCCAGCACTGCCAAGCCACCACTAACCCATGTTCCCAAGTGCCACATCCACACATCTTTCAAATCCCTCCAGGGATGGTGACTCCACCAGAGCCTGGGGCAGTCTGTTCCAATGTCTGACAACCCCTACATGGCAAAACTTTGACTCCTTCTTGCCTAATCAGCAACCACCATCTGATGCTGCACTGTCTTTGCACAGCAGGAAAACATCTATTTTTAATTTTTTTAACACGTTCACAAATATCCAAGATAAAGACAGTGATGCCCTGAAGCAGCACTTGGAAAGGGAAGAATTTTGTTCATTCTCTGGCCCCGTTTTTATTGATAACAGGGGTCTCCCACCTCCACAGACTCTGAGGGGATTAAAGTTCCACCAAGCTTCTGTATTGATAATCTCAAAGCATTGCTCTTATTTCCATATGTAAAGAAGAAATGGGAGATTACAGGATAAAACAGGCAGCAAAACCTATTGCAGACAGTCCTTCCTGAACTAAAAGGATCATTGACTGGAAGAATCTCAACTGCTGTAATCACTGTCAAAAGTAAAACCAGAGAAGAATATTTAGAACTTATGTTCAGATGGGCTAGAAGTGCACTAGATGCTTTGCAAGGAAGCACCTCATTCTGCAAAAGGCATGTGGGCATCTCTACAAATTCCAGGTATTTGGAACTTGTAAAAAAAAAATCACCTTCCTTTTATGCCTCTGCAGATTTCTCTCAAATTCCATTTGTGATTTTCCAGCGCTTTCTGCTTCTCTATTTATTTTAATCATTATTTTTAGATGGGTATTAAATTTATAAATAGTGTCAGAACAGCAAGGTTCTTGTGCCAACAACAGGGTGATTTAAACAGGAGGGGTCACAGAACATAGGAATTACGTAAAGAACATTCTGGACCTCAATGTACATTTGCGTGACATTATTTTCCACCATAAATAATCTGTCCTTCAATCACAGACCTATATTACCAAAAGTGCACACATGTTTAAAAATCACATTGGAAAATAGAAATCACTAAGATGCTTATGTAAGAGGAGGTGAATTATCTCCTGATTGAAATCATCTGGAAAAAATCTAAATCTCTTGAAATCATTGGCAAATCGTTCAGGGTTAAGTTATTATATTAAGAGGTAAGATTAGAATGTATAGTGTTATAAAACCAAGTGTTCATTTATAACCTTTAATTACACTTCCCTATCTCTAAATTATCCTTGTCCATCTCAAACACCTCTTCCAGGAGAAGGCTCCTTGCTCTCAAGCCTTCTGCTTTTGTATCATTAAGTTTGCATATTGAAGTTGGTTTAAAAAGGATAAAATACTCCTCCTTGCATTTCACGCTTCTGGACCAATGATCATTACTGCAGCTATGCAGAGACTACAACGTAATGATGGTTTATTGCCCAAAATAACGGAATGTGTGCTGCTAAATCCAGCCAGATGATGTACAAAACGGCTAAACTGCAATAAGGAGAAAACTGGTGTTAATTAACCTTTACAACCACCTGCATATTCCTCAGCCGTAGCAGGACTTTGGCTCCTCCCAAGCTGCGCTCAGACAGTTTCCTTCGCTCCTCTGTTGTAATGAATTTCCAAGCGCCGCTCAGAGCAAACACACTCAGGCTGGTGCCGGAGCTCTGTTGCCCAGCTGCAGGCACAAATCCCCCGTGGAGCCGGCAGGGATACGGGAGCCCCGCGCTGGCTCTGCGAGGGGCCGTATCCCACCTGCGCTCCCGCCGGCACCGCATTGCCATCGGCAGTGCCGCCCCGCCGGCACGGGGAGCATCACCAAATCCCAAACCGAGCAGGTTAAGTGCTAGGCTTCCTTAGAAATCCGGGGAAGACGGCCAAGCACGTACTTCCTTAAGCTTGGGAGAACTCGTGCTGCAATGCAGAGCTGGCTCTGGGCACGGCTATTAATTATTTCTGATTTCGCTTCTTTGGGAAACCTTTTCCAGGGCCTCATCATTCACCAGGCTAATACCCTGCACCACTTGAGGGTGCACACAGCTCTGGTAAAGTACCTAGTGCTAATATCTGCATCCCAGGAAAGGAGAGGTTAGTAAATAAATTATTACCAAAGCAGTGGCTGAGTGGTTTGTCTACCCTTCAGACAACACTGCGGGCTTTGTGCTGTCCTTGCCAAGAAAATAGAAGGGAAAAAAATGCAACTTGGGGGATTTTTCCCTGATCCTAAAAAAACACCCCTGATGCAGTCAGCGGCCAGGGGCTGCAGCTGCCATTTGCCAAGCACAGTTAGGCTGCAGAGCACAGACGCCGTGGCTGTGGGGGCACCGGGGGCTGGCTGGATCCTCCCAAGAAAACACAGCAACAGCGTGGAGAATATAGCACAGATCTCGTCTAGTTGCTATGGAGTCTCCGTGCATTTCCTCAGGAAAATTTTGCTGCGATACAGCAGTTGCACTGACCAGCCAAAATAATTTTTTTTTTTAATCTGTATCACTTTCTGTCTCCACCAAAGGTCAAATTTCGCAGAATGAATCCGTGCTTATGAAAGCCACCTCGCTCTGCACACAGTAGCTTGCCATGGCAGTTTAAGGCTCACATCAGCATTTATATTTCACTAAATTCATCCTGCTAAGTCATATCCCTGTACCAAAATACTTTCAAAAGGTGTCTATTCATAAGCTTTTCTATGAACAAGATAAAGAGATATAGGCATAATTTGGAAAATAACCGGTTTTTCTTCTGCTGTTACATAAAGTTTTGAGGTTTTGATGTATATAATGCAGGAGTGTTATTTTAATAACAAGGGGCAACAACTTCACACTGAATGAGGGCAGGGCCAGATAGAATATCGGGGGGAAATTCTTCCCTGTGAGGGTGGGGAGGCCCTGGCACAGGGTGCCCAGAGAGGCTGTGGCTGCCTCATGCCTGGAAGTGTCCAAGGCCAGGCTGGATGGGTCCAGTGGAAGGTGTCCCTGCTCATGGCAGGGGGTGGAATGAGATGGGCTTTAAGGACCCTTCCAACCCAAAGCATTCTGTGATTCCATGACTCCCAATAGTAACTAAACAGAGCTAATATTAAATCCATGGACATGCTGTGGAGATGCTAAAACAGAAATAACTTGCACTGTTACCTGACTTACCCAACTAAGTGGAACTGAGTCTCTCTGACCTAGAAATGTGGATGGCAGCAACAATTCAGGCAGCTCTGATATGTCCAGCACCACGTTCATCAGCAAAAACCAGAAAAGATTTGCTGACCTTAACTATTCTCCATTGGCATATGGGGGCCTTTTGGGAAATCTTAGTTACTGCCTCCTCTTGCTCCAGCAGTGAGACTATAATCAAGAAAATGCACGTGACTTCTTTCCTTCCTGCTGCACTGGTGCCTTTAAAAAGAAATGAAGCAGGCGAACAAGAAGGCTCAAGTGGGTCCAGGCAGTCCCCAGTAAATCATGGCCTGAGCAGTGAGGCACAAAGTGGCTCTTGTCTCCTCGAGTCTCCTGTTGCACTGTCAGCCTCACTGGTTTTCAGCAGTGACACATCCCTGTTAGACATCCTGGCATAGCACAGGCCAGGAGGAGTAAATAATTAAAAATAAGCTTAAATTATTCAACCTAAAACAGCTAAGAAAGGCTTGTAATTATGGTTCTCTGGGCTGAAATCATTTTCTACCAGCCTGGGGAAATAAGAGCTACACTCATTTTGGGTGAACACCACTTGTCAATGCTGCCTTATTTTGCATACAGGAATAAAGAGAAGGCAGATCTAAATTATCAGGCCAAAAGAAATCCACACCCTCCTCAGGTCACGTGCAAGAACAGCATCACATTAATATTTCCTAAACATGAAACACTGCGAGATTTTCCTGACCCAGACAATCAGTCTCACTGGGCTGTTCCAGCGCACAGGCAAACAGGGTAACTTTTTAAATCTTAAAAAGTTACTTCCCTCCCCTTCCTCCTTCTGTTCATTCTTATCCTGTCTTCTTCAGGAAAGGATTCTGCTGAAGGACAAAAAGCTGACCTTAAACAGAAATGTGTACTCTGAAACCTACTTTGGCTCACTTCCCTAAAATGTCTCTTTTCCAAAGCCCTAAGGAGCTAATGAACCTGTTAAGATTTTGGGAAGATTAACATGCTAAATCCTTCATTAGCATCAACAAATAGAAGGTAATTACAGACATTTTTTTTAATTGCAGTCTTTGTTTTCAGTCACTTGTAAAAGGGCAGCTAGCAATTAATCCATATTGATCCATATGTGGAAGGTCTTAGCATAGGAATGGGTGTTAACATGGTTTTGAAGCAAACTCTGAAAAACTATAAGCAACGCAGTAAATTTATTTACAATGTATGGAACTTCCATAAATAATTACCAAGAGAAAACCCTTGAACAGCATCAACCTTGTGAACCCCCTGAAATTCACTTAATTACATTTGTCAGATTTCAGTAATTCGTATTATATGCTCCAATACTATATATATACATGTAACAGTGGGGAATATTTAATCCTACCTGGACAACCTCATGGACTGAACAGGAAAAAAAAAATTGATTTTAGCTGTCTAGGGCTAAAAGGACAGGTTGCTAACAGGCACATTCATCAAGATGTAGCTAAGTATGGAAGAGCTCATCGGACATTCAAACAAAACTACCAGCACCACGAGCGCACAAAAGGAGCTGTTTGAGAATGATGAAGAGAACAGGAATTCTTTTTTACAAAACCTGAAGCAGCACGTCCATTCTCAAGAAGTCACCCAGAAGATGTTTTGTGTGCAGAGTCAAGTCAGTAAAGTATGACAGTCCATCTGACTGCCAGCTGTACTGTGCTGCAGCATCTCAGGGAATGGCAGCACTCGTGTTACCCTGCTCGGGGCCATCCTCCCTGTTCCCACCCTCTGGATGCACTATACATTGGCAAATACATCCACCAGGGCACGGCTCCAGCTTTCACCATTAAACTGTCGGCTCTGAGCTCATATGCCACTCTCTCTTCAGGTGCCAAACTTTCCCCAGGAGTTCGGTGGAAAAGCCTGAGGGACTAAATTACAGGAGCCAGATTTCAAAAAGCTTGACACTTCGCAGTTTAACATCTGACATCCTCATTAAACATTTTTTTAATTGCTTAACACAAAGCTGCCCAAACATCACGTAATAATTCTTCCAGTGGTGCAGGAGAAGTCATGAATTTAAAGGACACAAAACATTTTTCAAGGAGGTAAACAAAACCATCCCCAAAGCCAGAAAAGTCTATCATGGGTGATTTCCTACAATGTGAAAATGCTCTCTCAACTTTTTAAAATCATTCCTGCTAAGTTAAATTTGCAGAGACAGGATAGGTGGACAGTCACCGTAGGCAGGTGCTGACATTTCTCCTCTCTCTAGGTTGCTCTTTTAAAAGCTCAGCAGAAGTTCCTCTTACCGATTATGAAAAAGTGAGAGATGGAAACGTGGGCATTTTGGACACTTTCATAACTTCATGGAAACGATCACATAATGAGTTAATGCAGCCATAAAATCCAAAGTGTCTGCCACGACATTGGATTGCACCCAGCAAGCTTTACAATGCAAAGGGATTTAGCATTCCAGGAATGTATTTTCCTCCCCCTGTGTCCAGTGTCTCACAAAATAGAGCCGACAGACCCTGTTAATCTTTTCTCCAGTATTCCAGATATGGATTAATTCAACTTAAACTTGTGAAGAGCCACAGTCACCCACAACACCAAAACCACACTGAGATAAATGATCTTTGTTTTGAAATACTGTCTACATATGATTTATTAAGATTGAAAAAATCTTGTGCTTCAAAAATTACCAAGGAAATTAGCTGGAATGCCAAATATAAATCAAGGAATGATTAAACAACAATATAAAAGTGAGCAAATTTAAACCTGAAAATTTCTTCTTTCCCATCAGAAGGAAGGGAATTGGAGATGATCAATGTTGCTTCATTTCAGAATACTGTGTATTTGTGCCCATGCACATCACACCCCTCAAACAGGACATGAAGAAAATGAAGCAGCAAGTCCTGATCTATTGTGAAGTGCAACGTCATCTAAAGAAGCTCCATTTCACAAGGAAGCAAACTAGTGAGGTATTATTTTCATGTCCCTAAATAGCTCCATAAGGAAACTATAAGCTTGAGATACAGGAGGAAAATGCTCAAAGGGCATCAGGAATAGGCACCTCCTACGCAAACACTCCATTACAAAACACCCAAAAGGTTTTTTTTCATGGCTGGAGAGGCATTTGAAACATCTAGAAATTCTAATGAATCACAGAGACGTTTGCCAAGGCAACAAACACGACACTGAGCAGAGAAGACATATTCAGTGCTCAGGAAAGAACAGCAGGTTAAAGCTGCAATGAACCCTGAAAGCTTCAGTATACAGAGGTCAAGCAGTGAGAGACTCTTTCCCTTCCTTGCCCTGATACAAACTCCACAGGGATCCTGCAGCAGGTTCACACCAGGTGAGATAGCGGTTGGCATCCATGAACCGACACAGGAGTGACCAAGAACAAAGGGCTGGATCTCTGCATGACTCCCTCCTCCTTGGGAGGCCTTTTTCCAGCACACCAAGCACTCCTTAATCCTCCTTCCTCACCGAATTCTGGCCCTTTCCAAAAGGATGAACTCTGGGGCTGTCAGCCTCAGTGCAGAGCCAACGTACCCAATGACAAACACCCACCCTCCCTGCCAAAGAAGTGCTTGAAATTCAAATGGGCCCGGATCTAAGACAAATCTGACAACATTTTCTATAATGTGAGATGTCTTTCATCTTCTTCTTTTGTGAAAAAGGAGATGGTAATGTGAAACAAGGTCTGCTGTTGAGGTAAAACAAAGCAAACTCATTCCCTGTCTCCTGCAGCTCCATAATGGAAGCCACTTAGTGCGTGATGACTCTTCCCCACACATGCTGGAATTCTGCTGACAGCAAAATCCCTCCATCCTTGTCTTTCCACAGATATTGTCCAGGAGTAGCTCTGTGTGAGCTTCAGCAGTGCTTAGGGTTTCAAGGGAAGGACAAAATTCACCTGATACTATTGGTTCTCAATCTCTTCTAGCAAACAGTGATGAATATTCCACATGCTGCGGAACATTTTATGCTAAGAATGCTGAACTCGCCAATCTGGCTTTCAAAAAGGTGTAAAAGTGTTTAAAACCTTTTAAAAATACCAAATAAAGACCCAACTATGTCTAGTAGAGACCAGATGCCAAACTCTGTCCCCACGACTGATGGCAAAATGGCAACAGCCATCGGTTTACCACATCTGTAACGTTCAAAAATCAATTTCATTTGGCAGCAGAATCCATTTTTAGAACATGTTTATTCCTTGGGATTTTATGTGGGTTTTTGAAAATCTTTTCAGCACTTGTCACATGCAGCGATGGGAAGCTGTGTCTGCTTTGAGAAGTGCTTTAGACAAGGAGAAGCGAGCGTGTGTTACACAGAGCCAGGGGCTAGGCAGCTGGATCGCCAGGCTGTAATTCCAGCTTCGCTGCTGACTCAGTGAGTGACCGTCACGGAACCACCCCGGTTCCCTCGCCTCACTCTGCAAAGGGTGAGCAGCTCTCTCCAAAGACACCGACAGGCAAGTGGAGCTGGGCCTCACGTAGCCTGAATTTGGGTAAAATGGAATTAGTCGTGCCTAAATTGCAATAAAATCTATATGTTTGAGGCTGCTCACCTCCCGTGTTAGTACCTGGTTTTTAATGCTCTTGATATATTTGGCTGTCCACACAACTGTTCAGAAGGTTGGGGGGCTGTTTACATACACGTGTTTGCACCAGTGCCCTTTTTTCCACCTTGCAAGAAAAGGTTATGCCTGTATAAAAGGGAAAATTTCCAACTTGGGTGCAAGATAAGCAGACCTGCCCTCTTGTCAACTGGTTTTTAAAATAGCTGAGTCAATCTCAAAAACAACGCAGGAGAAGGTGTTCAGCGTGCAAACTCCTTTTCCCAGTTTTTGAGCATGGAATAATCCTGTTCATCTTTAAAGAACCACTAAGGATGGCCAAGAGATGATGTGAGCAGCTTGCTGCTGGGCCTGCTCACAGCTCTGCTGCTGCCCAGGGGTCTGGTGGGGCCCGGGGCTACGTCAGGCAGCAGCTGTGACGACATCTCAGAACATTCTGGTGCTACCCCAGCAGCACAGAGGCTGCAGCCACAGTTTGTGGTGCTGATGCCCAGACGGGTGACGGTCACACGGCAAAACATTCGAGAGGCAGAGGCGCTAGGAGCCCACACCCTGCAGCATCCCTGGCAGCTTGGAGAAGGATGGAATGGTACTCAGAGATGCTCAGCATCCTGCCAGAGTGGAAGAGCTAAGGCCATGGCCCTTCATTTATCCTCTTTTCATAATCAGGATGTTCCAGGGACACAGGAAAAGTTTCTGTCACGAGGCCGAATGAGCGCTCCGTGCGCTCGGCACGTACTGGTGCATGGCATGTATCCAAATGGGGGTTGGCAAAGACAGCCCACAACACCTGACATGTTCCCCCACTCCAATGATCCTTCCACAAACAAAATGGATCTCCACTGTAGGGAAAATCCACTCACTGCAGTGTAAGGCCTTTCAAAGACATCATAAAGCTGGAACCAGATTCCCCCTATGCAGAAACACTTTTGCTGAGAGCAATCAAAAACATATTAATTTGCATTTTGCCTCTCATGGACCCGCACAACTGATTTGTTCCTAGCCTCCATTTTCCAAGAAAGTCAACAAAAACTGGGAGGGCCCCTACTAGGAGATAATCCTATTTCACAGTAAAACCACTTATTGCTCTTCAGGAATTAAAGTGACAGATACATAAATATCTCACAGGTACGTATCTCACTTGAACTGAATAGAAAAACTCTATGTACCGTATATTCTCTGTTTGGGTTGTTCAGTGTACATGAGGGGTGTGCATACATACCCACATATCTGACCTGCTCTACACCCTGCATCCTGCACAGCACGAGCATGCATAGAGACAGACATAAACAAGTCGTTCCTGTGCTGCTGTGTGTCTCCTGCAGCAGGAGCAGGACGGAAAAGCCCAGCCTGACTCACCCCCAACCATCTGACTGAAGGCAAGTTTAGGGTGCAGCCTTGTTTATGTAACAGCAAGGTACAGCCGCAGTGGAAGGGAGCCAGGAGCAGGGGCTGAATATTAAAAAGGAGGAAACGCACACAACACTGAAGAGTTCTCCGTATTTTCTAAGCAAAGCCCACTGGTGATCCCTGGATACAAAAATCTGATTAGGAGCCTGCATCACCACACATGATTACTGACACAAATGCGGCCTGAGCCTGCCTGCTTGCAGACAGGGATGTGCAGCGCTCCGGGAAAAGAGATAGCAGAAGGGGCAGTATTAATTCTATCCAGCTTTAATTAAAGTAGTCCAACAGGCATTTGAATCAAACATGTTGAAGAAATAGGGTTTGTGAAAATCAGGAAAAACAACACACGCTGTAATGAAGTAACTGAGGTGGGTGCTGGGCAGATAGGAAAAAAAAGCCCTTCCAGCAAGGACATCCACACATTAAGTACATTTTTGAAAAAGGCTGTTTTGCAGAGGATTCCACAATCAAAAATATAATCACAAAAACTACCTTATGCTGCAGTGTCCCATTTAAGGGATTAGGAGAGTAATCACAATCTGCCCCAAGCAGCGCTGCCCAGCATCCAGGCACTGCATACATTAGAAATGACATTCCTGTTTTGGATAAAGACAATTTGGATGTGACTTAACGAACTCTGCAAAGTGAGCGTTTGAAAAGTCATGGAGATCACACCCAAAGGTCCCAAAGGCATCAAACGGCCTCTGTCATTTTACTTAAGCCATGCAGTTCAGAATATAAAAAGCCCTAAGACTGAATGCAAAATAAATTCAAAACTGCCCAGGTATGCCAAGGGAGCAGATGGCTTCTGAATTCTAGAGATCTGCCAAAAGGATCTGTAAATTCAAATATTACATGGCTGAATTCTAGGCTTTTCTTTTTACAGAGATCTGTGTTTACATGCAATGTAGCAGAAAGGGTGGGGAGGGGGAATTGTGGAATTGCCTCTTTATATTTTCTCTTTCAGAGAAATGTATAAAGAATGGATAAAAACACATTGTCATGGAATGAGTTAATACATGTCACAAGACAGAGAATGCAGACACACGAGGAAAAAGCAGCAATGAGAAGGCATTAATGCAGGCACTCCCAATGTGTCACAGTCCTAAAGCTAAGGTTAACAGAACCTTCATTTTAGTATTTTCTCCACTATTGTATTTTTTGTGTCCTTGGAAACTAGACAGTGATCTGGCAAACAAATCACCTCTATTGATTTTTTTATTCTTCTCTATTTTTTTCATCCCAAGACAATGAGAGTTGTCATCCTCTCTAACACAGAAGGAAAACAACAGTTAATTACAAATTATGAGAAACCTCCCCAAAATCAGAACCATCTAAAGAGACACACCTTAAGACAACTAGAAATTGCCATCAGTAACAGAGGCAAAGCCGACAGATTGCAGATTGTAGTGCCAGGCCCTACCTAGACAAATGCACCTGCAGTGTGCACTGTAAATACTGGATCCCTTTTATGACACCCAAAAACTGCAACACAGCTCAGCTGATGCTCCCAGCACCCCAAGGCGGGTCCTACACACAGCCCTGAGCACTGCTGGGGAGGTGGGAAGTGGAACTAAAAATGGGAAATGGGGGAGAAATGCTGTTGAGAAGTAGAGAAATGCACCTTCACGCTGCAAAGCACAAGCACAGCCACCTCCCTCCCTTGACAACTTCTCCAGATCAGCTTGGAACACCGGGCTGGGAATGATGGCAGGGAGGTCCAGGCCTTCTGGGATGAAGGGAAAGTGGCAATACCGGCATGCCATCTTTGTGTGGCTGTGGGCTGCCATGGCTGGCAGGATTTTAATCCCACTGCAGATGGGCTAAGTCCACAGCAGAGCTCAGAGGGGATGGGAAGGGATGCAAAAGGGAAACGTGATGGGAAAGGTATGGAAAATGAAGCGGAGAGCATTGCACATGGCAGCGAACACCTGTGAAGTGCTGCACAGACAGAGGAAGGGTGGGGGAAAGGGAGAAGGGGGCTGGTTTCCCACTCATACCTTGCGTTTCCGATCAGCCCTAGAGATTTTCCGCTGCCTTTTCCTTTCCTTCTCAAGGTTTCTCTCCCTCTCTTCGATTTCAGACTCTCGAACTTTTTTAATGGAAGCGGCTGCGTGAGCCATTTTGGCGAGGAAAACACCAGCTCCAAGGAAGCTGTTCCCACCACACGCGGATATCCAGGTGATTTATTTTTTCCGCAAGGGCACTGGCTGCCAGCCAGAAGTTCACGGCGTAATCCACTCCTCCTCCTCCGGCACCCCAGGAAAGGTCACGGCTCTGCCCCAGCCCCTGCAGCACCCATAGCTCGGGAGCAGGAGAGCCGTGGCCACACACGCACTGTGCCAAAGTGCCCGCAGCCACACACACGCGAGCAGGGAGCAGGCAGAAAATCCCTCCTAGCAGGCTGGAAGCCCTTCAGCTTGGCTGTGGCTGCAGGAGAAGGCGGGCTTCAGACTCAGCTGGGAAGGAGAAAAAAACCCAGGGAGGGGGGGGAAAAAAAGGAAAAGAAAAATTGGCCTTTAAACACACATCACCAAATTGGGAAGCTCTTCTGGGATTCCTCCAGAGAGGCTGCGTCTTCTGGCTGGGAGGAGGGCTCCGCTTCAGCATCCCCAGTGAGAGGGGGAGGGTGCAGCTCCCGTCAGCTTCTCACATCGCCTTTACACAGGGTGAGAAGAAAATGGTGCAGTCTGACTTACTGACTTGCTGCTGCTGCGACCGGCGGTGCCGGAGCCCGGCACACGCCTTCCTGCTCCTCTCTCCTCCTCGCGATCTTCCCTCACTGCCGAGGCGCTCCGTGGGAAGCAGGGAGGAAAATGTGCGGGGCTGGGAGAGCCCAGGCTCAGCCTGCTCACCTGCAGGCAGCAGGAGAGACGCCTGGAAAGGGCTGGCAATGCTCAAGTCCTCATTGTGCCTCTGCAGCCACGTGAGGCTGCATCAGGAGAGCTGCATTCAGCAGCGAACCGAACGCAGCGAGGGGGGACAGCACAGAGCACGCAGCGTAATCCGGGCTCAGCCTGCCCCGCTCAGCTCAACCCCACCAAAGTAAAAATAATACCACCAGGGGTGCTGCTTGTGATTTGTCAACCGCAAAAGCAGCTCTCGGGCACTTCCTAAAACAACTTCTGAAGACCTGCCTTGAAGATGGACAGTGCTTGTACCTGTGGACCAACAGCGACCAAAAGAGACAGTGACAATATTTTGCTACTTAGTCGCCCCCAGCCACAAATATCATTTGGATTTTGAACACTAATTACTGGCGTTAATCAGTTTGTCATTTTCTCGTTTGTCATTTTCTCATTGCTCATTCCCCCTGCTAAAGGAGCACATCAAAGTTCTACTCCTGCCTTCCTGGGTAACTCTTACCACTATTAGCATCAAATTTTACTCATCAAAACAGGACACGGGTAGATCAAAAGAGATTTTGCATTAGTTGCTAGCAGACAACTGATCCCATTTCAGCTCCCTCCAACACCACTGCTCCAGCCTCTTCAGGCAGGTGCTGAGGGAGAGGCAGGATGTGACTCCCCAGTGCAGCAGAGCCATCTGCACCCCCGGTTTAGTCACCACCCGAGTCACAGGGACATGGCAGCTCACTGACACCACCACCAAGTCCCACCAAATCAAAGAAACCACTCCCTGAGCCAAGTTTCCCCCTGCAATATATACCCTGGCTTCAGGGAATTGTACTGAATGGTCCCTAGAGCCAAGAACCATGAATTTCTTCATGACACAGCCCCACCACATGAGTGACAGACGTCCTGAGAGCTCTTCATGTGTCAGCAGCTCATAGACCAGCCTGAATTCCCGCCTCACATTGCTGTGGTACCCACAGAACTCGGCGGTCTCCAATTCCTGTGAAGCAGGACCATCTATTGTCACCATGGAAGTAACCCTCATTGATAACTTCTGTTGTTACTGTAAGGTCTCACTTTGAGGATATCACGGACCATGGATTGTATATGAAAACCACAAAGCACTATTAAAGCATCTTTAGAACAGGGATATATTTTGTATTTGAGCCAGTCATCTGTGCATTCAATCAAAAACACATTTCCCTAGTGGAAGGAGGCACGGGAAGCAGCAGGGCAGGGAATGCCAGCCAAGCCTTTTCTGGCTCCTCTCTTCATACAGGCTGACTTTCTCCCAGTTGTTCCCATTTGTGGAAAACTAGGCTACACAAAGCTAATGGCTAAAACCAAAGTGGCTGCAGCAACAGCCACCAGAACAGTGACACAGGTGGAGGCAGCCATGGGAATAAAATAAAGGGGGTAATTGGAATCCCTGATAGGAATCTGGCATGCCTTGTCTTCTTCACAGTGTATAAACCTCACGGGTACCATCACTTGTAAACCAGAAATTAACAGATGGAAGTCTAGAACTGAACTTTCCTGATACCTTTCCAACCTTTTCATGGGACCTTAAACAAGAACTTTGAAAATATGACCAATTCACAAGCTACCCACTTAAAAATCCCAGTCTTAGGATTTCCCTAGATCATGGTTCAAGGTGTCTAAGCCACTAAATGCTTCAATCCCGAGACATGGTGCACACAGTAGGGTTTGATACCCAGAAGGGTTTATGGCAGCCATTATTATTAAACAATTTGTCATCTTTTGATGATTGATGCAGGCTCATCACCTCAGTATCAAATAATTATTCTTTCAGAAAACTCACATTAAAGTTAACCAAGGACTTAATGTACTTTCTAACCCAGGCTACACAAAAGAAAAACATCAGACCCTGGAACCGAACAACTGATGCAAAGTAAAATCAAATGAAATAGCAAATATTCTTTATATTTATAAAGAATATTTATAAATATAAAGAATATTAATAAATATTTTTATAAATTACATTCATAAATGTGAATACTCTTATAAATATTTATAAATCTTTCTAGGATTACTGGTAAAGAAGAACTTCAGGCCAGCTCTATGAGTTCTCTACTATGTTCCATAAACATCTTCTCCTTAACCTTAAAGAACATATCTTGTCTGGGGAGAAGAACATAAAGTATGTATCAGTATTTGACACAGCTTATGTCCCTGCAGGAAAGAAGTGTTCTGTTTTAAGACAGATTTTCCAAAAAAAAAAAAAAAACAGTAGAAACAGGCTTGTCATCGCATTGTGCATACAGATCCCAACTAAACCAAATCCTTCTGCAGACATCAGTCTGAAGATTACATTTTCAAGTAAAAATGGAGACTGAGCAATTTCCCCCTAAACATAGAAAACGTATTGTGGAGGTGCCACATCAGAAAAGCAGAATATACAGCGATGCTGTCACAAACGGCGCGTGGGAGGGGAGTGGGAGAGTGGGCAGATGCACAATAACAGAAGAACACAGTTCCAGAAAAAGGGTGGGTTTTCTCTGAAATGCATGTGTCATCCTCAGCCTAGAACATAGAAATATAGAACTTGTGAGATTCAACAAATTCCCATTTGGGATAATAAAGCTTATAAGGCTTCCAGCTGTACAGAGCCCTGTGTGACCTGTGAACAGACTCCAGGTGATGAACCTCACCATGAGATACCAAGATGGGGATGCTTAACTGGGGTTCCAGCCCCTGTCTGCCTGTTCACAAACTGGCATTAAGCATCAGCTCCCTGGCCTGGTCTGCTGATTTCACAGGCTCCAGGTTACGTTCTCTGACCTGCCCCAGCAGCTGAGACACTCAGCACTGGCACTGCAGTGCTGCAATGGCCACAGTTACGACCAGCACCAGGCTTTACCTGCCAGCTTCCAGGCAGACAGACTTGATTTGCTGAGCAAATCAGCATTTGCAGTCCATAAAAACCTCGTGGGTGAAACCCAACAGTAAGCGAGTACAAAAAGAGAGGATGTAAACAAGTGATTATCTTCCCTGAAGCATATCCACTATCAGGGGTCCAGCTCACAAAAACGAGCTTCTCTCCATATAAATCACGTAAGAAGTGCAAAAACAAAGTTAAAACCAAGCCTAGAAACCATGCCGAGGAAGTGTGACTCAAATTTGTTCCCAAAGGTACAAAAAAACAGGGAGGCATTGATGGAGTGGGAAAAGCCTTTCATGCTTCTTAACCAGAATATAGACTCTTGTTTCTAGTTCTAAGCTCTAGTACATTCAGGAAACTGCCTGGAAATCAAAACCAGTTTCAAATAGCTAAAAAAGGGAAAGGGCTGCCCTAGGCAATAGTTGGCCAGGATGAAAACTGGACAACTCAATATTTTGTCTACTGTCATGGAAGACCCTTCTGGACAAGGCAGATTACAATTCCATCGGGGAATTAGGCTCCCTCCAAAGTGATGCCCTGCCTAACTTGTACACAATAACGCACAGGTGCATCCACGAGGCGTTTTGCAAAATCTGCAACAACCATCACACCCCTGTCCCTACGAATCGTGCACTGATTTAAACTTCTGCTCCTTGCTGAGAGGCAGGACAGGTTAGGCCAGGCTTGGAGGTGTGCACACAGCCATGAGTGGCCTGGAAACCAGAGAGCCCTGGCTCACTGAATTAGCTCGCCTCCACCCACAAGCACGGATGAAGACCTCCCCCCTGCTGCAATTCCAGCCAGGCCAAATGGCAGAGGTGGGCAGCCTTCTCCCTCTGCTCAGGAAGCTCCTCTCTCAACACCTCCTCTTGAGGGATGCAGATGGAGGTGATGGAATAGTTTTAATAGGCACAAAAATATTTGGAAGCAGAGTAACAATGTACTTAATTCAACTGTCTAAGAGTATTCAGAGGGACAGTGTGTATTAGCACATCCAGCCATTTCAGTACCTGCAGGATTACGTATTCCTAGAAAAGCAGCAAAGCAATCTCTGCAGAAAGTAAAAGCACAAACTATGGAAGCACAGGCTACAGTTATAAATTGCCTCCTGTATCACTCATTGTTTAAACGACACCCTTAGTTACTAGTCACATACCAGATATTCTATAGGTATGTCATTCTAAAGGTACAATAACTCTGGAAGTAAGTTAGCAATCACATGTCCATGCTGTATAGGTTTCATTTTATATTTCTGAGGGAAAATATATTAAGGTTAAAAAAAAAAAAAGCTCTACATTCTCTCACTCTTATTTTACTGAATATACAAAGACAATGTGTTCATCAAAGTTCTGTGCTGGAAATTAGTGTCACTGAACAGGAACTGAGGCGATGATATATAAAACTATCTCCTGCCTTTTTCTGTACCTCGAGGATGTCTATTTTATTAATTGAAAAGCAAGCAATACCAAAGAAATAAAAAGAGGCACGTTGAGGTAGGAATGGACCTAAATCAGACCAGTTTTAACATCTTTCACTTCTTTTCTGTTAGACCACCAGAGTATAGATCACAGCACTGCCACCTTTAGTGGTCATCACCAAGAACATAACACAGATGATACAGTAATATTTCAATTACCACACACACACAAACAGAGCAGGTTTCTGTCTTGGAGGTGTGCACCTCAACACTGACAAACATTAAATGCAATTAATAATTAACCCAGGAGGAAGAAAGAAATACTGCTTAGCTACCTTCATCTTGAATGAGTTACTGAAAATAGTAATCTCCTCTTACAAAATTGTTTTTCCTATATTATGGACAAAGAAAATGAGATCATATGTTCCTAGTAAAATAAGAGCAGTCACTGTGGGATAAGAGCAAAGTCTTCTGGCTCCAACAGTGGTTAAAAACTTGGTATCTAACAAAGAGTAGAAAAGGACAAACAGGGATGATAATTTCAAGTACTCCAGCAGCTTCTGGTTGTTTCAGACTCTTGGGCATCTGTGTCAGGCATCTCCAGTTACTCAGCCATCCTCACTGGCTGTTTTCCACAAACTTGTGCAGCCTCTCTCTGAACCCTTCTGAATTTCCAGCATCCACAACACATGAGGGCCAAGTTCTGCAGCTCAACTGATCAATCTGAAGTGCCACTGTCACAGGTGACACTTACAGACCAGCAAGGAGTCTAGATAAGATAATTACCATCATAGAATCATGAAAATCCTTGCAGTCAGCCTTGCTGCCCAAGCTGTGCCAAGGCAAAGAAAGGCTTTGCACACACCAACTTCCTGAACACCAAGTAAAGGATGTAAAAAGGCCCTTCAGAGACTGATGCTTCTGGTTTAAAGAAATACCCCAATTATGAGGTAGAGGTATCCCAGCTGCATCCGAGTTGGCAATTCAAGAAGCACATTTGTTTCATCAGAATCCTAAATAAACTAGATAGGCATTTCTAGAGTGTCCCCACCCTGTGGTTTTCCAATGATCGCTAAGTTGCATTAACTCCAAATATTGCTCCACTTGTATTTGTTTTCATATTGATTGAAAATATTGATGTCACATTCTGTTTTAACTAAGTCAAACAGGGCCTCTTGCAATAGCTCACTAAGGGCAACAGCAGACATTTTATTGATTTCAATGGGTTTGGGAACAGGACCTTGCTAATTTAATCAGCCAGTGCAATGTGCCTTCCTGTCTTCCTTCCTGCTCTACCTGCATTCACCTTTGTTACTGTGTTTGGTTCTGGCCTTGTGAGGGCAGAAGCTGCAGTTAACATGGAGAAGGATCCAAGGCACCCTCATGAAGGTGATTCCCAAAGTGCCCACCGTGTTCCCCAAGCTCACTTCTTGCATTCCCTCACACCTGCAGTTACAGTGCTGGATCTGCTGCACAGGGGCAGGGCCCCACCTTCTGCAGGTGCAGCTTCCCAGCCTAGTGCCTGCTCCTCTCACACCAGGACGGTCACCCACAGCCAAGAGCAGGGGAGCTGGCTGGGGTCTGCTTCCATCCTGCTGCTCCCCCACCACCACCTGGTGCCACAGGGAATGCTCCTCCGCTTATCCTGTGTCCTGATACAGGACATATTTCAAGCTTAAGGGTGATTATCTGGGGAAAAGTCACAAAAGCAAGTTACACGCTGAAAGATAGCTGCACATATTTCACTTGTGTCCCTGACGGATCAATCCTACCACTTGTCATTTAAAAGTTCTATTTCTTGTTCTCCCAAAAACAAGGGGAATACTGCCAATGACCAACCTGAGGAGTGGAAAGGAGGGCTCCCCATTCTAACCCCGCTGACCGACCGGATGTAGTAGTTTAGTCCATTCAGAAATGATCCCATTACAATAATGTGGCTGAACTACAGCGCTGTACGTAGTACAAACAGGTTAACAGAACATCTGTTGATCTGGAAACACAATTCTGTTCTCTCAAAGCCAAGAGGGTGATGTAAATAAAAATAACTTTACCAATTATAATGATATGAAAAGTAATTATGCCAGAGTAGCAAGAGCTTGTAACAGGAAAACTGACTTGTTTGCCACTGGAAGCCTTAAGCCAGTGTGACCCACATCTCTTCCACTTCAAATCCTTTTAGTTGCAACCTTGCTGCTGCACATAATCAGCTCTGCTTAAACAACCTTGCTGTTATGTGTAGAAGTGTGCCTGCACTTCGGTGTTGGACCAGGCGACACAGGTTCATGTTTCAACAGGCTCCATCTACCTCTAATTCAAAGGTCACCCGCCCATAGCAACCAAATCAAAGACTTGACTGATTCTCACTTACACAGTTATTATTTAATATGTACACATATGGATTTCCCCACTGTTTCTAACAAGAGAAGAGCTGTCTGCTACTTGTTTATAAAACCAGAGGATAATGCTTTGCACTAAGGATTCTCAAAAGTTCACCCCAAATTAACAACCACAGTAAACACAGTAACATATAAAATATTTTTTCTAAGCTAGAGGTTTTTCACCTTTGCCTCACCAAGGAAAGAGGGTGAGAGTCCTTTACTTTTGGAGTCTCTTTTCCACAAAATAACTTCAGTGGTCCCAATGTGTGACCAAACCAATGCAGACACAGCATTATTGCCTATGAAACACTGAATTCCATATACACAGCCACATGGTGCCTTTAGCAGACATTTCTTTGGAAAAGACAGTAAAAGAAGGGACGGAATTTGTTACCGAGTGAATCCCAAGGCCTAGCGCTCCCTTTGGGCACCCTCGGCAGAGGTGTCCCGGTGCCTTTGGCGCAGCACCCTGGAGAGAGCCCAGCACCCTGGAGAGCGCCTGGGGCGGGGACGCACCGAGGCGCGGAGGGAAACTCCGGGAACGCAAAGCTGAGCGCTCGGGAGCCGCTAGGGACACGTCCTGGTCCTGGTCCCCCCCTGCAGCCACTGAAAAGTCAAGTTTCAAAATCCAAGAAAGGCAGATGTGCTTCCTGTGGCACGGGCTTGTTTCTGCTGGAAACATGGAGGCAAGTGAAGCACAGTCTGCGCTGCGCTTCCCACCAGGAGTGCCTGGGGATGGATGGCAAACGATCCCCCTCTCCTGGTCAGGCAATGCTAAAGCAGCCCCGGATTCATATTTCATGCAGGCACAGAACCGTTTGCGCTGGAGGCACCCTACTGCTCAGCCAGTCCCATCCCCTCCCATGGAAGCGCAGCGGCACCTTCCACTAACCCAGTCCCTTCCACTTGCCCTGTCCAACTTGGACACTTCCAGGGACGGGGCAGTCACAGCTTCTCTGGGCAACCCGTGCCAGGGCCTCACCCTCTCACAGGGAAGAATTTCTCCCAGATATGTAGTCCAAAACGACCCTTTTCTCAGTTATTCTAGCCCTACATGCCCCTCTCCAGCTCTCCTGTAGCCCCTTTGGGCTGAATACCCCCAGTTCTCCCAGCCTGGCTCCAGAGCAGCGCCGCTCCATCACTGAGCATATTCCCGTGCCTGCTCCAACAGGTCCATGTCTCTCCTGTGCTGGGCCCCTCAAGGCTGGAGTCTCACAAGAGGGGAGGAGAGAGAATCAACCACCTGCCTTGACCTGGTGGCCACACTTCTGACACGGCCTGTGACGGCTATTTCAGTATGAAAGCAGCCCAAGCACAAAGTTCCGGACTGGCTGAAACACAGCCCTGGTTTAGGGTAAGACAGAACAAGACGGTCCCTGTAGCACAAACACTGAAATCCTTGGTATCCTTGTGAAGTCCAAAGATACAGACTACAGAGGAATTTCTAGAGGAAGCACCTGAGAAGATCCAAACACCCAAGGCAGCAGAAATGAAGATGTATTTTTCTCTACATGACAGATAAAAGTCAGAAAGGCAGATACCAACACCAAAGCCAGCAAGAGGCCACGGGTCTCTGACCAGGGTACAGGGCACTGCTGAAGGGCCCTGCCTCCCTCCTGAGCTTCTTGGATCAACCATTTACACTCTTCACTGAGCACCTGCCAGGTGACCTTTTAAAAGCATTTCATAACCTATTACAAATAACTTTTCTAAGTATTATCAATTTTAAAAGTCATCTTTGAGTCAGCTAAATACACACATTCCTCAGAAATCATGCAGGATGTAGCTTGTTGTCCTTCCATGACTTAAAAACGTGATGCAAATCTCACTTTCAAACGCTAGCTTTTTCCTTGTCCTTCCTAAAAGAAACACTGTAGTATAATTTTTATGTTTTGGCTTCCAGGTCTGTGTTTATGGGATCACACACTGAAAAACTCCTCAAAGACACAGACAAAAATATGTTTGGTGCACAGCATTTTCTTTCATGGTGAACTCATCAGGTAAAGGAGCTTGTCCATATCAGTACACCCTTCGGTTATGTGAAACAAAGCATTCCCCAGAATCAGGAGATACATCTGACACAAAGTACATATTATCAGGAATCTGTTCCCAAAGTGCCTTCATTTTCCATTAATTCCTATGGAAGATGAGGATGAAGCATAGGTCTTTTCAAACAACTAAGAGGAGTGGCTCCCAATTCACAGAACAGAGGCAGTGCTCTGTCAAGATTAATCACCTTCACTTTGAAAAGTTGTATCTTTCTAACAAGAATAACTTCTGAAAAACACTTTGTTACTTCTTAGGAGCCTTGGGAATAAAGACCTTACAAAAAGGGAGCTGTCGGAACCACTTTCCCAAACAACCTCAAACTATTATGGAGACATGAAAATGCACTGCAGAGAACATTACCAAAAACACCTCCTTGCAAAAGCACGCTGTAATCTGACAGGCCTGATGTAACTGGGAGCCTTGCTGGAGCTCAGCTGCGTTCATCACTTCACTATCCCTACAACACTTAGTGATTTAACATTTCACCAAGAGAACAGCATTAAAAATGATGAATAGAGACTACAGCAATTTACCCATTTCCTTGTCCTTACTCTGAGAGTCACAAAAGGGATGCTCTCACTTGGAAATCAGACATCTGGCTGATGGGGGTTAAATTGGTTGTGAACTGAGGTGGGCATGGACTGGAAATATTTCTGCACAAATCCAAGCAAAGCTGGCCCTCAGCTGCCAGAGGGCCAGAGGTTCAAATCTGGCCTGGACGTATCATTTGTACGTACGCGACAAAAGGGCAGATGATTCATTCACATGGGTTAAGGCTGAGCTCTGCATTGGAAAGGGATAAAGGCAGCAAGTAGAGACTTAATGTTACAAAGATGGACAAAAAGAACTGTAAATGTCTTGGTCTAGATCAATGACATACTTCATCCCAGGCTTTCCCTCAGTTTATCATCCTCAAGCTCTTGCAAAGAGCAAAACAAGCTTCTCTCTCCACAACAGGCAGCACTGGATTACGGCAGCATTTTAATTCCACTCTGCCCTCTTCATGCTCCTGGAGCACCTGTGAGAAGAGTGTGCAACAGAGGTAATCCTCCCTTCTGGCTCACAGAGCTGCCAGACTGAGAATTCCTTTCAAGAAAAGCTGATGGCACAATTACATATGATGAGTTTCACCATAGGGGTCAAATGACCTGTATGGAAAAGGAAAAAGCTGGACTTTCCAGTGAGAGATGATAAAGACAAACAGTAGCTAACATTTAACACATCACCAGGGATGTGACAAACCTAGATTTAAAATCTCAGGTGTCCTATCACCTCAATGAATTAATGGCCCAATTAAAACACTTATTTATGTAAAGTAGAACAGCTCCCAAAAAAAGAAGGAACAGACTAGTCAGACACTAATATATTCATTTAGGACTCCAGAAACATCTCTGAATCCACAGTCTCCAAGTAAAGTGACAACCACCAGCCTTTGACAGAGATTGGGCACCATGCAATGAAACAGGCTGTCAGAGTACAGAGCCAGTCAACACGTCCACATGACAGAGCACGCTGCTCAGGGGTAAAAACAGGAACTTTGTGCCCCATCTTTCAGCTGGGTTCATTTGCAGCCTTGTGCTCTCATGCTTATCTGGTCTTTGTTGGTGCTGGCTTGAAGATCACTCCATTGTCCACTATTCCACAATGCAGAGGTGTCCTGAGACATCATCTTTTCTGTACTGAAGGGAAACACATGCAAAATTTTCAAATTCCTAAACAGAACAACACAGTCCCTAGGATTCACCTCTCTATAACTGCAACCCGCCAGCAGACAGGATTTACAAGTCCCTTCCCCTCCTTTAGGCATCCTCTCTCTTCCTCGAGGACACAAGGATACCCAGCAGAAGGCTTTGCTAGAAAGAATCAGTGTTTAACTCAACATCTGAAGAGTGGGAAGGCATGGCAAAGAAGAACCACTACATGCTGTAACAGCACAGCATCACCTGCACTGCTGCAGGAGTGCAGAGGAGCCAGGAGTGAGGGCGCAAAGCTGAGCCTGGGGAGGGGAAAGAAAGGTTTGCTTAATACTTGGGTTTTGGGTTTTTTTCCCCCCCACTAATACAGAATGTTTTCCCCGAGTGTACCGGCAACGCCGGCGCTGAGCACCACAAGGTGGCACTCCAGCCCTGTCTGTCCCCAGCCACCTCGGCTCTGCCTTGTCTCAGGAAAAGCTGGCACCTGATCTCCGGGCGCCTACACTTTACTCTGTCTTGCACCGTGTTCTCAGGCTTTGACACAGCAAATACTATTTAATACTTTAATGCAGTTGAGAGGATTAAAAAGCTGTCCACTGGGCAACTGGTTTTTACTGCTTGAAATAAAAAAAAACCCTACTTTCCCACTAATTTTAAACTTCTCTTGGCAAAGGTCCCCTCCACGTTGTCTGTTCTAGAGCAGTGAAATGGCAATTCTGTCCTGAAACACTGCTACAACCACTGATTCCATTCTCCTCTTACCATAACCATGGCAGACAGGCGCTGCCAGTTCCCGTTCTCCCATTTTGGAGCAAAGCAGGGAGAGGAAAACGAAACAGCAAACCATCCTGAGTTCCTCCTTGCAGAAAGCCTGCTGTAAAACTAAGGAGAAGACGTGATGATGAACCTGATGTAGTTGACAATGCCCCTGTTGGTGTCAGGGAGTTTGAACTAAAAGGCCTTTCAAAGTCCCTTCCAAACTAAAACTGTTCCATGATTCTACGATGACACCCAGGGTATTTTATTTTAATTTTATAGAACATCTGCAGGCAGATTTTCTGCCTGACCCCCCGGCAGTGGGGCAGTGCTGTTCTTCCCACCTACTGCCTGGAGCTCCTCTGCATGGCAGCAGCCAGCCAGGGCTCCCCAGGTGCTTTTCCTTTCTAAACACTTCACACTGCAACAACCAGAAACAGCAGCACGACTCAGCAATGCTGCTGGGAACACCCAGCCCTTACACTGACCCTTGAACGTTAATTGTAGTGTCGCAGGTGCTCACAGACATGAACAGACCACATGACCCCTATATACGTGATTTTACATTGCATTTAAAATGAACCACTCTGCTTCCACCGCTCTGTGCGCTACCCGGGACAGAGCACAGTGCCTCCTGCTTTTTGCACCATGATACCTTTCTCATTCCTCCAAATTTGCTGCTCTGTCATGGTTTAACACATCGAGGAGGTTACATCATACAATCTATGGTGCAACTGCACACAGTATTCAGAGTTTCCCATGGGAGAGAACATCACAGGATTTCAGAAATACCTTTGGGATTTAGTGATCCCTTTCAACACACAAGAAGGACAAATCTTTTCCTTTCAAATGAAAAAACAAGTTCTTTTTTGCCATAAACTCAGGTGCCTTGGAGAACAGCGTTTTCCACACCCTCATGGTCTCCCAGAGAGGACAGAGAAGTAACCTTTGCCAAGCCTCCTGCTGGCTTTTGCTCTGTCTGATCTCAGATGAGTGCTGCTGTGCAGTCATGTGTAAGGGGACTACTTCTGAATAAATCATGCATTGAACTGCATGTGTGTGCAGGAATATCACTTCAGCTGCCGGTCTGCACAGAAGGGTACAAGAAACATGATTATTGCTATTTTGTCCTTTCATTTCTTCTCCCAGATTCATTTACTGCTGTTTTAACCTGTTCCTATGCTGGGAAAAGGAATTTCTGCAACTAAAATACGGTTGGCAGGATTCCATGTGTGGTCTCACCTCCTACAACATCTTAAACTGTGAGATATGTACTTAACCTTGCACTTCATAGAAATGCACTCAAGGTGAGACGTGTGGGGGAAGATGCAGCTGGTAGCCTAGGAGAAAAGTGAGGGGGCTGTGCAAGAAAATGTTATCAGATGGGAAACAACATGAAATCCTTGTCCTTTTGAGGAGCACAAAGAGGCACACCTACAGCCATTTCTCTTCTCTGATCTCCTCCCAAGTACAGGCTCAAATAGGAAATTAACCTCTGTGGTCTGGGAGCTGAACACTGAGGGCTCACTGCACAAAATAATACCATGAGGAGCCAGAAGGTTCCTTGATGAGAACCCTCAAGTTGCCCTTCACTGTTCTTTCTTGGGAGCCTTTCAGCAAGTGCAGGGAGTCAACTGCACCACAAAAAATCCTGGTGAATATCAGATCCAAAGTCCACATGCACATCTTCACTGTAGAGGGCATTGCCAGAACAGCTTGTAAATAATAACAATTTATTTTGGACTAATACGGGCACTAAGAGAAAGNGTAAGTGCAGGGAGTCAACTGCACCACAAAAAATCCTGGTGAATATCAGATCCAAGGTCCACATGCACCTCTTCACTGTAGAGGGCATCCTAGAGCAGTTTGTAATTAATAATAATTTATTTTGGACTAATATGGGCACTAAGAGAAAACTCACAATTTTAGCATCACATCATACAACATGCTTGAAACAGAGCACAGTGTAACAACATTTAGGTTGCAAAGACAAGCACTTAAAACCTAAAAAATTCCTAATTAAAACCATAATCTTTATTCAGCCCCATTACACACACGAGATAGTCTGTAATTAAGAATCACTCACTATATATTCGTGAGACCTCTGCCCCTTTCAGTGAGCAGACCCAGGCAGCACACACTTAAAAAACAGCTTTGAGCATTTATTTTCTCCTTGATGCTCAATGGGTGGCAGAATGGCTTTCACTCTGCACAATAAACCTGATTCATGAAGGTTAAATTATTAATTCCTTTATAGGTCGTTCTGTAGTTCTCTCTGTTATATATATATATGTAATAAGTACTAATGTATTTATTTTCAAAAACAGCTTTGGGACATGAAAGGCACCTAATCTTCAATTTACAAGGCAAAATGTCCCCTCTAATTTTGTCTGCACCAACCAAAAACACTTTGAACCCTATTTTTCAGGATATATTCACGACATGTGGCATTTGTACTGCAAAAGTGACATTTCTATGGGTTTCATTTGCCATAATGGATGCTCAGAATTTGTACAGGTAGACCATGAATCACAAGCCAAGCTGTGATTGCAGGGAACACAGAACTGCTGGCTGTCCTTGAAAAGCCAACTTTTCCCATGTGAGCAGCATCACACACGACCTCTGAAGAGAACAAAGTCAGAATCCTCAAGGGTAGTGCTCGGTTGCCTAAATGTCCAGTTCTGCTCTGTTCCTCATGATTCCACGTCTCAGACATCCCTTTTCCAAAACAGCCCAACAAGAACGCTGCCCTTCCCTGATTATTAAACTCACGTGTAACTCAGGTCTAGCTGTGCCCTGTAAAAGTCACATTTATCACGGAAAAATAGAGCACAGCTTCACCACCAGAGGTCTGCATCAGAGAACACACCCCTTATCTCTAGCACTTCTTCATCTTTATGCATAACTGTCCTCAGACTTACTCCTGGGAACGTCTGGGTGCTCAGAAATGCTGTTGTACTGACACACCAAGAGTCAGGCTACCGTGTCATCAGCCAGCATCAGCAGTGTCACCATCTGTACCTGCACCAGGCTGCACCCAGGAACTGGTGAAATACAGAACACGCCTCAGATGAGACAGTTAAAAAACACACAGAAAGGGAATAACCTCCCTTCAGCAAGAACTGCACATAATGCCAGCTCGGCATCCGCCTTCCAAATCGGCTCCTGGACTCAAGGGTCCCCTATCGACATCTCCTTATGCCTTTTGGCAGCAGTCTCATCATCCCTCTTCCTCAATGCTCTACACAGCAGTATTTCCCCACAGCCCTTCTCCCAGCCCCATCCCACCCTCCCCTCTGGGTTTATGGCAGATGTCTCCAGGCAGCACTCGGTGTTCTGCAGACGATCACAAAGCTCGGCCGCAAGCCTGCTTAAGCTCATCCTTGCTGAATTCCAACACCTTCCCTCCAGCAGCACAACAAGGGCGGGTCCCGGTGAAGGCACCTGGGGACCCGCAGCGCAGCTGCCGCCAAGCGAAGGCGCCGACAGAAGGCAGGAGGGAGGCTGCGAGCGGAGGGCAGGGCCGGGTTCCCTGCCCGCGGTCACACGGCGTCGTCGGGGCGGATCGTCACTGCGGATCACCCGGTCCCCATGGCAACAGAGCCTGCCATCCCGCACGAGCCGGGCACGGAGCCGGCACCGACGCGGGAGGAGCCGCTGGGGTCCGCAGGATTCCCGAACTCCGAGGACCTGCACGACAAATGCTTTCCCACATCCGTGTGCCGCACTCCTACAGATTTTGCAAACCTGTCTCTCGCAGCAAACGCTGGTGTAGCACAAGGGAAAAACACAGCAGGGAGACACTGCGGTCCAGAAGCTGGAGAGGGAGCAGACACTTGCAGGGTATTTCTGGCTCATCTGCTGATTTTCTATTTTTCCTCAGGCAAAACATATTGAAATTCTGTAAAAATGTGTAGAGTGCTACATTCTATGTGGTTTTGCCAAGCACTCTGATAACTTTAGCAGATAAATATGCCTACAAAAGTAAGAAACCTCTGACAGCAGATACATTACACAATGCACACAGATAAAAATAGAAAACCGAAGTTCCACACATCTACCATCATGCAAATTAATTTTTTTAGCTGAAACCTCCCCTTCCCACCACCATTTTTTCCCCCTGCTCTCCAAAGTGGGGGAAGAAAGTGGGTTTCCCCTCCATCCACACATTCCAAGGCTTTACAGTACCTACTGTAACACCTACACGGTATAATAAAACTGTCTACCTTTCTTCTCTCCCTTTGCTTTGCTCACTTTCTCACCGGTAGCCTGAGCTACCAAGGAACTGCACTATTGAGACACCATAAAACAAATTGCTACATTGATATCGAGTAACAACACATCTTTCCCCCCCAAACAAAAGGCGTGCAATTCCTGGAAACCCTTCCTGGATAAAATACACTGATTTACACTGCTGTAGTCTGGATTCTCTTGTCTTAAATATTGGGCAAATTGTTTTGTTTCTTTACTCACAGAAGCCGCTTTCTATCTGTCTATACATACAAAGACATCTGTACTCATATTGACTTAAAGCCTGTGCTAAATTAATCACTGATCAGAGTTTTAAAAGCAGTGGAGAGATGCAGAAATTTCCGCAGGATATTGCCTTCCCTGTTCTTGACAGGGAGCTTGCTTGTCCTGTCATGGACCCACCTCAAGACAGAAATACCCAATTCTGCAAATGCTGGGATGGATGAAGACCCATCAAAGAGTGACATCTTGAAAGGCTCTAAAGAACAAGACAGTTGGGGTACAGGGCTGTTGTAAAGTACTATAGATAAGTAGGCTTATTTCTAATTGACCCAGGGCTCAGCGCAGAAGAAAATGAGTTCTTGCAGCCTTACCAGCTTTATTAAACTCTATTTCTACAGAAGCCTCCGGTAACAAGAGTCTTAAAACGCATTAGTAAATTATAATTAGGGATTTCTTATCTCTTTTATATGCTTACAAATTAAAATCCAACTAAGTCAAAGAACGGCTTCCATTGACCTAGAAGGCTTTGGAGAATCTCCCTATAATTTTCACTGATGGTAGCAGGAATTGTGTTTGTAAAGGAAAAATCAGAAGCTAATATTTTGCCAAGTGAAAACCACAAAGTGTGGGGAATTCTTGGTGAGTATCATTTTGTAAACCGGGAGAGCACGTGGAAGAAAGAGAGTTTTGTCTCACAGCAGAAAGTGAGGAGAAAACTCTACTTCACAGTAATTAGTGACACGGGAGCTCAGAGCATACAATTAAAGCCAATCCCAAAGCAGCCAGATATGCTGAGCACTGCCATATCACTCACCTGGAATAAACACTGTGCCCAGAATAGCTGGCTTACAGGAAATGTTCCCTAACACACACCTTACCTAAGCCTATTTACCTTAGCCATTAATGGCAGGACACCTACACAGGCTGCGGTGACCTCAGCGTTAGGGTATCGTGCCTTAGTTCTTCAGGACGGAAAGAGCAAGGCTTACATTTTGCAAATTAAATGAAATTGATTTTTTTTTACCATGATAACAAATTTTTCTAACTGTGACAGACTGCATGGCCCAGCAGTGGGACAGCTGAGCAGGCTCTACCAACAGCATCAGTGCTCGGTCTCTGTAGGATTTCTGTGCATTTCTGTGTTGTGACTGGACACAAGTCACTTTAGTTTTGGTTTTAAGCCAATAGTAATTTATTTTTTAATTCTCAGAAACACACATATAATATCGAAAAGTAAAATTAAAAACTAAATGCATGTATCTTCTGGCTTTTCTTACACTTTTTGAAGGAACCTCCCAAAGCTACTTGCAAAACATCGACATGTCTTTTACTCCCTTTAAATAATAGCATTCCACATTGTTTTTGTATTCTATCTCTAGCAACAGGTGGGGTATCCCTTTGGTTAATTTATCTGGTTAATGAATGAAACCCTCTAATTTACAGGAATATTTTGTAGCAGCCAGCATCAGGATACTGAGCTATCAGTCCCATGAAGGTGGAGAAGAGACCGTGTGATGCTCAAAATACATGTCCTGATCTAGGGACACAGTTCACTGCTGGGTCCTGGATTCTTCCCTCGGGAGACAACAGCTCCAGAAACTCCTACAAAAATCACAGAATCATGGAACACTTTGGGTTGGAAGGGACTTAAAAGTCACCTGGTCCATTTCCCCTGCAATGAACGTAATTTAATGGAAAGTCAGATACCTTAAGACCTTGCCTGCTTTTAGTCTGAATTGTGCTCAAATCATTTATTCCATCTAGCAAAAATTAAACACACCTATTCCCCGATACCAAGGGTAAATATTTATAAAAATAGCGAGTAATAGCGAGTAAACAAACTCTTGCTGCCTGGCCAAGGCTCCAGCAGCAAAATAAACTGACAACTCTTCCAAACACAGACGGAAACAAGCACTTCAAAGAACAGAGCCCAAAGTAATTGGTTTCCTACCCCTGCCTCCGTTCTGACACTTCCAGCTAAGCCAGAACAGCAATCTGAGTGTGAGGCTTTTGGTGCCTGAGGAGAAGCAAATTGTGGGTGCTTAGGATGGGGATTTGCACCCTGTGTGGAATCAGATCAAATAACTTCCCATAGAAACTCCGGAGTGTTTTGGATAACTTGCAGTGAAAACATCTGTCTGTGGTTACAAAAAAAAATTCTAAGTGAAACTTTTTCAGGTGCATAATGGCTTGTCAGTACAACACTCTTAATGAGGCATCTTAGCAGATCATAAAAATATCTAGTTTCCACTGTAAAAGTTGCCTTTGCTTATTATAGATGGGGAGAAAAGAAAAAAGAAAAAGAGGGAGAAAAGCACAAGAAATAAGTTTCACCCTGCTGAAAGTTTCTGCAGAGGAAACTCTCATTTTAAACAACAACAATCACTGTCACTCAGGACTCAAAATTAATGAGGAACCTAGGGATGAGGAAGAAAAAATCCCCAAGCTGTAACTATTTTTGGATGCTAAGCACCACGCAGCACTCAGGAGAGCAGTCTGCACGGGGGTGTAAACAGCCACACAACCTGGGAGTCAGTTTACCTGCTGGCTGATTAACCTGCTCTACATTACCTGTTTTGATGTTTTACCTTGATTTGCCTCAAGACCTCTCTATAAAAAAAGTCTAAAAACTGTTCCCACGCTTTTCCACTCAACTACCATGCCAGAAATTCCCATCATAGACAATGATGTCTCTGGCTCCAGTAAACGTGTTGAGACATCATGAGATGTAAGGTGCAAAATACAACTGTTTTTTATATTTATCACACAATTAACATATTTACAAATATATAAGTAAGATTTACACACATCTGCATAACATTCCAAATTAAATTCCAAGGTGAAGATACATCTTTAGGTAGGTACAGAGTAGGATCTCATCTGTAAACGTTACAGGCTGAGTGGCTGTCACTGGTGTGACGTATTTTTGCTTTATTTTAAAATCACATTGCACCAAAGGTCAGCCCTCTGTTATCACCTGATGTGTATCTGGTGGACAAGCCAAAGGAATCATGCTGATTAGTGCTTGGTGAGGACCTGTCCTTGGAAATGGTCCTGCAGTAGAAGGAATGTGGTAATTAGGAGAGTTTCTTTCCATATCATTTCAATCCTCTATCAGACACATTTGATCAATACAGCACCTTAGCAATTTTCTTCCACCCCAGGGTGGTAACATCACTGATCCAAAAGCTGTTCCAGGAGTCTCAATAGCTTCCTCTGAAAGACTGGGCTAATTACTATAATCCCCTGCAGTGTTACTGAGGTGCCAAAATCTCAAGAGACCGGAGCTGGTGATGATGGAGTGACAATAGGCTTAGGGACAAAGATTCTATATTGAAAAACTGGCTGTGCTCAGTACCAGCAGCTGTAACTAATATTGATTTCCTTTGTTTTCCTTATATTCAGAAGGTATAAGTAACAGCAGCAGTCAAATAGGTTGCTAACCAAGCTGTGGAAAACAGTTACAATTCAGAAGCAAGAAAATACAGCAAAGGCTTCATTTTGTGATTTCTACCAAAGTTCTGGAGCAAAGAAAATGGAGAGGGGTGAAAAAAGGAAAAGTCAAGCTCTGGAACAGGCTGCCCAGGGCAGTGGTGGAATTACCATTCTTGGAGATATTTAAAATATGTACAGATATGGCACTTGGGAATATGGTTTAGCGGTAGGCTTGACAGTGTTGGGGGAACATTTGGACTCAATTATATTAGAGGGACTCAATTATATTAGAGGCTTTTTCCACCCTAAATGATTCCATCATTCTACACAGAAGACAGCAGAGAAAGAAGAGTTCCTGGCTGATCCACCAAAATTTTGATACCCAATAAAAAAACTAAAACAAAAAAATTAAACCAGTCAAATGGTAAGGATTTCTGAGCGAGGCCCTGCTGGCCTACCGAGGAATATTTCTGCCCTTTGAGATGGATCCCAAGTACACAGTGGCTGTCACGCTCCCACAGGCCCTGCTCTGGCTGCGTGTCCACCGAGCCCCCCCGGCAGCTGCAAAGCCGCCCCGGTGACACCTGCGTGGCTCAGCAAACAGGGCCTGGAAAGGGCTCCCTGCTGACTGGATCGCAGGGAAAATTGGATAACCTTCACAAACCTACACAGAGGACTTCCAGAACAATCAAGCGGCCCTGACATAAAGGGAATAATGATCAGAAGGAGCAGACAAAGTCAATTTGTTAAGAACCTAATCATGTCAAATAAATTATGATTTCTGGGGTGGTTTTATTTTAATAAGGTCTTTCAAATGGACCTGTGTAAACAAACTGGTATGGAATAGATGGAGATAAAATTACAAAAAAAAAAACCCCAAATCTATTTCCTATTCTTTGCTCTATATCTCTGAATTGTGAGTGCTGGAGATGAGATACTGGATTTGTAGAAATTTCAGTTTCTTGGAAGGTAAAACACACGTGGGGAGCACCTTCAATGAGAAGAGGAGAGGATGGACTCAGATTTTCCCTACTCATCACACTGCCCAAAACCTGGTTTAAATTTCAAAAATCAGAACTGGGCAAAATCAGACAAAAAAGTTTAAAACATATCAGTCAACAATTCCACCCATCTGAGTGAAGGGTTTCTGGTTTTCTGCCAGTACAGACGATACAGAAATACGGCTCTACACTCACACATTTCATACTTTCTTCAGCTCTAATTGCTAGTGTTCATGCAGTCATCTACTAATTGCATTACTTGTTATTTCCATCACAAATACAGAACAGAGATATCTCCTTACTCCATTTGTCTCTTCAGAAGTATTGCCTGGTGGTGCAAAAAAAGCCTTCAGAGGAAAATAATCAGAGGAAAAACTTCCAAGCCTGCTGCAGATAACGCTAATTCCAACGTACATCTTAGTTATGAAGATTTGCCTTTGATTTGAACACTTGTTTCAAGAAAATTGACATACAAACCAGAAACTATCATAGATAAGACAAAGGATCAAATTAATTTTAACATTTCTGTCTTTTTTTTTTTTTTTCTACTTTATTTCAGTAAAAATGGGGACTGGTGCCTTTCATACACCAACTACGAATTTGTCAGGTGAATTTTGGTACCATCTAAAGCGGTCTTTGTCACTCAGCATAAAAATTGACCATCCCTTTGTTAACGTATTCCCACTCCTTTGTTGACACACAAAGGCTGTAACAAAGTCACAGAGCCATGGAATGGTTTTGGTTGGAAGGAACCTTAAAGATCAAAGTCAGCAGCAGAGGGTCATTAATTTGCAACCAGTTATGCTTTAAAAAGCCTAATGAGAAAGCAGGTCTTCCAAGTCAGAAACATGAGGGTAAAATAACGCTTGGATCAAATTATATGAAATTATTTCCTGCTCATTCTGTGCACGTTATTAAAATTACTAAAATTTATCTCAGTAAACCACGGAGCTGATAGTCTTAATGTTCATTAAAGAACTGCACAGAGAGAAATGCTGATTTAAAGCTGAAATGCCCCAGTGTGAGATGCACACGCGCACATACAGGAAAAAAGCACACACACACCATCCTCACTGAACATCATTTTTAGAAAAGCTGTTGATTATCTCTCAACATTTCTCAGCCTTCCTCATTTGTAACTTCCATTACAGCTTTCTAAAGTCAATCCCTCCACTTCTTGTCTGCAAATAACCACCAAAATAGGCACGTTCATCCTTCACTCTGAAAGTCATTAACGAAGAACAGAGTTTATCTCCAAGATTCACTTTAAAAGCAGCACTACTCATGCTAAAATGGCACGGTAAAAGCACCAAAATGTCATTTACCAAAGGGAATTATAAGCTGGCAGCCTGGGATTTAAGGAAGTCTCAGTGACATGATATCCTTTTTAACTGGCTGTGATTACCCTGAACATTCTCAGCACCTTCAGCTATACATTGCTGAGGTGACAAATGCACAAACTCATATTGACCCAGGAACGTTTAAATAAATGCAGCCAAACTGATACAAACCCTTCTGAAAACCATCTTGCAGGCTTTTAAATATTAATTGCTTTTTAAAAATGTAAACTACAAGAAATAAATATGTATAGGGTTTCAAATTAATACACAAATGCAAATACAGAGCAGATGACATGAAGCTCAAGTGTCATGCCCAGGTTACTCTGAACAATGACACCTTGAGAGCTCCAGTACAGAAATACAAAAAAATTGGGAACCTGAGACAGAATTAGATACATTTCAAACTATCTACTCATTCAATACCAAAAGAACTACAATACCATGCTGCTTGATAGCCTTCCACTTTTTAAAAGCAGCAGTCTAAATTAATTCCGATGCTATTTGCCTTCTTTGGCGTATCCTCAAATAAAACACCACCTGGCTTAATTAAGCACAATTGAAAATACATCACTCATTGTGGAGGAGCTGAAACTCCTGTCACCAGTGCCAGGAGAAACAAGAGGCTGGAGCTCCCAGATTGAAAGTTTCCTGAAAATACTACACGAATTACAGAGGCTTCATTTCTTTATATTCTAAACCAAAATGAAATCTTTGTTTCAAGAAGACAAGAGTGGGAATGCACCTTTTCTGCTAAAGGCTGGGAAGGTGGTGTGGAAGCTGCTCTCATTAATCTTGGCCGTGCCCAGGCTGCCACTGCCTGCTGTCACACCCCCTCTAGGGGAGCCCAGCACCTGCATGGGGTGACAATGCCAGGGGCATAAGGACAAGAGCTTGAATAAACTTTGAACAAAATGCTTGGCTGGCAGCCGAGGCCAGTGAGACAGAGGTTTTAGGCATATTCTGTAAAAAAATCAAGAAAAGAAATGAAGGAAAGGGGTGATAAATGGTATTTTCAAAATTATGTCTATAGGATAGAGTGATGCTCGTAAAACCCCTGTATTTTTTAGAATCAAAACACAATTCTTTTTTTTTTCAAGTTATTCCTTTTTGGCTTTCCAATTACATTCCCTAAAACTTTTCCATCATTTTCTGTGAGTCTCCATTTTATTTCACTGCAACTATATTATGTGCCAGCAATCCAGTTGTGAAACCCCTGCAGTTAATAAGTTCCCAGAGGCTACAGAAACATTTCTTGATTTAGAAGAAATAGTTCTTTATTTGAGCAGACAGATACATGGAAGGCATTTAATGACCTAAGAAAAAAATCCACTGAGCACTGCATGAAGTGACAGTGGCTGGAGTGGACAAAGGGCTTCAGCAACCATCTGAACCTTTAAGGCCAAACCTAAAGACCCAGATCAACTTTAACAGAGGTTGAATGAGATCAGTGTAAAGAAAGCACATTTCTTTCACCTCTCTCCTGAAATATTTTGTAAGATAAAAACTAATTAAAGCAGAATAAACCCCTAATAACCCCTGCTGTTATTTATAAGGGTATTCCACACCTGGAATCTTGTTTGTAGTTCTGTATCAGCAGCTCTCTGTGCATGTGCAGCTCTGGAGCTCATCCCCTCCACACTCATTTCATGCTAATAACCGCCTGCATTGCCCTTCCCAATGCTCTCAACCACAGCCAACTGGAGATTCAAATTCTGGCCACCAAAACCATGTCACAGTAAGTAAAACTTGAATATATTCTCTGTTAGCACATGCATCCAATGACATCGTCCTAACCCCTTGACACCACCCCTGCACTGACAGAAATCTGTCACAAGTGCCGCTGTCCGCAACGCTCTCGCAATTTATGTCCTTGGAGCACTGCACGGATGTGCCACATCTGAGATCATCCTCTAGGCTGTACTGCCTGCACACCAAAACCCTGAGGAAGGCTTCCAGCCACGCACAACAGTGCAACAGCCTGGGTGAAGTCACCCTCCAACCTCCCCCACCAAACCTGCCACAGCCTGGGGCCTTTGTCTGATGGAGCAGGGCAGTGTCAGAGTGTTCAGATCCAAACACAATAAAGAGGAACCTCACTTCACTTTTTTGGAAACAATGACGCAAACTGATTTGCCAAAAACTCATCCTGATTTCCAACAGTACTGGGAGGCTTGTAGGAAACCAGAGAAACAGAACTCTGAAGGTTAGAAAAAATAACTTAAAAAAAAAAAATCAGTGAAAATAACTCTCTCCAGAAAAACACTCTTGTAATGCCACCTGGAATAATCCACCTATACATTTCACCACCTCAAGGAAGTATTTGACAGACATACCAAGTCCTTATGGCTGAGATACAGTAGGTCAGAGCTGAGAACTGCCTTTAGAATTGAAAGGGGAATTGCAATGTTTCAGGAAGAGAAGTAAGTGCATGTTTCCACAGGTATCTGCTGGATTTTGTGGCACAATGGCACACGCTGGGACACGGACTGATAGTCTTACATGTTTTCTACAAACATCAATATAGACTAATGGCTGTCATTACTACTGCAATAAAACCAGCCAGTAATTTCATTAGGTAATGAGGAAAAATTTTCCAGAGAAGGATTAAACACCTGGCCCCAGAATTTAACAATCTAAAAACCAGTCCTAATTCAGCTAGCCTTGTAGCCATAAACATCAAGGGTAAACAAGAAAATATTCAACTTGTTCTTGAATGTATGAATTTCAAAGCCATTAAAAAGCCATCAAAATTACTGAAGTTAATAGAATCCTTCTATGAAGTTCAGCAAGCTTTGACTCAGGCTCTAAAAATGAGCTGTGGGTTTATCTGAACACAGCTAAGGTAAGGGTCCTCTTCCCATGGTACATCCAACTGAAATGAGTCCCTGAATACTCTGAGTAACCTCTGAGAAAAGACTTTGGCTCAGGAGGTCTTTGGGTGAAAAGTAAAGAGCAGGGAGAGCACAGAGAAGAAGCAGGGCTTTAAAAGAAGAGGTGTGAGGAATAAAGGCCCCTGGAGATGGTCCCCAGCAGCAGGAGGCATGCAGAAGACTGAGGATCACTGGATCCTCAGCCTTGTTTTGGCACTTGCACCCGAGGCTGCCCCAGGCAAAAGCAACTGCCTGCAGCGACAGCAATTTTCTCCCGTAAGGCAGTTAGCTGCAATAATGGAAAACGCTGCTTGAGAAAATGAGTTCATATTAACATCACCACCATCAGAACGGCAGCCCAATCTCAGTTGGTCGAACCAAGCATTACAGCAATGTAAATCACACTCTCATTTCGTGTTCCTGCAAATCAAATTTTAGACAGAAAAAAAGATCTAAATAATTACCTGCTTTTCAAGCTGTACCAATAAAGGGGGTCTGTAAGCACATAATAGTGAAAAACATCTCCCTCATGATCTAGTCAAGCACTGAAACCCTCACAAAAAAAATCACCCTCACCTTCTCTATGCTCCCAGCTGCTCATTTCCATCCCTTCCCACCCTGTATCCTGTAAAAGAGGGAGCTCAAACCCAGATGAATCTCTTACTCTGCTTTCCAGGAAGATCATTTCACTGGTGGCAGCATCGTCTCACACCATTTGTCCAACTGTGGCCTCAGGTTTGGAACACAGAGACCCAAGCTCATAACCCAATCACTTTCAGAACTTATTTCTGAACATAATTACAAATGCCACAGCTGTTTTATGGCCTTTGGAGATGGGGAAGACTTCAGAGTCTTTTCAGACTGGAATCTGGTTTTCTTCTCTATTAATTAGGGCTTCTCTTTTGGGGAGTTCAGCTACATCCATTTTCTCAGACAGTTTCAGTAAAAGCTTAACTGTTTGTTCCCTCCTTTGGGAAAAATAAAATAAAATTCATCATCACGTTAATCCTCCCAAGAGGACGGGTGGGAGAAAAGAAACGAAGGCCCCGAGTTCAAATGTACCTTCCCATGTGAATCATCCCTTAACTATGAGCTCCAGCATCAACACCCAACACATGAAGCTCCCTTTACTCCAACACATACTAAACCAGTTTGTAACCATGTCTTAATCACTTTGATGATATCAAAAAGATGAATGTCTTTAACTGTATTTAACACTTACATTCAGTAATCGTTTGGTTTGGGTTTTTTTAAATGCAGCTGGTTTCCATTTAGAGGAAACTACAATGTGCAGAAGAGATTTCCAGCTGGACTTCTTTCCTCAATCAGTGAAAGAAATTGGGATACCATACACAGAAGTGCAATCCAGACTGTATTATTTCTGTTCAGAGGTAATACCTGGTCTTTACAATGATTTCTAGGAAAGGCACGCCGTACCTCACTATCCTAATTGCTGTCAGCCACATTTTGAATGGGCCACACTCGTAAGCTCCTTCTGCAAAGGAGCAATCTTGAATCTTAAAGTGTACATTAGTGCATAATGAGTTCCTGGCAGCTGTTTTCCAACTGAAAGCCATCGCCCGCTGCTTCTGTTGGGGATGTGGCTGTGAAAAAAGCAGTTCTGCTGACGAGCAGCGGGGAGAGAGGCGTGTACAAATACACAGCATCACATATAATTAACCACAAGCCCTGACACACTTACACCTCCAAACACAACTGCAGTGACTGCAAGCTCTGCAAGGGCTGTGGTTTCCTTGAGAAACACCTCCTGCACTATTACAAGAGATTAATTAAAAATGAATGCAGCAACAAAAGCCTGGCTTGTCTTTCAGGCGGGGAACACAAGGTACAGGAAGGAATATTCACACCTTTCCTCCCCAGCTCTGAAGGCAACTGTTGCCAAAGAAAATAACTCTACTCTACACTTGACCCATTTAACTTGTATTTCACACCAAATAAGAGGCTAACAGCAGATCCAAGGGCTGAGTGGGAGGCTGTGATCCCTAACCAGGTCAGTGACCTTCAGACAAGGCACAGAACACGTTCCCCTCTTTCTCTTCCCCTTGTTTTCATGAGTGCTGCAGTCATCGTTCTGCCTTCGGCCTGGGCAAAGCAGTTAAAGCACAAATGGAAATGCCAGCTCATAAAGCGCCTTTCTTCAGTGTTTCAAAGCTAATGAGCATGAATCACAGATTGATTGGAAAATCCGTGCCCATTCCAGAGCTTGTGTTTCTGATATTCACCCCGCTCTGCTCTGTCAGAGGTGCACAGCAACAAGGGCCCAGCTCCTCGCTGATGGCAGCTGGCTGTACCAAATCCACGCTGACATCCAGCACAGACTGGAGCCCACTGTGCTCTGTTGCCATGCTCCGGAAAAAAACATAAACAGGCTGGGACACAGCACCACACCACACACACATCCCAGGGCCTCCTTCTCCTGGTGTTTATGCCCATTCATTCACTTTCTCATTAGATCATACCAATGTCCCCACCAGCGCAGTCAGAAGAGGTTTCTAATGGCTCGTGCCATGAATAACTGCCACTGTTTCTTGACATTTATACATTGACATCTGCTCTCTGATACTGAAAGCTGCCAGATGTATTAGACATTTAAAATGTTTTAAAAACGAGGACTAGCAGAGTCTCTTGATGACAGGAAAGCAGAACAATTTTTCATACAGGAAGAGACAAACAAGGTTTAGAATTGTTATCCTATCGAAGGGTGTAAATTGTTTATAAACACCGGTTCCCGCTTTCATTTGCGTACTTCAAAACTATCACCAATGTTCTTTGCTGTCTCCGCTACACTGATACACACTTCAAACCCTGCCTTATAAAGGAGCCCTAGGAGTGGAGCAATCAGCAGATTTAATTGGTCATGAAGCTGTACTGTTGCAGGAATCTGTGCATTCCTGGTGCCAGTTGAAATCCATACTCTCTGCTTGCTGAGATCCAGTACTACAGTGTAATATGAATGCACAGCAGCCAGGGCTGAATGAAAAAAATAAAAGCAACCACCCCCTTCTGAAGCACTCAGCTTGTGGCAGAAACCTATATGCTGTTTAACCTAGAAAATCACTTCCAACTGCAATTACTGCCATTTACTCTATCCTTTCCTTCGGAGCTGATCCTATTCCCCAGAAAGCACTTCATTCATGGGCTAAACTGGGGTGTGTGTGTGTGAGCTAAACCCAGAGAAAACAGAAGTAGGTTACAAATTGTGTACCTGCTTGTAACCTAAGTGCAGCCAGCTGGAAAGAACCACAGAAGAGGTGAGATAACGTGGGTTGGTGTCTACCTTTGCTCTCCCTAAATTGTTGCATGCCCAAGGAATATTTTTATTTCATGAAGGCTTGGAGAAGACAAATCCATTCCCAAACTGACTTGCAATGCCCAAAAGGATACACTGCCTTTTTGTGTAAAAGGTAAAGATGTAATACTACATTTTCCACCTTCCAAGTTCATATTTAAAATAGAGAAAAAGATGAATTTGACAATCAGTTACATGTCCTTTCAACTATGATTTTTTTTAATTAAAATTAACCTGAAGTAATTCACTGTCTCTCACACAATTTTAGAAACTGCTTTGAGGGAGCCTTAAACATTGGCCCATCTCTATCTACTTTTTAAATATTTTTCCCTCCTATATTTGGTGCCAGAGAGCAATGAAATGAAGTGGAAATAAATGAGAAAATGAAAAGCTACTAGAATCCCACTGAATCAATAACAGTACTGCAAATTTCTACTGGAAACAGAAATACTGGATTATTCCTACACAGTGGAAGCATAATGACAGGAAGTTCAAACTTTCAGCTCAGCAATTTGTGTCACCAAGACAAAAGAATCCTACTTAATCAGCTAGGAAAGATTTGGAAATAATTAATTCCTGAAAATAAATGAGAACGGAAAAGCCTCTGGCCATCTTAGCATTTTTTTGGCCTCCCTCTGTTCCTTGCATTTCAGAGCTCCAGGGCTCCCAGCGTCTAACCTAAATATCTACGTGCTGCATATGTCAGTCTCAATTTGCAAAGTGAAAAAACGTCCCTAGCCAGAGATGTCACCAAAAGCATCAACACAGCACGCCCAGTGCAGGCAGGGACACGGCGCCACAAAAACACGGCAGGGCTGATAGGGACAGGCAGGTAAGAGGTGGATGCCACGAGGGCAGGGGAAGGCAGAGGGAGCAGGTGGCTGCCCCCAGCACGGCCCCGATGTCCCCAGAGAGGCCGGACAAGCGCACTCAGCCTCTGTCACCGCAGGAACACATGACAAGGCTGTGAGATGCGTGAGCTCGATGCAGTATGTGCGATACTCGATGGCCCCAGGCTCCCTGCAGGGAGAAAGGGAAGCTGGCTGCAGAAGAAGGGACTTGGCTTCTCTGACTCGGTTGATGTTTGCCAAACATGGGTGAAAATGAGCAGGAGCTGTGAATGATAAATCGGGAGCCTGGAATGCACTGCAGGCGGATGCAGGCTCGACCAGCCACACCATCCCTGTAACAGTCACCACTGATCCAGATCATCTCCCCCTTGTTTGCACAGTATTTAATCTGTGAAATGCACCACTGGCACAAGTCTGCTAATACACTGCAACAACTCCATCCCTTTGCAGATTCATACTACTCTGTTATAAAATCAAGAACATTTTTAAAACAATATATATATCACCTTTAAAGGCCACAATTAAATTTAACCTTCCAAGTAGTTGTGTTAGACCTAAGACTTGCTCATTGCATTGATTCTGTAGAGCACAGTAATGGCTGAAGTGACCCTGTTACATCAGAACACAGGGAGCTAGAAAAGCCAGGCTCAGCCACGGGGTCCAGACCATGCACACTCTCTGCCTCACACACTTTATGATGCTCAAAAAACAGCCACAAAACCACAAAAGGCTCTAGTTCAGATGTTCAGGTCTAGCACACATCATTATTTTCCTGTCTTGCTGCTCTAAGTGAATGGAAATTATTTCTCCAGAGTGTCACTCACCATGGAGTTGTCTTGATGGAAGCACAGAGTGCTGATGCAACCGGGGACACAGAGGTGAGGTTTTCTATTCCATAGTGGGAGAAATACACATCATTTTTGGGTTGATACCATCACACATAGCAACTAAAGCTAAATACAGCAAAGCATTTGAAGCTAAAATGTTAGTTTTACACCTGGCACAAAATGTGCTGGAAGACTCGTGACAGGAATAAAAGGCAAAGGGAACAAGCAAATCCTGATTTCAATATTGCAAGAATAGCAGTGGAGTTGCATCAGATTAACGATAGTGCAAACCATGTTAAAGCACAGAGCAGACATTTAGGAATACAACTGGTTTGATCCTTAACACTCTTAACAAACCTGTCCATGACTTGAAAACAAGTTTATTTTTTTCTCTATGTATTCTCTTCTTTACAGAGCAAATTCTAGAACCATATAGCTGCCCGTTTACTTTCACATACACTGGATTATAGCTCTGTACATTGGATTATAGCTCTTCTGAAAGCAAAGCAGTTCCAGTTCTCTCCCACTGGTTCAGCTGAAAGAAGAATGAGACCTTACAGCAGCTGTGTTACCAATAAAATTAGCAATATTGAACACCAGTGAATTGGGTTAACTTGAAACTACCACTTTTCCTTTGTGATAAGGTCTTTCAGACATCTACTGCTGAAAGAAAGAAAAGCTTGTGGTTTTTCTCATTAGCCCTCTTCTGCCTGTTCAATTTACTGCTTATTGACTGAAGGAAAACCTTCTTTCTTCTAAAGCTAGAGGATGTGATCTCTCTCGGGTGGCACACTCTGGTTTCATTCTGGTTGGGTCACCAAACAGCACAGCCGAGAGCAGTGTGGCCACAGCTATCGGTCTGTCACCAGTAATAACAGCAGAGTGGAGCACAGAGCAGCAACTAGAGAAGGCACAGAGGGACTTTGCAAGCGTGGAATGAAGGCAATTCAAGGAAACACCACCCAGAGGACTGGAACTGCTGTCCCACCAGTCCTCACACCAATTTCAGGAGAGATGGTCACTGGCTCAAAGCCTTCTTTTGACGGCATTGAATTTTCCACTAAATTTGGTAGTTGCAAGAGTGAAACAACCAGGTAAAGAAGTATTTTAAAATATTTAAATAGCCACATTTACCACCAATTAAAGTGCTGTGTAATATTATTATGACACTGTAAATGATGCAGAGGAAAGCACAGAAACATGGGAGCAAGAGGGACCTCCTCGAAGGAGTTGAACCGAGTCCAGTGATACGTTAGAGAAATCATCTCTCATACATAATTAAGTTTCTCTTGGCTTTTTATCTGATTAAGCCTATTAGAAGGCTGCAGAGGAGCCTCATTTCCTTTTCCCCTCAGGTTGCCTTTGCTTGAGCACACTAAAGCCAAGCTCCTCTGGATTCTGAGCGGGACAGGCTCACTCTTCTGGCAATCCCTCTTCACATGTTTTGTGTACATTGGGATCCTTGTTCTTAAACATAAGTGACCAACATGACACTTGTATTCCAAAATGGGTGTCAATTACCTTATGCATGGGATAAAGAGTCTTAAGTAATTGAAATTAATTAAAAGGATTAGCTTGTACACTGTAATGATTCCATTAGCAAGCATACAGCTACCACTGGAAGTACTCCACATAATGCAGCCAAATTTATTTAAAATCGGAGATTATGCTTAGGTTAGAAAAGGAAGTCTCATTTCTGTTCCTTGAAATCAACACTACAACTTCCTCCAAGTCTTCCACTATGGGTCTGATTCCAAGATTTTAATTTTTCTTAAAGAATGAGAGATACAAGTAACAAGACTGGAATTCTGCAATAAACCAAAATGGATTATTTCTGCATTGATCCACCAACAGTGTGGTTTATTAAGAACCTGTAAGTTTAGGAAGAACTTGTGGCTCCTACAAGTCCCTCTGCCATCAGTGCTTTCAGTACTAGATACAGGAACATACTTCATTGTCCACGTGATGACCAACAGTAGTTGGTTTTCATCTGAAACACTCTAGAATGAAAAAAACCACTCTTGAAAGGAATTCTAAGAATTCAGTACTTGAGCCCTTTGCAATAGACCTGGCAAAAGACAGAAGGAAAACACTAATATATTACAAATTCTACATCACTCACAGCATTACTCCTTCAACACCAGTCTCCATGAAACTACACCAACAGCAGAACGAGTTCTGTCCACACCTGCATCCAGTGCTCTCCAATACTAGAGCTGAGTGAACACAGACTTTCTTCCCAGGAACACAAATTTGATCATATCCCAGTTATCACAGGAAGAAAATACCACAGGAAAACTGGACACAACCCTACCATTGGATTAACAAACCTATTAAGGCAGCCCACTGAGTCACAAGAACACACAAAGCCACAACCATCATCCCCACGAGGACTAAATTTGGCTTTGCATAGGTAAAAAATTCCCCCATTCTATGAAAACTCCGATTTTTCCCATTCCATATTAGGGCAAAACTGAAGCCCCCTTATTTTAAAGTGCGCACACATTTTTAAAAAAGGGTATTGCTGAGAATTAGAGAAAGTCCTACTTGGCTCCCCGGCTTAGGACACCCTCCTGGAATAGAGAAGATCCAGCTGAACGCTGTATCCGAGAAGAGCCGCTCTCTGCCTCTCCCAATACATAGATCAAACTCATCAAGCTCAATTAATATTTAATTATCCACACAAAAGGGATCAACTTCCGCAGAACAGATAGAGGGCATATTGGCTGGCGCAATGCAGCTTTGTTCAGCAAAAGTAGTTCAGGACCTGAAAACAGGCTACATTACTTGGGATTTTGGAGCTCTTGCACATGGCACTTTTGTCTCTCTTCCCAAAATAAATTGTGCCTACCTAGTCAAAACACAGAGGAATTCAACCTGGAATTCTTGTACTCTTAGCTGTTCCAGAGTCGATCTCTCTCATCAAGAAAGTTACCAATTTTGAGGTTTTCAGAAAATAATTTATAGGCTTTTAAAAGAAATATCAAAGGCAGGAGCTGTATTTCCTCATGAAGTCACTAAGGGTGAAAATTGGTGAGAGCTTATCTAAAACCAGACCTGAGCCACCAACATCTAGGGCATCCAAACTCAGGGATTAACAATACTTTCACTTAATATCTGTCAACTGAAAGTGCCCCATTAATATTTTCTAGTTGTAAAAGAAGATACCCAAGCATCTATTATGCTTTTGAAAAATGAAGATGAATCAGCTGTTGGAAGACTCTGAATATGGAAACTCAATATAAGAGATGCTTTCCAAGCATTCATTTGGCAGTTGGTGCAACCTTGGAAGGCTGTGGGCTACTTTACTCGGAAAACAATGGGGAAAAAAGAAAGCACAAACACAGAGATTAAAAAAGCAATGCAAACACCCACTTTGACTCCTTAGACCTTCAAAACCTCTCTCCTAGTATGATATTGTTTCCAGATAACTTTACAGTCCAATTAAAACGTTGGCTATGCACTTAATCTTTTGATTTTTGCTTCCTTATATGGTTTTCCATAACCCCACAAATAAACCTTTCCGATTCAGAGGTGAGATGAAGCAGATATCTTCTTTCCTACTAGGTTCTGCTTAAATAAAAGGCCAAGATGCTATATAAAATCCCCCACTGTGTGGAGATCCAGGCAATATTCCAAGCACAATGGGGTGGGGTGAGGGTGGTTTTGTTCAAATTCTCGTTTAGACTGGATTCTCTCACTCCCTTGTGGTTATAAGTACAGAATCTTCCCTCTGTGATAAAAAGGGGCCTAACAGTGTCACCTATTGCAAAAGAGCTTTTCCTCCCCAGAAAAGAAATCCCTGAATATGTCTGCGTGTCATTACAATCCGTAACAATTTGTCTTGCTCGTGCACTGTGTTGGTTAAAATGCAAATTCTATGCAAAATGAGGGACTGAAGAATTCATTAGGATATGCTGTGTATGGATTAAATAATTCTTCTCCATCCTGTAAGCAGTTCCCCACATTTCAGTGGGGTAACTCAGGTTACAGCAATTGACATAAAAGAAGGGGAGGGGAGAATAAGTGTAAACCCGTTTATGTCATAATTATGCAGCACCACAGGCATCTCTCCTCCTAAAGGGGAGAGAAAGCCCAAACAGAAATAAATAGCTGCCTGCAATTAAAGCCATTAAAAAGAGATTACCTCAAGCAGGGGGTTGAAGCAGCGGGCACGGCAGGCTACACCTTGAAAATCAACCATTTGTGACAGAGAGACTGGACACACAGAGAAAGTGCCCTGGGAACTGGGTGTGGCTGGACAAATTCACGTTTTTACCCAGTTATTTGTCATTAGCCTCACCAAATTACCTCAGATGGTACAATAGCCAGCAATGAATCTCTCTAGGACTGTTTACAACATGACCTTAAGAAACATCTCCAGAAAAACCAACCAAAGATTTAAAAACCTCCATCTCTGTAGCCTGAAGGAAAAGGGATGTGTGGCAGCACATGAGCCAATACCACCTTCTGTCAAAACAAACCACCCGCTCTCTTAAGGGCAGCCGAGGGAAACCTGCACTGAGCAGCATCCTCTGCCGAATGACACCAACTTCAACAGAACAAAAAACACAGCAAACCGCCTCGGCTCAGCCATCCGGCTCGGTTATCGCAACGCTATCGATTCCGCATAGAAACAGATGGGGAGAGACCCCTCGCCCGCGGGGGAAGGGCAGGAGCGTCCCCGCGGGCTCCGCGACCCCAAGCGCCGCTCCCCGCCCGGCTCCGCTGCTGCTCCCGGTCCCACCTTCTTGGGTCTCTTCCTCCGCTGGCTGCCGCCGTTGCACTTCTCGCCGCCGTCGCTCTTCTGGGCCGCCTCCTCGTTCATCCTAGCGAGCGGCACAGCCGGCGCCGTGCCGTGCCATGCAGGCTCCGCGCCCAGCCCCAGCCGAGGGTGGCACCGCCAGGGCAGGGCCGGGGGCGGGCACAGCGACAGCGGCGGCGTTGCCGTGGTGGCGGCGGCGGGGCGGGGACGGGCGGGGACGGCGCGCCCGGGCAGGGGGTGATGCTCCGGGGGAGAAATGCTGTTGGAATCACAGAGTGGTTGGGGTTGGAAGAGACTCTCAAAGCTCATCTCCTAGTTCCAGCCCCCTGCCATGGGGAGGGACACCCTCCGCAAGATTGGATTGCTCCGAGCAGCCTGCCCCGTCCAGCCTGGCCTCGGACGCTTCCAGGGACGGGACAGCCCTGCGGCACGAGATGCTGCTCACACACGTTCCTCGTCCCAAACCCACTCACGTGAGCGAGGTGTTTGGCCACAACTGTAACATCCAAGAGATGATTCAGTGTCACTATCAAAGCAGAAAATGGCACCATGATTGGCACGGCACAAGGCGTTAGTTTGTACTACTAAAATAAATCACCTCCTCCTTGGGTTAGAAGAACACACAGCAACATTCACATGTAAATGTACTCTTCTATTTCTTCTGACGAACACTTTAAAAACAATTACACTGTTCCACTTCCAACTGAAAAAAAAAAAAAAAAATCCAGCCAAGTAACTCACTCTGCTTCTCAAACAGCAGCGAAGGCTGGGGAACAAAAGAAAAAACTCCCTTTAACTGCTTACTCAGCAGAGGAGAGGCTGGAGAAAGTGGAAAGGACCCAGTGAGGCATGAATTCACTCTCCCACAATCGCGCTGTCTGCGAACACAACGAACATCTGCAGCATAACAACAATGTGAGCAGTGTAACAATCTCCAAATCTTTTTTTTTTTTTTCCTTTCTTTTAGAGCAACTTCTTTGTTACTGCGAGCAATAGTAAACTCTAGACTAAAATGAGAAAACTCATGTAGAAGTAAGGGGAGCTACAGATCTTGAAGGAGGCGGGTGCTATACAACACTGCATCTGTTATGCCATAATTAGAGCTGCAATCACAGTCACAGCAAGGATTTTGGGGAAGACATACAACAGTCATTTGTTATCAGCGTCAGACATCCACGGAATTCATTTGGGGAACCTGTGGAGATGCAGCTATTCTTTTAATTTACAAACGCAGATGCTGGTTTTAAAGAGAGAGGTCATCTCCCATTTCTCATTTTAGTCAAATTTTGTACAAATCCATCCCCCTGCCCAGCCCTTTCTCGCACCAAACTAAGCCATTCACAGTCTTTGTCTGACATTGTTTATTCCCAATAAGTGATTCTTGGGTTAAGCACATTGTTGAGGTATGTAGGGATTATGTATTGTGTGTTTTCTTCTTACAGTGTTTCCTGCACTATTAAAAAAATTAGATCACTGACATTTCTGAGTGTAAAGATGAAGCAAACTTCAATCACGCATGATGGTTCTTGTAACTAACAATCATGCATGATGATTCTGAAAACCCAGAGATCGCGTGATATTGCAGTGATGTAAAGGGGATGAAAAATAAACTCTCTCACCCTGCCAAATCCATCACTTGTCCCTCTGTCCCTAGAGATGGACTTTCTTATTATGTTTTAATTCCATATTCACTTCTAATGTTCAGGCTGAAGAAATCAAGGAAACAGGATTGCCGGAGACTTCCATGATAGCCAGGAAATGAGCAGGTCTTCCCGAGAGACTTAAATGATGGAAGGCTTGATGCCTGGTGAAAGGAAGAATTCTTCAGGAGTCACTGTGAGTAGCAAAAGGGCAGCACTCCGGGGAGGCAGCCAGTGCTAAGTGCAGGCTGGAAGGTGTGAGGGAGGAGTGAGACAAAGACACAGTTTGAGGATTTCCAATTTCCATCCACATTTCTCACTTGACCTTTCCCTTTTTTCTATCAGCGCATGGGAGTTGCACTGTCCCACAACTCCCTGGCAAATCAAGGGTACAGTGTGACAGTGCCCACAAACAAAATAGTGGAAAAGCCTCTTGTGACAAGTATTCCACCTCAAACTCACAGGTACAAGTTTGCTGAAGGATGACAACCTCATTAACCTGAACTGCTCCTAGCTCCTCTCTCCAAATCCTGGGCATTCACCTTTGGCAGTGCTGCTTTAGGTGTAGACAAAGAAAACAAACTCTTGCTCAGTAACAACACATCAGTAGTCTTCATTTCTCATGATCCCAGAAATCCAGCACAAAACCAAATGAACATAACCCAACCAGCCTGGCAATCACAGCAGGTGTCAACTGACAACAGGTCTAATAACAGCACAAAATCAGCCCTAAGAACTACACAAGCTGCCTCAGAAATACCCAAACCAAGGAAGTCCTAAATATTCGGAAACGCAGAAGGCATTCATACTCATTAAGGCAGTTAGGAAAAAAGTATTATAGTATGTGTATTCCATTTCCTTCACAAAATTTATTAGCTGGAAAAAAATATGCAGGCATAAACTTTCAACACGGAGAATTACACAGAAAGTAATTTTTAACTCGCTCGAAACAGGGCTGTAGTCACATACCTGATCAGCCCTCAGCAGTTTATATAGGCAATATCAGATCTCCAAACCGTATCTATGCACCCACAAACCCAGGAGCAATGGCTAGTGATTAATGATGGGACAGCTCCCATGAATGAGGGTTTAGGTGAGCAGGTGGATTACTCTGGAGACTTCCCATGGATACAGCCCATCGGTTGTGCTGTTTCCAGGCTGTATTCATTACACCTAAGGCCAGCTGCTTAGCTCGCCTTGATCCACCCCACATCTGAACCCCAGCCTGATGTTACAGCCTGTCAGGTTAACAACGTACAATTACCTCCCCTCAGACAGCTTTGATCGAGGGGATTTCACCCCTTCAGCTTAAATTGACTTAATGAAACTGAAAAGAAATGATGCGAAAGTGTGAAGCAGCTCCCTGAAAGTCCTTCAGGAGCGTGCTGGTCATTCTCCCTGAAGCACTGCCAGAGGCTTCCTGCAGTACAGCAGCATCCAGGGCAGCAGCATTACAGGAATCCCTTTAACTTGCTAAGTGTGGTCAGTCAGAGGGGCTTCCTTGCCGAGTTTTGCTTGAGTGTTTTCCAGACCCAAGACTCGCTCCCAAATTCATTCCTAATTGTCATGTAAACCCGAGGCAAAGGAGAGCGTCCTTGTTACAGCTGCTGGCAAATGGCTCCAGCCTGCACCAAGCACTGTGACAGTGCAGCTGGGTCACTGCTGCTGTGCAAGATAGCAGGTTTATCACTACCTCAGGCATGTCTACACTGTCAGTCTGACACAGGATTTCCCAGAGTCATTCCTTATATCAGCATTCTAGGTGGCTTCGGCAATTAAAAACTTAATCCTACAAGAGCAGCTCCATTCCCGCTGAATTTAACAGCAGCAGTTCCATTAAGATGTTTGTAGTAACAGTCAGAATTTACACAATGAAAATTAGAACCTCATATTCTAGTTGAACCACATCTTCTACATCCTGACCTTACTTTGTATTCTGCACCTGTACTACCTATAGATGAAAAAACACTGAAAAAATGTTGTCAGCAAGTCAGAGCACTCCCACATTCACATTTTGGGAACTGAAGACTAGGGGTGTCTTATCAGTGTGTCAAATACAAACGGGAGAGAGTAAAGACCAAGACAGGCTCTTCTCAGTGGTACCCAGCAACAGGCACAAATTGAAATGCAGGTAGAGAAACACTTAAAAAGTAAAGGAACATGTTACCTAGCTACACTATGAATTCTTAATCCTTAGTGATACTCAACACTTTACAGGCATGGTCCTGAGCAATATGCCCTGGCTGACCCTCATCCAAGACAAGGATTGGACTGTGATCTCCAGAGACCCATCTCCACCTGGCCTGTCCTAAAAGCAAGCCCTCTGCATTTGTCATGTAACAGTAGTTGTTAAAAGCATTAAAATACTCAGCTATTCCAGCTGTGTAATTGCAAACAGTGTCATTGTTAAAATGGTGACACCTACATTCCCTCAGTCCCTTCAATGCTTATAATAAAACCCCCTCTAAATACCATATGTGCTAAGTGCTCTGTGTCTACTCAGCAGTGCACCACAGATAATCATGTGGGATTTTATCGACCCACCACTGCAGGAGTTTCTGCTGGTTACCTTGAGCTGAACCTCAGCTTCCATCTGGCCCACCCTGATAAGAGAGCAACAACAGAGCAAAGCACAGGAGGGGGGAAAGCTGCCTATGGTTTACCACTGAGTCATTAAACTGAGCTGTATCAGCAGAGAGATAAACTATGCATCTATTTAATTATATTTAAAAATCTGAAAAGTTATTTTTTCTGATGATTAAATAAAGTAACACTTATCACCCAAACAAGAATTCTTACACACTGTTATGTGCTCCCTATTTATTTCCTCCTCCATATATAAAAGACAAACATAAATTACTAATAAGCAAATTCCTCCAACCACATCATAGTTTTCCATTAAAAATCACAGAATTCTTACAGGCCATCTTGTTCCAATCCCCCTGTCTTGGGCAGAGACACCTTCCACTAGATCAGGTTGCTCCAAGACCCATCCAATCTGGTCCCGGACCTTTCCAGGAATGGGGCAACCACAGCTTCTCTGGGCAACCTCCTGAGCCAGAGCCTCAGCCTCACCACCCTCAGAGGGAACAATTTCATACCAATACCCAATCTAACACTGCACTCTGACAGTTTGAAGCCATTCCCCCTTATCCTTGTCCTTGCAGAAAAAGTGTTTAAGAAGTACTGGAATGCTACAGAGTTTGAATCTAAAGCACAAAACAAAGTGATCTTTCTTTAATCTGGATTTCTGTTACACAGTCATGATTGACTTGGTATTTAATCATCCCAGGACATCAGGATAGCCAAAAAATAGGCAGCCAACTTCCAGGAAACACATCTGATATATCCTTCCATTGCTTTAACAAATCACGTTTGAAAAGGAAAACCAGTAAGAATACAATAAATGAGCATTCCCAGCTCCATTTCCGAGGGAAATAGTTCCTCAGAACTCTTCAGTTCAGCACCTCTGCCTTGGACAGCAGGAGGAGCTAAGCCCCTCTTCCTGTGCCAGGTTGGAGAGGGTCTCTGGGAATGGACCCCCGACACCTGCGCTGCACAAACACCTCCCATCACTGATTTCCACCCAGCACAAAGACAGCAAATATTTCTGTGGCAAATACACTTGGGTGACTCATTTCCTCGGAGGAGTAGCTGTTGCTGGTAGCAACCTCAAAACAAAGAGGATGTCTCTGCATCCTTGTGTAAAGAACAATAGGTAGTAGTACCCTGTCATCATCTGTCATATAGGACACAGTTGACAATGTGCAGTCATACTGAAAGTGTGGATTACAGAAAAGGTTCTTCTTTCAAAGGTAAATATTTCCAAATCATGAAAATTTAACATATACAAGTTGTTAACAGTATCAAACTCATATGTGTTTAAAATATATGTATTTAATCACTTGGCTCTATTCCTTATTGCTTCTGTCCTCTAGAAAAGCATCATTCAATGAAAGTGGCAAGGAAATATCAATATTTAACATGCTTTAGTGGGATTCTCAACAGCCTTTAAACACTGATGAAAGTCAAGTCAGCAGTGCCATATGCTGGAAGGAATCAGAGGCTACCTATCCAAATATCCAGTAAAAAATTAAGTAATGCAGAATGCAAATTTGACATTCTTTTCTTTCTGGAGTGTCCTCTGTTTTTTCTCATTATTGAAGCCAAGCCACTACCCTCACTAGACACAGGGAGTAAATGTGAAAAGAAGAAAACTAACTTTAAAACAATGAGTTACCTTAATGCAACGCTAAGCTACTTTGTCCCTCAATATTAACACCTCCGAGTTGCTGGGATCCTACTGTACTTCTGCATTAAAATTATCAGCCAAGTTCTGCAGAGATAGGGTAGCCTGCCTAGCTCAAAGTGCCCCACAAAACACATACACAGCAATCAGTGCTACACAAAGCAGTACTCAAAACATAGATTTAAAACATGCTGGACCGAGGAGAAGAAATTCCTGCCCTCAGTTGTGGTGTGCTGTAGATCAAACAAATTAAAACCCATGAACTGAACGCACCACTTTGTGCCCAGTGGGAGCTGCAAATTGATCGTTTGCATTATCCATCCATCTGGGAGTCAGGATTGCGGGGATGTGACCTCACGTAACACCTCTGTTGAGAAGACATCAAACTTGAGCAAGAGAAAAGGCTCTTAAGTCCCCTGCAATTATCATGCTGGTCACATGCTCCATGGCGATTGCTATAGTAACCAGACACTTGCCATGGAGACTTTCTAGCTCAAAGCATTCTTCTCTTATGCCTTCAATTATTTTTCTTCTGATAACTGTTAATTTATGTTTTATTTTGGAGTAAAGGAATTGACTTTTTGTTTCTTGTGTTCATCTGGCAAAGAAAAGACTACCAGAAATTAAAGCTGAAATCCGTTATAAGAGAAAGGAAAATTAGAGTACAGCTTTGTGTCATAGGTTGACAAAATACAGTATTTATATATTATTTAGCATACACAAACGACAACAGAAATGTGTCACATTTTCAGCAGAATGTAACAAAATTAGGATTTTTGGTTTTTTTTTGCCTAGTACTCAAATGAGCCTCTAATGTTGCCATTACTATAGGTTAGATAGTAGGCTGTTAGATATGACTGCTATATAGAACCTTCTCTCGTTAGGTGCCATTTTCCTTTTCCTGTAAAATATTCTGATCAAATTTCCATCTCCTAAATTTAAGGTTTTTGATACTGTCTCAAGAGGAATTTGAAATGCTTATCTGAAAGAGCTTAGCTATCAAAGGTTTTACATCCACATGTTTTGGATCAAAAAACACAAAGAGGGTAACAGGACTGCCAGCACTGTTAGCAAGAAGAACCAGCAGGGCTGAATCTGGGAATGGTACTGGTGGCGTAGGATGGGCAGAGAAATTACCCTGGAGGCTGAAAAAGAGGAGATGGACCGAAGGGTCAGTGCTTCCTAAAACTGATAATTTTCCAAAAGTGGGGAGGAAAAGGTCAAGAGGATCAGACGGTTGTCTGCTGTTCCAGAAGTAAGGAGAACTAACTAGCAAAGGCACCCAGGTAGATTTTGTTCTACCTGTATTAATGTTCTACATAATCTAACAACATAATTTTGGATCTGTTACTTCACAAGAGCCACCTGGCTCTCAGGGCTGAGATGGCCACACCAAGGGATCCACAGGAGATTCAGAGCAAGGGCATCTGGTGTCTGATTTGCAGACAGTTCAGAGAAATGGGAATACACAGTGTAGGACAAGGAACAGGACACTGTCTTAACAGCCAGAGCAGCCCGTCAGCACAGCAGATAACAGCACCCATGCTGCTCCATCTGTCCCCTCCTCATGCTTCATACAAGACAGGTGCTTAAAAGCAAGCTGTTCACAGAAAGTTTCTCATTTTCTGGATGCTCCTCATCCACCTTGTGATCTTTTCCTCCAAGGGTTAAAAACTCTCAGGCATAATCACAGCCAAAAGGACAGTTTCAACCTGGGATCCGTGAGACGAAATACATTAACTTGAGGAGAAAAAAAAAAAAAAGCTTGTTTTCCTCAACTATGGGTCCAAAGACTCAAAACTTTTGAGTATCATTTATCTCCCTGCCTTTCAGAATTCCATCCACTGAACAGGAATAATTGTGTCCCTTCACTTAACAGAAACATAATGAAAATGAATTAATTATTTTCCATACACTGGATAGGACTTTGATGAGCACGATAGATGAACCCTGAGGGACTAATAATTCTGTCTTCAAAGGGATGTTTAAACAACATGTTCTAAATAATGCCTGGGGCCACAAATCGAGCAACGAGTGGGAAACAAGCTGTGGAATAGCTGTTCATTAAATGTGTATCATTAGTTTGTTCATTGAATGCAGCAGGAACTGGTGGAAAAAGTATTAGGGGCACGTGTAATTGAAGCCTGTATGGTGATGTTGAGACATGACTGGGTCAAACAGAGGTTGCAAAAGCCTCTCCTAGCTCTGCACTCTCCATTAGCTCCTTCCAGTGTCGTTTTGAAGTGTGTATATGTATATATATACAATGAGTAAGGACTCAAATATGAGATAGGGTCAGAGAGTGAGATTTCCTGATTTGACAGCCCCTGCCATTTCAGTGATCTCATCTCTAAGGTATCAAATATCAAATCCATCACTAGAAAGTTGTTCAAAACAGGAAAGGGCTTGCAAGAATTACTTCAGAAGCAAAAGAAAAGGTTAATTAAGTGAAAATATTTATTCCACAGGCAAGACGAATCACAAGCTCTTCTACCTTAATCCACCACTGACACCAGCTCCTTTGGCTGTTAGCAAGTATCCCTGGAGCCAATCCTTGACACTCCAGGAGTGGCTCTGAGGCTGTCGTGTCCAACTGCTCCATACACCAACCCCATCAGGGACATAACCAAATGCATCTCACTACAAACTGATTTTGTGAAGGCCAAAGAGGAGGGTGAGTACAGGACACAGCAGCAGTTTGAGTCCACCCACAAGACAAGGAAATGATTCACGCAGAGGCCACTTAGAGCATAGAGCTCTGCGCAGCGGTGGGGACCTTCTGCTAAGTCACGATCTCTTGGAACATTTTACTGCTCTTCACAAGGTTTTATTTTCAATTATTATTATTATTATTGTTGCATGACAAATTCCTTCAAGCTGTTCCACAGTCCCATTTCTTCAGGCCCAAGGAGGAATCACAAAGCACTGGGACCTTGAATGATGCCTGCCCCCTAAAAAGCTTCAAATTCTATGCCTCACTACACTGGCATCTCCTTGCACCCCATTTTTTCCTGCCACAACGTTCCATTTTGAAGTGTCATAGTCAAATATCTGGGTCAGTTCCTTGCCTTGAGTGAAAAAACACTTCCTCCAACTTCCAGAGAAAAAGTGCATGTCTATATATTTAGCAACAAAAACTGGAGTAACGTTTAACAAAGAATTTGTTCTTCCCTTACTGTAAAAGAAGACTTCGGCTCATCAAGCTGACATTCTTCTACTGAAAACCCATCTTGTTAGAAAATATTCTCTTTGGAACTGTACCAATATGTGCTTAATGAAATACACATTTCAAAAGTAGGAAGCACTTCCTTTTTATTTTCACCCACAGGTATTGTAGTCTGTAAAAATTATTTTTAAAATAACCACTTTCACAATATTAGGGAAAAAATAGGAGTTATAAGTTGTTCTCTTTGTTTTCAGATAAGACACTCGGTGCACAGAGCTGTTTAGATCCTCAGTGCTCGACTGCAGACAAACTCAGGCCCAGGCTATGCTGGGGTTTTCTGTGGATGTGCCTTGGTCATCCAAGGTCAACAAGAGATCCCTCCCAGTCCTGAGGCTGCTCTGAGCTACTCTGGCAAATGACACAGAAGAAATTGAGTTTCAGATGACCCTTGTGCTCTGTCCTCAGCCAAGTACCACATTCAGTGATCTTTTAATTCAGTGAAGCATTTAATCACATTCAAGTGCTTTTCTGTATCATGATGATCTTAAAATGCATGCTGGAGGGGGTAATTATAAAATAACCTCCCACAGCAGCCTGTAAGTTTATCTGTCCTGCAAATTACAGTGTAAAACACTGGCACATCATTTCTCTGTAGTTTTTTACCTCGACTGAATCAGCTTTAAACCAGAAATGTTTTTAGGTCGGAATTCTTAAACAGTATGAAACAAATGCTGTTCCTGCTTTCCAAGTTGCACTGGACAGGCAGAACTTACTCAAGATATGTAACAATTTACAAGTAAATTATATTTAATAATCAAACCAATGATGAGTCCTAAATAAAAACATCAGCTTAACATCAGAACATGCTGCCCAATAGCGAGCTCCATTTTGGAAACACACTGGAAGAGACCATCTTTTATAGCTGACACTTGGTCCAACAAAAATTACTGCATGTACCAGCCTGACTCTCTCAGATTCACCTTGTGGAGGTGACACTGCTCTTACCATGTGGCAATTAACACTCCCACGGTGAGTAACAGAATGAATCATTCTAACAAAAGCAAAAACATCCAAATTTTTCAAGGGAAATGGCTACACTGTCTACTCTCCTGCTTTCAAACGGGTCATTCCTTCACACACCATAATGCAAACAGCCCTGGTACATTGGATTTTAGAATCACTTTGCTGTTTAAAGTACCCTAAGCCAAAGCATATAAAGCAATGAATGCCTTTAACTCCCTGTCTCAATAGGAAACTCTGACAGTGAAGAGCAAGGACAGTGTCTGGACCACTGGGGGTGGTGTGGGACCCCCCGGCTCTGGGAGACAGCAGTGTCTGGAGCCACCGCTCACAGCAACCAGAGATGATTTTCACATTATTTTCCTCAATAAATGCTCTCCCCAAGAGCTCTGCTGGTGTCATTGCTGCCCACACATGTACTTGAGATGACCTGACTTACTCTATCTGATCATTTCGGTTACTGGGAGAAATCTTCTCCTTCTTGTGTAAAACAGGAAGGGGGATTAGAGGGAAGAGAGACACCTCTGCTGCACACCAGCAGCTCACTTCAGTTTAGAAAATAATAATAATTTTTAAAAGAATACAAATACAGTGCTGGAGAAATGTTCATCTGCAAAGCTCTGGAGGATGAAGGTCATCCAGAAGATGTGTACGTGATGTAGGATAAATTTGCCCATAAAGAAGAAGTTCACAATTGCCGTGGTTTGAGACACCTGCTCTGGGAAATGAAGGAATAGATTACAAACCTGAGCTGGTTCTCAGACAGTAGGATTGAAAAGCTTTCCAGAATTTATTGCTTGTGTGAGGAAAACCCTTTCACTCCACAGCAGCAGCAACAGAACGGACTTGGGGGGAAAAAATGTTATCCAAATGTATTCTTCCAAACACACCTTTGGTTTGCTGAGCCCATCCTTCATCCAAAAAGAGCTCATTTTCCCACAAAATCATTTTTCTGCTGACATTTACATTAGTTTAAGAGAAGGGAAGGTGACCTCCCCTCTCTTATTATTATTCATCATATTCCAAATTTTTTCTTTGCTTCCAAACCATTTGCTAAACTTTTTGCATTTTAAATAGCTTTCAAATGAAGAAAAAAAATCCACATTTTTGGGTAATATATACTATTTATCACCAAAAATATTTTGGTAAATGGTCCATGTCTTTGTCAATTAAAAAACCTCTAAAACATCTATATCTTGTGAGGTACTGTCAACTTTTCTTCAACACAACTTTGGAAGAGTAACTATCTTGCTGCATTTCTGGTGGTATTACAAGCAGAGTGAAAAGTCCAACTTGGAAAGTCACTAGAAATAAAATCTGTGAAGGAACAAAACCACCTGAAGAACTTCATGGCACAGGGACAGTTCTGCTGCAGCCACAAGAACAACTTGACCTTGAGACACAAGAGTGGAAGATTCTGGGGTCAGTCCAAGCACAACAGGAATTTTTCTACTGGTGCAAAGAAACAAAATAGAGAGGAAAGCAAATAAACTCAAAGACAGTTCTACCCTCATCCATAATTGATAAGACACCATGAAGTTGGTGAATTAAATGAACAAAACCCAACTTCAGAGTGAATCCAGAAAACTCTGAAGAAAGATCTTTTATCTATAAACTGTGGGTTATAAACACACAGTTTGCAGATCAGCAATTAACATTTGCAATTATCTGGGGGAAACCCTGAAATGTTTGAGTCCCATGAAAGGAAGACACAGCAGGTAGCAAATAAATTTTATCTGTATCACAGAGTAGCTCTCACTGAAATAGGCAGTATACATTTAATATATGTTTTGCTGCATTTTTATAACAGAGATATATTAATAATGCCTTCTTTCCCCTCTGCACTGGAGTCAGGATTCTTAATGAGTGCAGACAGAGTAGAGAGTGGCTTTAGCATTTCTGCCCCAGAAAACCAGCTACAATAGCACAGACAATTTTGAAATCCAATCTGATTTAAAATATCAGAGCTAATAGAACACTTAGGAAACTGGTTATTTTTAACCCTCTGTAACTGCAATTGCAAATTTTCGTTCTGGAAACACAGGCAAGATTTCCACATGCAGGATAATCAGAAAAGAGAAACAAAACATTTTATGTAAAATAAATGGATGCCTTATCCTGCAAAGACTTGAAAATATTCCCTGTTGCCAGCAAAAATACTCATAAAATTTGGAATGTGAAACAACAGCTGGGAACAGTTAGCTACAGGAGAACCAGTCTGGTTTGCAGTCATTTTGGAAATCAATGCACAGAGTGGCAATCACAGGTTTTCATTTCCTTTGTGATAAGCCTTTCACAGAGAGAAAATTCAGCAGTATTTTTCCCTGCCATACTTTGAAACCTACTATGAATTTCATAAGTTCATATTTGAAGGGACTAAAGCAGACTTGAAAGCACAATAGTCAAAACAACCTGGAAATCACCGTGCAAGGGATGAAAAGGATCCCGAGTCATGTGGGAGCATAAAAACCACCAGGGAGCACCGGGCTTGGCCCACAGTCTCAGCACTCACTCCAGGCATCTTTTTACTGACTGGTTTCTTGATTCTAGCAGAGTCAGAACCAGTTTATTCATCTGCCAGATGAATTTTTTCCTGCAGCAGATGTACATCTTATCTCACACGGCTTTTTCACTCTTTTTTTCCACAAACACATTCTTGATTTTACTGCACAGGATGAGAATCAAAATCTGGTTCAAGAAAAGGACTTTCAATTCTACAAAAACAAGTACACAGCAAACAAACCTCATCAGTTGTCAAAAGACAGATTTGCTTCCCACCAGAGAAGACAAACATTATTCAGATGTGTATGCCTACAACTGTTTGCATATTCTAAATACAGAGGTAGAGAATCATATCTGAAATGTGAAGAAATTAAAAAGGCTAATGTCAAATATGCAGACTTTGTTCCAGCAGAAAAGCTTTCATTAATTTCTCACTTGATGATGAGTTTTTGTTCATTCCCTGCAGAATTTGTAATGTTAGAAAAACACTCTGTGTTTTGATAACATTTGAGAAACACAAGAAGTCAATTTTGTAACTCTTTCTAGTTTTCAGTTTTAATGAAAATATTTGCGCTGCTGACATTGGCATAAAACCCAGGTAGCATCTCTGAATGAAATAAAGGCTATGGTGAAAAATGGTGAAAAGCAACTGGGAAACAACATTACCCAGTATAGAATTGGGCTTGTTTTACTTTTAAAACATAAAACCAGCTTGGGTTTTAACACATAAGGCACATTACTCCAGCTGCACGTTACCATCAACAAGCAAAACCCAATAAGCTCACATAGGGCTTCTGATACAAAAGTGCTCACTTTACAAAGTGTAGAAAAAGTTCAACAAAACTAAACAATGCCTTGGTAAAGGCTTTTATTTCCTCTTTTTCAGCAATCCCTACAGCTTAGTGTAGTCTGATGAATCAATCAGAGATGAAGGCAAACTCTGCATTTTTATACTGTTGCCTATGATTTCATAAGTTATATGATGTATTTAAAGTGAAATCAAGGACTGATGTTCAACACAAGAGGAAAATTAAACTTCAAGTCCTTTCATTTAAGGAGAAGAATCCTAATTACAGATAAAAGGATTACTATTACATTTTTTTATCTCATGTTAATACACAGAGTTTAACCACATCAAAGACTGAGATATAACTGTTATTATTAGAGGCCTGAAATTTTATCTGTATCAAAACACTGACATGTCAGTTGTCCCATATCCAGCTCTAACAGGATCTCTTCCCTCCAGAGCTGCTTTCTGTTGTTGATCTCTCCAATCAATAGTGCTTCAGAACATAAACCAGATCTATCTCCCTGCCCACAGCTGCAAAGGTCAAGCTGATCATAAGATCAGTGTTTTAAGGAAGAATGGATCCGGGGATTTCGACATTTGGGAAAAGGAGGAACTCCTGAAAGAAAATCCATTTGCAGCAGGCCTCTCCACGGAAGGCAGAGGAAAGGCCAGAGTGTGCTGAGGCTCCAGACAGCCAGGGTTCACACTGACATGCAGAGGCTCACACGGACCAGTCTAGAACTGGTGTTGTTCTCCAACATGAGTACCATACATTTTGAAAACATGGACTCCAGAAAAATTTGGGAAGCTCAAGCCAAACAAATTCCTTCAGAGAAGGGGCCGTAGAGGCAGGCTTCTGCAGGGACACAGGAGAAAGTTCAATTCTCTCAAGAAGATGGATAAGTGCCTTGGTATCACCTTCCCACCATATAGTATCCTGTTTCTACACAGTTGTATAGCTGTCTGCTGCAATTCCTCCCCTGGTTTGTAATTTCAAGTGTTTTGACTTTTACTCAGCTCCTCCTGTCCTACGTATAATTTTTTCCGTCCTATTTTTTCCACTACAAATTCTTCCCTTCTTTCCCTCCTTCCATTCTCTTGTGTTTTCCGTTCACAATTCCCCTTTTAGCTAAACTGCACCTAAATATACGTATGTATATATGTGGGGGGGGGTGTATATAGAAGTGTATGTGTGTATGTTTATTAATGATAACACACTGTGAGTGTTTACCAACCCTCCTGCAATTTGTTTGTTCCAGGCCTTCTCTTGCCCTGTGGATGAATCATCCATTTAGGCAGCAAATTCTTCAGGAAAAGGACTGCTTGTTGTTCTAAATCCATACAGTGCCTAGTACATACAGCCCCATTCTTAATTATTATAATAACTGCACCAGTACTTTTGGTTTCCTCACTTCTAGAATGCTGGATGCATGCTTTGTGTGCCTTCACTTCTCTAACAAACCCTTAAGAGAAAAACTGCAGCGCAAAGAGCACGTGTGACACAGCAAAGGCAGTGGCCAAAACAGGTCCTGCCCATTCTCCCTGCACAGAACATCATCCACAGCTCCCAGCAGAGCCCTTGATGTACCCTCTTTTCCCAGATGAAATGCACAATTCCTGTTAACATCCACACCAATTTCACATGCACTTTTTAAGGGAAATTGTGCCCTTTCCACACGAGCATGACCTACTGAAATCCAGTCCTGGTGGAGGGGCAGCAGGAAGAGGAAGGAATGGCATGTTCCCGCTCCAGGACACTGCAGGACACTCTGAGCTCTGCCTTCCTTAACAAAAGCTTCTTTTCATTAAAGGGTGGAAAAAAATCCCCTTTTATTCTCCAGCCTTTGAAGGGCTTACATCATCGCTTCTTCAATTTCAGGATTTTACTGAAAACAAGCTTTCTGCAGGGCTGGTCAAATGACTGTTAACTAAGAATTCCTGGGAGTGTTTAATCTACACTCTCTATTAATTTATCATTAGGGTACCTTCTAATAATGACTCATCTAATGAAGAAACAAAACCACCACAGAAACCCTCCCTGCTCCTACAGTATTAGTTACAATGAACCTGGGCATCTCTCCACCAAAGCAGCCACCATACTTTTTTTTTTTTCCATCCCCCAAATAACCCCAAGACTTCCAAGGGAAAAATGCCACGAGCTCTACATATTGCAGAGAAAATATTTTAACACTGGCCTTTCATCACACACACAAGAAGAAAATTTCATCATCGAGGTGGTGTCCAACCGCTGCTTTGAATGTGGTGACAGAAAGTATTTGTGAATAGGAATAAAATTAATAAGGGAAAAGGCAGTTGCACCAGCCTTGTATGGTTTTTCACCTTGCATTTAAATTTTAAAAAACCCTTTTTTTTCCCCCAAGATGTTTCCATACATGGGCCTGAGATTCATTCCTTTTTGAGAAACCCATGTAACCCAAAGTAACACAGCTCCAAGGACATGAGCACATATTTAACCTTCAGCAAGGAGATCCTGTACTGAAGACCAAGGGAAGCTGCAAATAAAGGAAAATTTGTGTTTTATTAGGAACAAATAAGTTGTGCTAGTGATTTTCAACAGAAGGCTCTAAATGTGATTCCTCCCATGAGCTCTTCCACCTCTGTTTTACTATTTCTACAGCACAGGCTGCTTGAAAGAGCTAAGTGTACCCAACAGCACCAAGTCAAGGCAAAGTCACTACTTCACCTACTTTCCCCGTCGCCAGGCAAAGAAAATCTGCTTGGGCTAAAAGCTATTTTTTATACCTCAAACAAGACGGGGCCTTTAGAGAACAAATAGCAACAGTTTTAAATTTCAGGCTAGATGCCGTGCTTTTAGTTATGGTTATCCTGAAACCCGAGAGGGAATTACACCAATCTCTCCCCAAGCCTGGGCAGCAGTTCCCATCTGTCATCTGTGAATAAGCTAACATCATGAAAGGCTCTTCACCTACAGTCAGTCTTTGTCTTGACCCATACATTCATCAAAACTGCCTGCAAGCCTTTCCTGACTAAAGGTTGCAATGGACTCAACTGTAATCTGCTATAGAGCTTTCAATAGGACCTACCATAAATCCTGGGCCACTTCTTTAGACTAAGCAAGTTCTTTTGGGTGACACAACAGGCTGGCTCAGAGCAAAGCCAGAGAGCTGGAACAGAAAGGGCCCATCACAGGGATAGCACCACAAGGCACTGGGTTGTTCAGAGGTCTCAGAACTCCAGCACCACAGACTTGACTGACCAGATCTCAACAGATGCATCTTGGAAAGGTGGCCAACCCCAACAGGCAAAGAGCCACAGAAGGAAAAGCTGTGTCTGAAAGGGATAAGTCACAGATGCATCTGCACCCTCTGTTTTCAGAATATGTGCCAGTAAACAGTGAGAGAATGTCACTGGTATAACTTAGCAGAGTTCATTGATCACAAGATGTGAAATACTTCACCAGTTAGGTAAGTGTTTAATCTATAGGACACTCACTAATACATATCAGCTGTAATTAACTTTAGCCTACAGAGTCAGATAATATATAAAAAAAAAAGTCAACTTTCACAGACACAGATTTAGACATTCTTCGTATATTTTGTCTGTGAAATTAAATTGCAGTAAGAATAGTTATCTGAGGTGAACAGTAAAGCAACAGGATTTCTTACAATTTGTGTGCTTATTGTGATGCCCCACCAGTGCTCACAATCCAAATCTCTCAGTGTTAAACTAGTAAAAGAGACTGAACATAAAATAGACCTGAAGGAATCTGCAGCTGGAAACAAGCCTTGGCCCAAAACCAAGAGGGACTTACCTCATCTTATCACCTGGAATGAAAAATTTAAACATCCAGCCAAGGAATAAAACAAACGCAACCTGATTATTCATATGCTTGTCCCTGCAAATGTGTCTCTAACCTGGCCCCTCAAGCGCTCCCTGACTTCACACAGATGCTTTCTTTCCCCCTGTACCAGACTACTTAGCATGTAGAGAATATGAATCCCTAAGGATTTAATAAAAGATACCCTTTGGATCAAAAAATTGAGGTTGACTTCCCAATGCGTCACAGGTAGACACTGGTACTTATGAATTCAGACTGATTGCAGGGAAAGTTTTTCATCCTGGCAACACGGTTGCCATGGTGATCTGGGCTGATCCGATATTCTTAGCAACCGCTCCTGACTCTCCATCCCCAGCACTCCCTGCTTTCCTCCAAGGCTGAGCTGCGTAACCTCATTTCCAAAACCCCACTGACCACCAGCAGAATCACCAGAGAAGCACAAGCTCACAAACTGGACTGCCTGCTCCACAGGTACCCCTGATGGATACCTCATACACTAGTACAGCATACTTGGTAAATGAGAGGACGTGGAAAGCACACTTGGCCTTGGGACACTGAGCAGGGGAGAGAGCCGTGCTGGACCTATTCCACTAACACCTGCAGATCCTGGGGACACAAATAGGAGTGCAGTGAGGGCCTGTGATATTCCAAGACCACAAAGAACCACCTTATTATTTCACACACACACCCAGTTCACTATTCCTCTGGGCTAAAACAGTATTTGATAAAGTCAAACTGAAGCTGTGTGCTTGAAACCACAAAAAGATGCACATAAGACATCACCTGAGCTTTTACACCACACAGCAATGGAGCAGTTAATTATTACATTATTAACAACTGTCTCTATTGCACAAAACTAGGCACACTGTACTCCAACAGGCTTCTGAGCCAGCTGAAGATAAATCAGGAACTGGCAAACCACAACACCTGTGTTACTCCAACTACACACGCTGCGTTTCGCAACCGCCCTCACTTCCCGTCGGAGGCTGTGCGCTGCCACCGCTGCACGGGGCTGGGCTTCCCTCCACTACACCCAAAATAAAGCCTGATTCTCACGCTGATTCCATGGAGGACCGAGTGACTTAAGGATCTTCATGCAGGTAAAGCTTCATGGAATTCATCTGGTAATGCAAAAATGAATAGCAGCAACTGCCACTCTAGTGGAGGTGGAGGAGGAATGGATAGAGCAGCTGCTAATTACACACAGGTTTGGGCCTGCTAGCCAGTACCAGGCCCAGATGGTACCACTAGAACCACTCAGTAGTGCCAAGAGCAACGAATTTGATGTGACTGGCAGCTGCACCACAGAGCCTGATGACCCAACTGCTCTGTTCTGGACTGCTACTCACTAAACATATCACTTATAAGATCCGTGACGAAAAATTAAAAACCTGCTTGAAACAAATAATCCATTACAAAACATTAACCACATGCCCAAGAAATAGGAGAAAATATTTTGCAAGTTTTAATGCATGTGTTGATGTTTGGGCTCTGATCCCAAAGGTCTTTTCCATCCTAAGTGATTCTGTGGAAGAAGACCTTCAGGGAGGTCTCTCCAAAGGGAAAGTTTAAAAGCAGAAGGCAAACAAACAGAAAATAATATGTAATATGTAATAATATGGCACGTTCTGAAGTAAGAGCACCAAACCACAAAGAAACATAATTTAGGTCTTTTTTGACTGTATTTGCAAAAGCCAAAGAATGGCAATTTTCAGATGTTCTCAGTGTCAGATCCCATTTTTTCTATCGCTATGGTAAATTACAAGTTTCAACTAAGATTAAGGACTCAAACACATTCACATCACAAATGAGGAATAAAAGACTGTCACTATTTTAATTTATTCAGTGTTCCTGGACTAGAAAGCTCCTGATATATTTTTGGCTCCCTTCCTGAACAGAATCCTCTGAATGTTCCCTGCTGTAATAATGAAGCACCCCGAGTTTGACACATGAAATCTACAGTTTGTGAGAAGCATTGCAGGAGGACAACAGCTGCTTGGCAAACATCCTGATCTTGACCCCATACCAAGGACAATTTTCCAGAACCACACTGGCTTGCCCTCCACACACCTGAATAAAATGGGGATTGGCCTGGACATTTCAGTTTTGCTACTTTTTTTCAAGTGCAAGATAAGCAGAATCCTGCCAGATGCTTAGCTACAGACAATTAGATAAATATCAGTTAATGCTTCACTTCTCCATTTCCTGCACATTTCTCTTCAGAGGGATCCTGGGAAGATGCAAGACATAGCGTTGCAAAGTGCCCAACAATGTTGTATTTACTTGGACAGATTTTGCAGCCTCTTTCAAGTGTGCTATATATAGCTGATTATTTTGCTTTCTAGTCTAGAAAAGGAAAATCACAGCTGACACAGATTTCTTCTCAGCAGTCGCCTGCAAGCCCTGGCTGCAGATCTCCTCCCACAGCACAGAACAAGCAGCAGAGTCCTGCAGTTGCAGGTGCTCTGAGCGTACACTGGACATCTACTTGTGTTGTTTTCTGTCCCAGAATTAAGCACAGATAACAAAAGGGAAATGTTAGAAACATCAATGCTTCAGGTCAGTTACCAAGTTATTGTATTTGCAATTTAATCCAGCCATCAAACAGATTCCACAGAGCATATCATATTAGCCATTGGGCTTAATGTATTCTGGAATCAAAGCTAAGGCTGCATATATTGCAGTATCCAATTTATATACACAAGCTTTTTTCTCCTTAAGACCAAAGAAATGCCTATTGACAGCTTTTCACAGTTATGTCACTTTGATGGTGCTGAGCCAGGACCCCCATGTGAGGAATCCTTACATAATTTATTCTGGTCATTTTCATTCTGAATAGGTGAAAAGAAATATTTTAAAGATTCCACCTTGAAGAGAGCAAATTTCCCTCTCTTAACCTTTTAAAAGTGCTTTTAATAAATAAAAAGAAGGCTGATGATACCACAATCTACCCAATACAATTTATCCTCTTTACTTTCAATAATCTTCTTATAAAGCTCTGTTTTTCAAGGTGAGAAAATGTTAGGAGCTCTCCATCAGTAGCATATGGTGCATTAAACAAATTTGCTCATGTCACACTGAAAGAAACGGTACTAAAAGAACATCATGACTGCAATTCCATAAACTCATGCAGTAGGAAAGCCAGAATTACACAGTTTAGATCTGCCCTTTTGTATATATCAATGTTGTTTATCACAGTACCATGGAACAGAGTCTTTTTTTGCATAAGATCCAATAGTAATTCGGGGATGCCTCATCCAATCGCCATTCCTTCATTCTATTTTTGGCCCTGTTCTTTCTTTTTATCTGTTGTTTTTTGTCAGGTTTTTTTTTTCTAACAAAGGGCCTTTGTCCAGTGTCAGAGCTGTTATTGCTCCTCACCCAGTCCATGTGTGCCTGGTCCCTCCTTACCCACTGCTGGCCTGGAATGCCCAGGCCACCATCCCTCTCCTGGGCAGTTCTCCTCTCCCAGCTCCACCCAGCAAAGGATGGCAAAATCAGACCTGTCTCTGTAGGGTTTTAAATGCATATTTTATTCATGCAAAATAGAAGGACTAGGAAGGGAAGATTTTCAAACCTTCAGCAGTTCATGTGTGACACAGTGAGGCAATGCTGCTCCTATCAAAGGTTATTTGGCAATTTTTTGAATAAGAATCCTGTAAAAGCCCAGCTCCTTCTGTAACTTAACATTGAATATGTGCACCACAAATATAAACAGCATCAGAAGAGAAATCTGGTGGGAGATATGCTAACAGCAAAGGTCACCAGCAGCTGAAGCAATATGGCAAGAGAGGCAGCCAGCTACTGCACTCATCTGTGTGCTGGGGTGAGGAGGTGACCCAACCTTCACATCACACAACCACCACACACTGCACGGTGGAGCACCTACATATCATAGAATCCCAGAATGTTTGGGGCTGGAAGGGACCTTACAGATCATCTCCATCCATCCCCCTGCACCTCACTTCACAGGTGAAAATCAGTGCCTAACTCTAGGACTACGTTCAGAGTGTGATCCTGCAAACCTGCATGGCTTCATGCTCTTGCCTGGGAAGACACACGCTTGCAAATGTAGCTCCATCTGACTGGTTAGCAAACAAACAGACTTAGGTTGTTAAGTATTATCCCTACCATCTCAAGCCTTAAGCTGTAATAAAATAAGAGATATAGAGTTCATAAGAATTGCTCTATAGACTTATTATAACTTGGAATAAATATTTCAAGCTGGACAGAAGCCTGAGATTTATTCCCTGGATATTCCATGTTTGCAAAAAGACAGTAAATTACCTACTTACTGGATTTTTGGGAGGCAGCTGGGGATGGTGATGTTAGTCTAGAGTGCTTGAGTTTAAAAAAAGGGGAACCAAATGAAAATCCTGTCCTGTAGCACCTGTCCTGACTAACACCTACTTTCGACTACACTCCTCAGAGATACTCCAGGGAGAAGACAGGGTTATCCCCAGGCTTTCATGTGGGTTTTTTCTGCACATTTTAATATTCAAGATGTCAGTTTTTCAGCAGCTGTTAAGCCTTGAGCTCTAACCCAAAGTAAATAAATAAATATAAAAATACAGGAAGATTTTTATGAAAACCCTTTTGGGATATGCCCTACATAGCTGAGAGAGGCCAAGGTTTTATACATATTTAGCTGAGTTACTCCAAAATCTCCTTGATAACAGAGATGCAATGCTGGCCTGGGCACTGGGGAGGCCCATGGCCATGGCACAAGAGTGGGAATGCAGCAGGCTGGTTCCAAGGAATTACCAAAGCATCGAGGCCATGACACGAGGAGGAGGGAAGCAAAGAGGTAAGAAATAGGAATGCTTGTAAGAAGGACAAAGAAAATCAGACAATAACAATAATTGTGTGGAACAATTAGATGTTTACAAAGCAAAAGAAGTTGAAAGGCTAACTCTGAAGAGAGAAGTTATGAAATGAATTCTCAGGACACTGGCTAAACACTTATTAAACCATGTATAAACATTCAAACAACAACTCAGCACTTCTGCAATCTTTTCTAACCTTCCAACTATTAAGAAAATACATTAAAGGGAACAAAAGTGGACTGCCTTCAGTTTACTTTACATGGAAAATCCTGACAGGGAAGCAAAAGCCACGTAGCAGCTATTCTACAAAATACTTTGCCTGAGAATATTCACTAGTTCTATTAACATCAACAAGCTATAACTCAGATGGCCTAAAAATCTAACAACAACTCAATCCTCTTGATGGATTTGTTGTTTCCTCATACCAGGCCGCTGTTTCTGATTATTTTAATTGGTTACTACTGGCAATACTGTATTCAGGAAAATTAGGCAATAAATTATATAGCTAATCATGTGGTCACAGGAATCATATAAACGTCATATTACTGTGTCTAGGAAACTGCCTGCTGCTCTGCTTGGAACTTAAGTAGAAAATGAATAAAATCTGTCACCAGGCCAATGAATGCTGGTGTTATTTTACCACTGATGCCTCGTTTAGCTCGATGCCCTGCAGGCATGACCTGCTGAGACGCCAGCACCCGTGGCAGGGTTATCTCAGAAACAGAGACAGCAGCAGAGCCAAGGCAGCAATCCAGGTCAGGAAAGACCCCACTGCTGCACCCCACGACAGTGAGGAAGGAGGGAGGATCTGGGACCTCCTGTCCCAGAACTTCCAACCTCTTTCCCTCCTGGACCTATACCAAACAGGCAAGCCAGAGTCTCACCAAATCTCCATCTGCTTACCAGTTGACTTTCCATTACATATTAACCCTAATAACTCAATGCAATAAGTCAATAAAGGTGAAAATATTTTATTTACAGGTATCAATTGCGATTAACGGGACCACACCTCTGCCACAGGACAGAATTCCCGCCCTGCTCTGCCCTAAGATGGAGCTCTTTTAAAGAACTCTGCAGAAAAGAATAAAAAGGAAATTCATCAAGAGTGTTGGGCCCTGTTCTCCCTTCCCCCAGCTTCTTCTTCCCATACCAATTTCTCTCAAGACATTGAAAAGGCTCATTGAAAATACAGCTGAGTGGGTGATATAGTATATTCAGGTTTGGTTCACATGAGATTTGACTGGGTCAAAAGATTTCTTCAGTAAATTTTCATTTCCCCTGGAGTGAGATGTACATACTAATGGGGAACTCCTGGTGGTTTTAAGGTGAGAGATTCACAATAATATTATTCCTTTTATTTCTGATGTATTCTTTCCACTGAGTTGCTGCAGGGAACTCAGGGAAGGAAATGCTGTTTAAAAACAGGGTAAAATTTTGTTATCACAGGAACAGAAAGTAACTCCTGAGAAAAAAGCAGGAATTCTCCAGTACTGCCCTCAATGCAGACTGAAGTGATCCTGAGCCATGTCAGCTGTCAGAGGTTGGCTCCTTTAGTTACACACAAATAACCTGAAGGCTGATCTGGCTGTACTTTAACAATTTCTAGCTAAAACTTTTAACAGCAAAGTTTGCCAGCATGTTCTGTGGTGTATAAATCAAATTTGCATTGCTACCCAGAAATAGGTCAAGGATCTAATTTACTTGCTTCTAATTAGTCTATTAAATTGATAAACAATCTTCCTGCAAAACTTTTTACCTGAAATATGTCTATGAGGGAGCATTATTTTAGCCATTCTAGTCTGGTGTGAGCTCAAGCTAACCAAACTTTGGAATTTCCATCCAAGTCCAAAGACAAGATGTTAAGAAAACAGAAACATGGGCTAAGATCATGAGAACAACCACTGCCAGAATGACCCCTCCTGTAAACAGACAGCAGCTCTGATTCTTGGGTTATCAACCAATGGTACATGCCATAATCAATAGCTAATTATTTACCTTCTGATTATAGAATCCTAGGATCATTTAGGATGTATTTAGGATGGACAAGACCTTTAATACCAAACTTTCACTGAGCACTGCCAACACCACTGCTAAATCATGTTCCCAGGTGTCACATCCACAAGCCTTCTGAACAGCTCATTAATTCTGCCAATATGAGTAACCACCTAAAATGAATTCCACTTCTAAATATTAAAGCATTGTCCAAAGTGGCAACACTCTGGAACACTCCAAGCTTTGCCACGCTCTTTCCTCCCTAAGGAGAGAGCTGTGTGCAAGTTAATTTTTATTTGTGCTAAAACCAGCACTAAGATATGGAGTAAATACACACAAATTCCAACCACTTATTCCTCAAATTCAGCAAATCTCGTTCTCCTATTTCTTTGGCTGCTGACATGAGAGTGAGAGATACAGAACATTCTCTACATTAATTTGTAATTAATTCATTCATTATGAATTAAATATGTATATTAACAAACCACATCTTTACAATTTTTATAGTGCTTACTTTATTGGAAGATTATTAATTTATGAGTATTATTTCAGAATTACATATAAAGTATACCTATATGAAAACAATAATGTAACTATTCAGCAAGCATGAAGAGACACCTCTCTCCTGCTCTGCTTACTTCAAGAAGTTCACAACCCTAAGAACTCTCACAAGGAAAAAAATTAAAGTGATGAACATGACTATAAAGTGAGTAAGGTCATGTTAAAAAAAAAATCCAGAACAACAAAAGCCTAGGAGATATTAATAATGCACAGCTAATACCAAAATTCAAAGGCTTGTCAGAAGCCAGGCAAGCCCATGTTAATTTTGCAGAGATAATACAAAGAGAACAACAGCAGGCTTGTTTGTAGTGACAATAAACCCATAAAATAGCAACACACAAAATAAAAAGATACAGCATAGGAAAATGTAAGTAGATTAACAACTTTTCAAATTATAAAAAATGAGGAGTTTTTATACAATGCCACTACATATTATCTAATACTGCTGAGTGGAAGCATCAACAAAGCAGAGGAAAGGATTTAGGGCAGAGAAAAGTGGGTAGTGGGTAAATCATCCAAGTCCTCCTGATAGCTGCATCCCTGTGCTCTCCACAGGCTGAATGTTTTGGAGCGAGCCAGAGACATGAACCCAATCCCCTCCTCTGCAGCTCTGGTAAAATCTGAGGAGCAAAACTTATAAAGCATTGTTCTTCCATGCAGAAACCAGATGTACTATGTGTAAGAAGGTGGTTATTCAACTAGGTTGGAAGCCTGGATTCAAACCTCCCAAATCTATGACAAAAATACTTAGCAGATTAAGCTTTCTCAAGGAAATGATCTTATACTGAACTAGGGCTGTATTACTTTTCTTCTCCTTGTTTTCATAAATGTTTTGCATTGCTGGGTTGAGGCAGCCAGTACACACAGCCTTGCAGAGGTAATGCACAGATATCTGCCCTCAGAATGTGCTTTTTCTTTAATTTTTAATTAACGCTAACAATACTGAATCCTGTGATGTGAACCAAACGATATGCCGCAATGGGAATTCAAGGATACCTGTATTACTCATAGGCAGTCCTACTGGGTCTACTCCACCCTTCAGACCCAATCTTTAGGTGGTGCATTGTTATAAATCCCTCAGGGTAGGTGCTCTCAGCTCCAAAATCGTTACAAACTGCTGGGTTGTAATTCAATGCCTTGTCTCTCTACTTACTGGATTTGTGCCAGGGCACAAACTGTATCGACAGGTGAAATGAATGGCAGTGAGGAGCTTAAATAACTTCAAAAACCCCTCTCAAGCACCACAGCGAGATGCTTTATCATACAATGGGATTGGGAGCTCTAATAGAAAGGCACATTTATTAATTTATCTCCTCAAATTCTTCATTTATCTAACAGAAGTGAGACGACCGAATACCAAAAAGCAATTTTATATCTATTTTATACAGTCATACTGGAGCACGTACTAACACATCATGCCATCATGAATACGAATAACGTTCAGCAGAGCATGTTGTGGCGTAGTCAGAGCTGGTATTCTTCAATCTAGTTACTCCATGTTGCTTTTAACACATCTGTTTCTCTCAGCTGTTAAACTTGGGCTCAATTTTCACATATTGGCCTGTGCTCCTGGTCCAAATTAAAACAAATTATGAGCTCCCTGACCTGGTATTTGCTTTTCTCCAGTCAGCTCATGGCTCAGCTCAGTGTAGAGTGGAAAGTGTGTCATTAAAATCCAGTGAAATTGAGCAAAGCTAAGTGCTGCGTGCTGAATGAATTTTTCCCAGGGTGGACAGACTGCTTCACCAATCAGATTTTTTTCTACTGACATTTAAAAGTATGGTATTGTTTTGTTCTTCAAGCACCTGAAAAGCTCACGAGGTGGGCAGAAAGAGGTAAGTATGTTCTAAGTAGAGTCTCCCAAGTACACAATTGTTTGGTCTGTATTTCCATTTCAATATGTACACTTACTGGATACACCAGTTTTTTTTAAAAAACCACAACTCTGCTAAAGTGATAACACAGAATTCAATTCAATGCCATCTTCAATTAACTTGAGTTTTAAGTCACTCCTTGCTAATTCAGGACTAATCTACACCTCATTTAAAATTTGCTTCAAGTCTGCTCACCAAACTGTTGGTGATGCAGAATGGTGCATGGAAAATGGTGATACACAATGAATTAGTCACTCAAAGTTATTTCTACTCCTTTGTTTCCTACACAAACAAAACCTAGAGAGGTCTTTAACACCTCCTCCATGCCCTTACAACAGCCCTGATGGCAGGCTGCTGCTATAGGATTAAAAGAAAGATCTGCTTCATACTCCAAAGGGTTTGCCACTGCTGTTTTGACAATCGAAAAGGTCTAGAAAATTTTTTTGCAAAAAGACAAAGGAACCAAGCAGCACAAATGTGACAACAATCAATTTCCTAAAGTTCCTTTATAATCTATAAACGGTTGTAGTTCCTGTAACATAGGAGCCTGATGTACATACTAACTAATGTATCTTACTAACACAGAATACTCTTTGTAAAAAAAAAAAAAAGTTGCAATAGAATTACTTGCTTGAGTAAAAGCTGTTGAATACGATTATCTAAAACCACCTAAGCCCCTAAGGTCAGTGGCTTCACATTGGTGAACCCTTCTGCTTAATTTATTACCCCAGGCAGTTATTTGACTTACACACCTTACCAACAGTCATCACTTACATGTAGCTTAAAAAATATTTTCAATAATTTCTCTGAGTGGAAGTATGTTACTGAATATAATACAGGTTTTTTATTCAACTTAAAGATTTGAAGTAAATGCTACTTCCTCAAAACACTAAAGAGCTAAAAATAGTTTAGAACTCCTCCTACTGAGTAGCTTCTTTTCCACAGTAATGTGCAGCGTGACGATGAAATGAGACAAAAACATAAGGGGAAACTCATATCATAAAATACCAAAGCAAATATTAGTTAAAAGGTCATAAAGTGACAGCATTATCTCACACAGAGATCAAAGATGAAACAGAAGCAGACTAAACTGAAATAGAAACTCTTTCAATTTTTCTATCAAACATTCGAGCGATACAAAGTTCAGGGTAGGTCTCTGAAATGGGTTTTTAATCACTTGCTTATTTTATTCCTCCTCTAATGGTATAATTATTCTCCACATGATGAGTGAAAAAGCAGAGACCTGTCAGAGCCCTGTTCAGAAGCAATCTTGCAGGACCAGATATGAACATAAAAGAGCCCTGGAACACAGCAAGTGTCAAGAGGACACAAGCTGCGGGGCTGATTAGCTATTTTGATTCTATATTGAGAGGATCTGATCCATTAGCATGAGGAGATTAGAAATCACTCTGCTACAGCTGTGCTTCTATGCCCCTCCTTTTTTTTTTTAATTATTATTTTTAAACTTCAGGTTAAGTTCTAGCTGGTCCCCGATTCATCAGCTGCAAGTGAAACGGGAAAGCAATAAAAGGAGAATTGCTCTAATAACACAGGAATACATGGAGGAACCACCAGAGTTAACAGACCCTTTAGCCCACTTAAAAATTAAGGAAATCAGCAAAGCCAATCCAAACAACAATGTTCAGGAGTTACTGTATTTAAGTTTCAGCATTAGGAGAAATATTATTTATACAAAATTAATAAGAAACTTGGTCTCTCTGTGAAATGCTACAAGGGAATTTCTTTTGTGCTGCTGATGTAATGGAATATTTATGAGCACTGGGAATCAGGGCAGTCAGAATTACGACAAAGAGAGGTCACAGAAGGTAGGATTGCAAGGTTACATCAGTTGGGTTTTTCTTTATGTTTGTTTTTTACTGAATTTGTGCAACATGCCTCTTCACAGATATTTTTATTGTCCTGAACAAAAAAAAAAAGGCACTGTTGTGAATTTGTCTGGATGTGACCTGGATATATGCACTGCAATAGCCATTTTTATTTATTTTTAATAACTATCTCCATTTTCACCTGTTTCCCAACACACACAGGAAGACCCCACTGCTTCAATGCAGTCTTGGTTTTAACCACGAAACTGCTTGAAGCTAAAAATCAAACCTAAAGAACAACAAAGGGTTTACTGAGTCAGGCACATTGGAAATGTATAAAAGGTGGATAGACACAACAGTAGTCACTACAGGAGGAATGTTCTAATGCTCTTTTTGATTCTACAGACAGTTACCAAAAACTTTAAAACAGCAACCAAAGCAAGAAATTTTGTCTCAGATCCAATTTGCAGAACCTTAAAATATATACCTGCATAGAACACAAAAATGTCTTGACCTTCAGCAATGTTTCAGTGTTTTGTTCATAAACTGGGCCAGAATCCTTGTACTAATTAATTAATAAGAAGATACAGAGTTTACAGTACTACTGGAACATACACTCATCTTCTGTTGTTTTTCTTTGTGTCCACACAAACAACCCAATTTAGCAGGGCACTGAGGGAATCTCTCCAGATGGGCAAAGTTCATGAAAATATTCATAGGAGGAAAGGTATGTCATTATCCCCAGGCTCTGCCGACTGGATTGTAATTAGAAAGATCCCTCTTTTTTAGCAGATGGGTCTCCTGGCCTCTTTCCAGTCTACACTTCATGTTGTCTATTGTGGCAAACCAAACTGTGAAGGAAAGAACTAAAATAAAACATTTCCTAGTCTACCTTCAGACAGAATCAACTCTCATATGCGAATATGATTTTTTCAATCAATTTTAAGTAAGAGGCACAAAGGCTCAGTAAATTGCTGGCTGGCTAAAGGATTACCCAAACAAGGATAGCTGATCAGAGCTTGTTCAGCACTGCAGGGACAGGGCCATTATTCCATGACAAGCTGGTGATTTCTTTCTAATTCCTCCAAGACAAAGAACTGTCATAAGAATTACGTGTGCAAACACAGCCCTTGTCAGCAGCCCTAGCAGGAAGATCAGACAAGAACTGAAGGGCCTGTTCACTTCTGCAACAGCTTTGCCAAGTCAAAGCTGGAAGCTTGTACCAGAGCTATCTGCTGTCCCAGTAAACAGAAACCTTCCAGGCTGTCCAGTTTACCCTAACCACAGGCATTTTCTGCCAGCCCCACCAAACAAACTGAACAGAAAAGACACTGGTTCTGTTCTGGCTGGAAAGTAGTTAAGTAGTGGAATAGAATCAATGCCCGTGGAGAAATGGCTAAGGAGGAAGGATAGCACAGCAATATCCGTGAAGCACAGCACATTTTTAGGAACATAACGGCAGGCGCAGTACAAGTGGTATCATAAAGCTTTGTGTGCTGTTTGAGCAGCGTTTCCCCAGTTTTACTGAGTCAGAACCAAACCCTGCACGAGAACAGCGCTCAGACTGCAGCGCTGCTCGGTCTCTGCAGCGAGCAGGGCCCGTCAATTAACGTGAACTGTGGAGGTGATGCCAGAGATGGGGATCCGGCTGCCGGAGCTCCCTGGAGCCGTCAGGCTCCTTTTACACAGCCTATTAGACGGTGTCGATTTTCCCTCACCGTTACAGCTGAACAAATAATGAGAAAAATTATACGCAAACATCCCCATGACTTCTGTATGATTCTGCTCTAACTGCATTCCCACATTTGCTGTTTGCCGTGGACTCTTGACGTTTTAAGGGAGGAGTTTGCTCTCAGCATCCTCTCAGGACCACAAAGTAAATCCCACTATCAACAGCAATTTTCACAGGAGGAGGGGGGATTATTATGCACAAAATTATGATAAATAACAAACAAGTTTCTTAAAATTGCAATCTGTTTGCAGACAATCTGCAATCAAGAAAGGAGGCTCATTCATCAAGCAAATTGTTACTGGAAATTGTCTTCCTCGGCTATAATCACATACCCAGGGCACTTGCAAACAGAGGTATGAGAGTCCTAGCACTGATTCCTGCTTTTATCTGCTTGTCCCAAAATGTACATTTAATTTGGGAACTTTGTATGTGGAATGAGTACCACAAAACATGCAATCTCGAGTAATGAACTTCAGCGCTGACACAGCACACACCCACTAAAGGGCCAGGCCTGTCACACTTATTTGGATTCTGCCAGAGCTTCCACCAACACAGCTACCACCTACGAGACTCCTACTCCCCCTTGGAAGCTGGAAAAAGGCTTCTGGAATGATTTTGGAGGGAGATCAGTCATTTTGGAAGAATCACTTCTGTCTGGCACGTAATTAGTTTACTTGGGGAAAAATCATTTTCTCCCTATTCGCCCACAAGCTCTTGTGTGTGCATGGAGCATCCTGAGAGGAAAGATAGCTGGAGGTTAAAATTAGCAAGGAACGCAGATGCCATTGTCTCCTCTCATTACCTCCTCCCACAGCGCACGTCTCGCATCCAAACCGAGAGGGGCTGGAAAGCACAAATCTAAAGCAAAAAGAAAAAAAGGAAGAACATAACAGAAATAACCCCTCTTCAAAACAACAGATACATCAGACTCTTCTGGTCAGCGACAACTCTGCAGATAATTTTCCAAGCAGTAATGACAGGATGTGGCTTCATTAGCATCTTAGGGTTGTACTTGCTTCATGTCAGGATTAGATTCCATTACCTCAAGACAAGAAAATCAGGAGTATATGACAATTAACACTTCAAGTGACTTGAAAGAAAACAAGGACTCTTCTGAATAGTCTGTTTCTAGGATGGCATGCTGTAAACAAGAACGTCAGCACTGACTTCAGCTCAGCTGCCACAGAAAAAAGAGCATCTGTTTTTCTTCTTGGCAAATATTGATCACCACTGAAACATTCTTATATATTTGAGATACACTTACACCTTTCAAAAATATAATTAAGGCAAAAAAAATAACTTCTATGGCCTCATGTTCAAATAATTTTCAGAGATCTATGTCTAGCCTGACAAAACAGTGAGTAAGACAAATGAATTCCAGCACCTTGAAAAATATTTCTCCTCAGAGGGTCCTGCTCTGTGCATCCAGAGAGCAAATAATATCTGGGGTTAGGACATTGCTCTTTGCTGTGTCAAATCTTACCCATGTAGAATGTGACCAGTGAAACACTTCTGAATGCAAACAAAACGATCCACTGATCCATAATTTGCAATCATGTCAGGCCATACGTTATTGAGAAAATGGGGAAAAATATACACACTCAAATTTTAGATGTATGTGTGTGTATATAGAAAAAAAACTGGCATTACTGCCATGGTGAAAGCAGTTCTAACACATTAAAGTTCTTGTATTTTTACCCAATATACTATTCTACACAGACCTGCTAAGTGAACTGGCTGGCAGGCAGTTCTCAACAACACCAGGATGTTTCTAAAATATGTCAGGAGCCTTAACAGTGCAAAATATTATTAGTAAATTAACCCTTCTATCAAATGGCTGACAGCAACGTAAAGGGTCTGGGTTTATACACACAAAAAGACTCCTCTTGAAAAATGACTCAGCTATCTCCTGCTCCTAACCAGAAACCAAGGAAAATAAGGTCTACATTGCCCTCAAACAACCCAAAAAAGCAGATATTTGCTTACCCAGAAGGACTTGAGACACTACCAAAGGTGGGGGGAGGAGGGGGGGAGAAGAAAAATCTCTATTAGAGGGAAATCACTTTAATAAAGACATGAAAGCAAGCAAGCTTCTGATCACAGGTTTACACAGAAATTCATAAGATTCCAACAACATAGTCCCTATTAAAAAATTATAAAGATGTGGTTTGTTAATGTAAGTATCTCATTAATAATAAATTAATTACAAATTAACATATATAAAATGTTCTGCACTTCTCTAAGCCTCTGGTATCTTCAATTAAATAAATTCATGAAGATTTCCATCCAAATCCAACAGCACTGCCTATTCATAATTTAAAAAGCAAGGGAAAGATGCCGTTCTTGGATGGCATCACTTCGTACCACAAACTCGTTGAACACAGCATCAGTGGTCACATAAATGCAGGGAACTTCACTGGCTCTTGGGCTATCACAGATTTACTACCACCTTAAACAGAGTGGGACCAGACCCCATATTTTTGTGGAAAAGGCTCCACAAGACAATGAAAGCCATCACCTCACCAGATTCCTTCTGACTGTTTGAGGGACGGTGCAGAGAGAAAGGAATGAGAAGTCAGCAGCTTCCCAGAAAACAATGTTCCTGGCTTACACAACTGAAGTTATCATGTAAGGAGCAACTCCAAAATCATTAAAAATTCAGTTACTGGAATGAAAAGTCCAGCATTTTTCAATTCCAAAAGCTGACACTGCTAGGAAAGAACAGCAGTGGGTTTCGACGGGATAGAAGGAGCAATAATACAATTAAGGATAAAACATTTCATTTTCAATTAAAGACTAGAACTGAACAGAAATTGAAAAGCAGAGATATGCTGGGATTATGACCCCTGAAACTATGTATAGCTTAATGCCAGGCTCTGAATTGAGCTAATGCAGCCTCAAAGGGGCATTCCTCAGCTGGCTGGGGTTTAATGCAGCAAAGGGATTCCACAGGCATTAGTATCGATGAGGAGAGGAGGTTATAAAGCATGTGCTCTCTATGAGTAAAAAGGGTAATGAAATTATGCAGCTTCTCTCTTCCCCTGCCCTCAGCAGATCCTGCAGAATCATTATCAATGCTTTTGGCAGCTGGGAATCCATCCAGGGCTTGGAACACTGTGCTAGAACATCCCACCCCTGTGGCTGAAGAGACATGGGATCCACACAATAGCAAACACCGACTTATTTCAAACAGAGGCTAATACTCACCATTAGTTGTGGTATCTGAACCTCTGGAAAGTGTGCCAAACTCACAACTATAGCCATGGAATGGCCATTGGGACACTAGGAAAAGATGAGCACTTGTACACAGCCCCATTACACCCAGGGTCTCCTAATGGATTTCTCTACCTGCCCAGGAGAGCATGCAACATGATTTTCCACCCTGCCAATCAACCCAGGAGTCACATCTGTGAAACTAAGGAGCCATTGCCTTGACCTTCACTCACACAGAATGAAAAGAGTGCTTGTACTAAAACATTAGGGAACAGGTTTGTGCTCTAACAGCTGATGGCAGTTGAGTTGCTGTGGTCACTTTCCTGCTGACCTTCTTTCATTCATTATCTATAGTGCACATTTCCCAAAGATACAGATTAAGTTGGAAGTATACGGTTTATCACTTCAACAAAGACATGTGCCTAACCAGGATGCGCTGACCCTCACTTGAGGAAACATTATAAAGCTTGGGAAAAGATTCCAATACCTAGATACCACAGCAAATCTTAAATTATTCCAAAGTATAAATTACACCCTTTGTCTTTTATTAAGGACATGGTACATAGTTATCCCAGGGACCTTCAACTCCCACCATGATGCACTAGCAAGCAGGACAAACCTTGCTCAACCTTTCCCTACTCGATCTTCCTTTCTTTGTTTTCTCCTATCTTCCCTCACTCTTCCTCACCCCATTCCTATACCTTTTTCCTCCTCCATTTCTGGTGTTACTGTCTTATCCTTGATTAATTCAACTCCTACTTCCATGCTTCTAAGTCAAACACAGCTCTAATGCATCTATCCACTTGTCACAGCTTATTTTGCCAAAAGATGACCAAAAGGATCCTGTTCCTTCCTACACTTGCAAATAGCTCCAGAAGAGTTAAGCACAGGAGGAGATTCAAGGATACAGCCTCGGCAGTAATGGCCATTTACCTCCTGACACAGCCACGACTTGATGAGGAGCCCAGTGCACACGTGAGAGGACACAAGTTGCAGTTCTAACACATCTGCTGCCAGAACTTCCTACATCAGACACACACAGTCCTTTAAAGACTTCTGGCAGTATTTCTTACCAGCAGCAAGAGACATTCCACCATTTCCACTGAAGAGAAACGCTACCTCAATGCTCACTGAAATAAAACCTGGACAAATGGTGAAAATTTGCTCCATTTCAGCACTGGCTCATCCAAAAACTCCAAGCAGATGTTTCATTCTTCAGCTGATACACATGAGGTCTGTCCCTCACTTCATGAGGACCTCGATTCAACCTAACAGGATGTTATCCCTGACCACTATACTGAGGACATTTCTATTCTGTTGGACAGACTAGAAGTTAACATTATTAGCCAAACTAAGAAAAAACCCATCTTTTTTTTCCAAGCCACAGTGCAAGAGCATCATCCAGGGTAAATCAGCACGGGAAGTAACACATGTGACTGCTGCTGCCACCCTGCATGGGGTAGAGTGCCCTGAAGGAATACAGAGGGAAGGCAGAGCTACACACAGAGCTCCAGGTAGACATTCCATGCAGTTTAAATCTATTTGAACATCAACAGTGATTAATTTAATCTTAGCAGCCAGTTTGAACATCCTTCTTCAGTTTTAGCCTGGGAATCTGAGAAACAACTGGATTAAGATGCTCAGTCTAAAGTTCCAGGGAAGTTCAGCCCCTGAACTTGCTAAATCCTCTACTTGTCTGCCTTTTCCTTCATTGCCTTCCCCAAGAGTCTCAGCAGCTGTCACCCAACCACACGCCTGTTTCTTTTAGACCCTGACTCCTCAGGGTTAAATACCAGGACACTGAGCAGCCAGCTCCTCACTCCAGTTCCCACTAAAGGGCAACCATCTTGTTCTGCAGGTCACAGACACTTCTTTGGCAAAAACAGACCATGGCCTCGTCTGACCTTTGATTTTCTATGCACAAAAATGCAGCTGGGATCCAGCCTCTGTGAGATAAAGAGGGAAAAAAACATCCCCACCAGCTCCTTATGGGAGCAAGACAGTAGAATCCAGTTCTGTGCATCTGTACAGCAAATTCAATACAAAACAATGTCCCACACATTGAGACAGACAAGTTGCATGCAAATTTTCTGTACATCAGCTGGCACTCAGGTTCCCAGAGACAGAGCATCAAAAGCTCATCAGTACTTCTCCTACCTCCTCTACTTCCTAGACAAAAATTTCTTCCCAAAATAGTTTGTAGAATCTCATTTTATATAGGTTTGGCTTCCTTCATATGATGCAAAAAGATTCAGTGACTTGAAATTCCCATTTGTTCTGCCTAGATAATCAGAAGGAAGTTTTCCAGAATCACTCAGAAATGCCTTGTGGAAGCGCCCAAGCAGACAATCAAAGACAGGAGGCCTCCATCCAGTTTTCTGACAACTTGGATGAAACAATTTGACGTGAATGTGCCCACAGAAATCACCACAATGCATCGAGCAGACAACGATTAACAAACACTTCTGTTTCTGTTGGATTGCACTGGCTCCATTAGAGCTTAGTGTTAAACTAAAACCAGAAAGTATCAGGACATTTCAGAGTTTCAGTCCATGGAAACATTTGATGCATCCTGTAACTCCAGACAGAGCCCAAGTTCGATCCTGATATTTTCTTGCCTAAAAGTCAGACATTACATCAGAAGCAAAGGTGACCCTCTGACTGTCATGCTCGGGTCTATTGAAATGCACCTTCACGAAGGAAGGTTTAACATGCTCCAACAGAAAATGTCAAAGCTTGACTAAATGTCAAGATATCATTTCACTCTGAAACAATCACTCAGTGAAAAAATAGTTGCAAGTCAGATCAAATTTTAAAATACATTTAGTGGTACTGCACTGGAAAACAACAGAAATATATATATTTTTTAAAATAGTACTAAAATACAGATTTTGACAAAAACTGAAATGACACTTTGTGATCCCTCAGTTATTTTACATTAGCTGCATGCTAATTTGCAATTCTTAAGCCTTAAGAAGACCACTGCAAATTACAGACCAGATGCTGATGAGGTTGTTATCTAGTGCACTATAAATTAAAATAAAGCAATAGAAGTTGACATCTAAGAAATGCCAAACTTAAATTTCCCAAAGCAATGGGAAATCAATGAGAACTAAAATAGGAGTTCCTGAAAAAAATACTACTGTCATAGTTTGAAAGCTAATGCAATAACCCCAACGACTGGATGTGTAATCACATAATTTGTGCAAAACAACCATTACTTTGCAGTATTTATAAACACACGATGCATTTGGGGACCTGCCACTCTACCCTATATCACATACTTCCTGATAGCTGGTTGGACTTATTTGTCCCACAACTCTGAATTCTTTATCCTCACAAACTGCAGGTGTTGAGCAGACAAAAGGAACCTGCTATTTGTAGCTTCTAAGAAAGAGGAGAAGAAGAAGAAACAAGTGCATAATGATACACCTGCTTCCTCCTGCGGACCTCGATCTGTGAAGTTTCAAGGCAGATTCTCTTCCTATCCAACTCTCCTGGCTAAAATTACCTGTTAGGAACATTATCAAGTTTCCTCTGTTCCCTCTCTATCCTGAATTTTACTAGAGAATGAATGTGCCTTTCAGCTATAATTTAAACAGCGCATTATTTCCAGCATTTTGAAAAAGAACAGACTTTTACTAGTGGCATTGCAAGGGAGCTGATATTTTCTATTCCTCTCTTCCTGAGCTCCTAATGGAACAGCAGGAGGTAAAGTCAGTGTTTAGGCCATACAATAAGTCATAAATGCCAAAAGGGTAAACATTCAGGGGAACACTTCCCAGAGACCACCAAGTAGAAATCTTCAGAACAAATCAATGCACTTTAAGTAATCAATTCTACTTCTGCAATTGCTTCTCTTCCCTATTAAAGTGTCCAAAGGCTAAAATTACTCTCAGATTCTGCAATTCACAATGCAATAAACAAATATTGATGCTTCAGTTTGTGATTTGTGAGCTTTTAAGGTAATGGAAATCAGACTGAGTTGCCCTGTGCCAGAGAAAAGGCTTACATCTTAGTTTTTGAAATGATGAAAACTATCCTTCATTTTGCTATGGAAGACATTTTCCTTGTCTTATCTAAACAGGACTTTGCATTCAGAAATCCAGAAGAGGAGCTGACATATCCTTTTGGCACGGCTTCCCTAAAATGCTGTAAAATCAAATGTCATCCCTAATGCAAGTTCCCAGGTGCAACACATAACTGCATCGCGAGTGCAGTGGGAAGATGGATGAGCAGAAGGTGGCAATAGAGCACCAGATCTAAATCCATATACACTTTATTCCCAATTAGATTCTTACTCTCACCACAGCACACACCCTGTGTGTGAGCTGTGTACCTCCACTGAAAACCCAACATGATACAGGTGTGATTTCTTATGGCTACGTTACCCCTGGGTAAAAGCAAATGTAAAAAGTCTACTTTTCTCCTCAGGTAGGTGACATAATTACAAGACTTCCATAAGCACTTCAGTGCGCTGTCTGCATCTACTGGAAAATCACAGGAAACAGGGGGGTGTGTAGTTTGTCAATAAAAAAGTTATTATAAATCTTTGTACCTCCTCCAGCTGAAAAGCTAAATTATAAGCACTTATCTTAAAGCTAGAGTGGAAAAGTGTTACTACATTTTATACAATAATATTCCCTTTCATTTCTAAAAAAATCATCTCTTGAGCACTGCTGGAAAGTGTATGGAAAACCTTCTCTTACTCTTCCCAAGATTAAGAATACTTCAGTGTAACACTTCACTGTTAACCAGGTAACCACAGAGAAATCTGGCTCATCTGAAGTTTGTAGTTAAGCCTTAAGTTTCGGTCAGAAAGTGCCATTTCACACAGGTTTGTGAGACCTCCCAAACACGCAAGGATTATCTGAAATGCTCTTTTCCATTATAAGCATTTAGGAGGGATTGAGGAAGGCAAAGACCTCCCTCTTTCGGCCAAAGGGAGGCGAAGCAGGCACACGCTGCATTTACCAGAGATGTTAAGGCAAATAGGATTGGACTTATACCCCCACGTTTCTGACGGAGACAAATAAAACAGGATAAAATAATGAGGGGGGGAAATTTTCACTGGTGTCTCATGTGCGATATTCCCAAGTTGCCACATATAACATGACAAGCAAAGACTTGCAAATTTTTATGCACCACAGAAAGCAGTTCTTTCTCAAGTTTGACACGGCATTATTATTATTTTGAAGCTTTGCATAGATTTTCTGGTTTCAAATCTCTTGAAATAAATATGTTTCTTAACATGAACATGGCAGTATAAAAGATTTTTCTCCTGCCCTGCCTTCCCCAGCAGGCAGCAGTACCTGCCCAAGATGCTGCTAACAGCTGGACACCAGCCCCAGCCCTTCGGGGTTTGCAATGGCCCCCATCTGCCCAAATAAACTACACAAAATTAAAGCCCACAGAACCATGCTGACTAGCAATTATTGGGTTTAAGGGCTAATGTTACAGGTGCCTAGAGCTGAAACCGCAGGAACATCTAACTTAGACATTTATGTATTCCCTCTCGCACATACACCACGGGCGCTCCATGTCAACCAGCATCACTCAAGAGCGGGGTGTGTGAAAGCAGCCTGATGAAAAGGGGTAGTGGTTGAACTTCCCTCCTCACCAATGAAGAGAGGAGAACGGAGAAGCAAAACATGAGGAGGGCAAGTCTCCCTGGCTCAATGAGCAGCGCCCACGGCCAGGATTGGCAGGTCACTGTGGCCCATCCATCACCTGAGCTGGAAGCCGATACCCAGCGGGCAGACACGAGTCTCCCTCCGTGTCTGTACAGTGATTAAAACGTGCTAAGTAACCATTCCTGGCTTCAATGGCTGGGACTGTATCTCCCCCAGCACTGCGGGCTGGGCAGCTGGGTGAATACCGAGCGATAAATACAGCCACGGGTTTGGCCGCTGCTCACCCATTGCTAAAGGACCCCAGGAGCAAACCCTTTGCTAGACACATCATTTTCTCTATCACTGCAAAAGATCAGGTTTTAAAACACCAACAAAATGAAACAAATGACAGTAGTGGAGATATCTGACATCCTAAAAAGCCTTCCAGACTTCAAGACATCATCAACAGTTATCCAAGTGGCAAAGAGAACAAAATCGGGATTTCAAATGATTTAACACTCTAGTGCATCATGTGCAGCTGCCTCGTGTATCTGAGAGCAATCTTTAAAGAAAGATTTTATCAACTGACCATTTAAATGATAAGACACACAGAACAAGCAGCAGAGGGAAAATGAACATACAGAAAAGACATAGTAAGGTACTCACACGTTCTGCCAAAATAGTAAAGAAATCTCTCTCAGCAGCTATAATTTCAGGGGGGGTTAGCATAGAAGTTGTCTGATAAACACCCTTTCTCCACTGAGATTAAGGAATTAAAAAAATAAATCATGACACAATGACCCCCTTCAGCAGCAATTAATAAAATTATTAGTAGACACTTTCTGAATGAGTCTGCTTTGCCTAAATACTAATCACTTTTTATTACTGACCAAAAAGAAGCAACTCAAGTGTAACACAGGAAACAAAACTGTTAACTACATACTGGATATTCTTTTAAAACAATGTTAAAGGGTAAGCTATATAACAGAGCAACCAACACTTAAAATGTCTTAATTATCAGTGTTTTTAAATAACTGCATTTCACTGCTGTCCCAGCTACAGCTTCCTGACTGGTTCACAGATAAAGAAAATTATTACCAGGCTATTTCTTGCCCTGGCTTGTTGCCTGGCTTAGTGACAAGATGACATGGTCCCCACTCTGCAGCAGGCTGGCAGGGGACCATCATTCCCATTTAACCTTAATTCCAGAACACTGGCCTTTGTCGGAGAAACGCTGCCCTTCAGGCCCATATAAATAACTTTGCTTCCAAGAAAACTGGGATTTGGGCATGCTTTGGGCTGTAACTGCTTCTTACACACTGTAACTACATTAATATGGGACTTCAGTTGAGGGAAATGATCAGTAAAATACAGTTTGCTCTTTGGTGATTGGCAGGCATAAAGTACGTCAAACAGCACAAACTAATGAAGCTTTTTCATTTTGTTTAAACAAAGTTACGAAGGACACTTCATTTAAAAAAAAATTAATAACTCCTAAATAATATTTTCTTAATTCTTTGTGTCCATACCTCTTAGTAAGTTATAAGTGACTGACAGGTCACGAAAACAGTCACACATTAAAAAATAACCTTAAAAATCATCAACCACACACCCCCCAAACCTTGAAAAAACATCATTTTCAAGCTGATTTTATTCCAACAACGTAAAAAAAAAAAAAAAAAAAAAAAAAACCACCACAACTGATATGTTTGGAGAGAGCAGCTCAGCTTTGAGAAAATATCCCAAATTTTAAGGAATAGTAAGTAATGGAAGAGTCACTGTGGTGCTTAAATAAATATCTGGACTTGTATTTTATGCAAAGGTACTGTCACTTATGACTCAAATTCAATTTCTGTTATTATACAGATGCCTTTTGGCAGTATTTATGTTAATAGCAATATAAAAGAGCGCTATGATGTGCTGAACTATTTAAACATCAGTTCAGCTCTCTGCATTTTCATAATTCCACCCACTTGCAATTAAAGTACAAATTGTTTAAAGACTAGCAAAACATTTTCTTAAAAGTCCCTGACCAGGGACTAGACAAACCAGAGTAAATTCTTACACCAACAGCTGGCACTGCTGTGGTGCAGAAGGCAACACTTGCAGACTGTCCAGTGATTTATGGTATCAGGCATGTTGCTTCTTATTATACCAGATTTAAAACCCTCCCAGTTCTTGGCATCTATCTCAGGCTGACAGTCTAGGCCTATAAAAAAAAAAACCTGTGTGTGCAGAACAGCTTATTTTAAGAAATTCTCATCACCCTTTTGCTGAAAACCTGTAGAATATTCATGCTTTGGAGCATGAATAAAATCTGCCTGCCATATCAGGGATAAATAGGCTTTGTGCTATCCCCAAGAGAATTCATCCAAAACTGAACAAGCCACAAACGTCTACAACCACAGCTTACAGTGAATATTCCAGCATCTTAAGGCCCAGATGTGTCCTGGTGCTCCTGGGTGCTCTGTGAGGAGGGAAATAGTGCTGAGCAGTCCTACCTCAGTAGGGACCTACCCAAAGGGAACTGCCCCCATGGAACAAAGCCAAATAAGGTCCATTTTTGATGATTTTTCTAGTTTTCTATACTTTAGCAAAGTTGCTTTAAAACCAGGAAGGTACCAAAAAATAGAAAACAACAAAAAAATTCATTATCAATGTTTGAAATGAAAGACGGGAACAACATAGAATGCCAAAAATAAGAAAATCAAGTACATTAATTTCTTGGGTTATGAAATCAATAGTGGCTTTTTCACAAAACTCCTGCATCACTCAGCACACAAAATGGATGGAGCTTCCTATTTTATCTTCCCTTTTTAAACCCAGCTGTGACTACAGTTATTCATTTCCTGATGGCTTCCTTTGGAAAGCTAATATTTTATAAATAAAGCCATGCTTAGGATAGCAAGAGAACTGACAAGACAAACAGTCGAGCACTGCCAAGACACAAATGCCTCATCATTTGGATAAAGATTCCTGTCTTTGGTACATGGTATTCCTTTTTTTAAAAGTGTTTTGGGTTTGTTCTTGACCATATGCCTGCATTCAAAATAATATTTCAACTGTAGCAATAACTATTCATATTCTGTAATATGATTACTTTCCCCTTTAAACCTTGTATTTCCTCTCCCCGAACCTAAGAACACGTCCCATATCCTAGGAGAGCAGACTTTGTGTGTCCCAGCCCAGCGGCCAGAACAGAGGTGGTGGCAGGAATTTCCCTGGGGGAAGGGGTTACCTCAGCTCAAGGAGGGACAATTTTGTGAAAGAAAAAACCACTGAGGGTTATTAAATCACAGAGACAATATCCAGCTCAGGAAATCCTGAGCCAAAAACAGCTGGAGGCCAGGAGATTATTTAGGGGAAGTATCAGATATACTTGCCCTGCTCCTATTCTTCCCCAAGAACCAGGCTGCGGATATTGCTGAGGAGAAAACACTGAGAAACAGACCCCCAGGTTTGATCTTCAAGTACAGTTTTTATGGATGACAAATGTGGTTTGGAGCTGAATGTTCAAAGTTTATTTCACTGCAGGTTTTCAGCCTGTCTGAGGAACAAGGCAGGCAACAGTTCATTGATTAATGGCATATCTATGGTTTCGAGACTATCACCAAAGTGATTTTTAAAACATCATTTAACAAAGTAGAAAGAGGATTGAGAATGAAGGGGGGTTTAATTTTTTGGCCAGCTTAGAGCCCAATCTTCAGCCAGACAAACTGGTTGTAGTTATGAGAAGGTACAGAGCAAGTGGCAGCTCCCAGCTAACTTTCCTAACAGCAGGATATAAACAAACCTTATTAACCTTTTTCTTAACAGGAGGATCCTTTCTTCTTCCCCCTCCCCTGCAAACACCCCCTCTGTTCTGCTGGACAGTACAGCCTTCCTTGGGAAATCTCTGTTGTTCTGTTTCCCATACATTTTAGAACACGTGTCCAACCTTGAATATTATTTATAGAGGGTCTTACACTAGTCTTTTGCTTCAGTATTTTTCCAATTCTTAAACAAAATTCAGGTTTTCCAGCTGCTACTCCATTTTAAATTTTGGAAGACTAGTGGATCAGTCCAGAAACCACAGACTGCTTTACTAGAACAGTTACTAAATGTGGATCCCAGCAGCTCCTTTCACTGCACGTTGCTTCACGTTCATCCCCAAGCAATTCCTCCAGTCAGAAGGTGCAGCTGAAGGCTCTCTGCAACTCCATAACCACCAATCTCAGCTTTACAGCATATTCCAAAGGCTGCACTTAGCAGTTTTGATTTCAATCCACTATTTGCATTTGCTTAAAAATCTCTTCTACAACAAACTGCAAACAGACTCTTTAGAGTCTGTACCAAATTCCCATCTAAAAAATGGCTGTTTATGTCCAAGGAAAAGAGCTAAATGTAGCAGAAAGTGTCTATTGCCTACCCTGGCAGGGTTTTATCCAGGGGCCTTGAGCTTTTAGTTCAGCTACATCAGCTGACTCACCTCAGAGAATTTTCAAGCTCATTAATGTTTGCTAATCTCAAATCATGAATATGGACTTTGTTTTATTTAACATACACTTACACACCCTACACCCACTCACATGCATATATACTTATACACACACGCACACACTGATATTTTCTTTTCATTAGAAATGTTTGGGGAGAATACTGACTGCACAGCTTTGATATATGCAGCTTCCTCCCTATCATTTTATGACCATTTTAGTTAATATAATTACCATTGCAGGAGATCATAATTTGTTCTCATGGCTACAAATTCATGAGACAAACTGCTGTGATGCTACAGTCTGATTAAAACAAGAGCAGGCAGCAAAGCAGCCCAACTTTCACCAGCTTCTTCAGCTGAAAAGCTCAAGTACAGAAAGGAAATCAAAATCACTTCCTCTACCTTTAGGTTCCCACCTCTGCAGCCATGCAGCCTTTGCACCAGAGATGTTACAGACATGGGTGGCTGTGAAAACTACAGAGCAGGTTTACGGTGTTTTTAAAATATTTACAACACACGCCAGCCCTTTTCCTCCTTCCCAGAGAAACCTGGAAAACAGATTTTGTGGGGGAGTACACAGATGGCTTACCTGGACATTAAAAGTTCATTAAAAGGTTTGCATTCCTAACCTAAGGTATATGTGGGGGGAAGATTTTGTTACCTCAGCTTATTCACTTTTAATAGATGAAAAAATCGGGGGTGTTATCATTTTTTAATTATTATTTCATGCCATTGTAGAATAGCCTAGGGAAGCAAATTATTTCTGAGAACAAATGTATTAACTACATGCCACTGATACTTTAGGAAGAAAAAAACCCAGGCCTATCTATTACAGGAAAAAGAGTGATGAGACTGACCTAGTTTGCCCTCAACAGTGTCTCTGGAAAACTTTCTACCATTAACACTTGTATTGAACACAAATCTCACTTCCAATGGATTTCCCATTGACTCTTGAAATAGAGCCAATGAAACTAATATTCAGAGAGAGCAGAGCATGCATGAAACACTCAGACTGACACAAGATTAGACAGACATTTTTAAGAGGCACTTAAAAGAATTAGGAGTGAAAATTCTGCTGTACACAAACATTTAGAAGTAGGCACAAGCTCAAAAGGATGACATTTGACACTCCCAAATCTTCAGTGGTGTTTGAAACCCTGGCAGGGATGTGTACCTTGGCCCGTCTTCAACCTCTACCTGTGCCAGAAATAGCACTGGAACACGGATGGAGAAAAGCAAAAGCAACAATATTCTGCATTTATGTCTTATCTGGGATTGTCTGAAACATTGAAACCAGGAGAATATCTTTAAAAGCAGCTCTGCAAAGTGGCCAGGCCTATGTTTTCATCTCTTCTGGCACAATTAAGAAACTGCAAAAGCTGCATTAGAATGAAGTGTTTTCTGAACAAATGCTTATAAACAGAATGTAAGAAGTTTGTCTGGCTGATAATAACTACCCATTCTCTCACTGGAAAAACAACACCCTTTTGTCTGCCATGCTTGTGGTAAAATAAAACAAATAAGATTTTTGGCAAAAAGGCTAATATAGACTAAAAAGTTTGGCAGCCAACCTGTTGCTATTTGCAGTCAATGCTTCACGTGTCAGGTTTTACTCTTTCTCTGGAAAATAAGCTGTGGAAAAGCTCAGGACCATGTGAGACACTTGCTCAGGATTTAGACTTTGGGCTCTTTTTTAAACAAAGTCACCTTGGGAGACTTTAGCCTATTCGAAGTAGCTTCTTCCTTCTCTTTTTACGCCCAGGGAAAAAGAAAAGGAAAAAATCCAAATCAGAAGAGAAGAAGCCACCAAAGGGCCACATACAATCTGCTTCTTAAACTGTGACTGCTTCAAGCAAGAGCTGCTTTCCACACTCATTTCCTTCCCAGCCACTAAAGTGGAAGCGGTTTTCAAGCATGGCTACACAATCTCTTAGAGCAGAGAATTCTGAGTCACCGTGCAGCATTCAGCCCTTGGCCAGGAGCATCCCGCCTCCCACTCCTTCTGATGGCAGTCTAGCTGCAGACTAGTGCTGGACACTGGAATTATCCTCCCTGCCTTTACGGCCCATTAGCTTCAATTTCTGCTGGAGCAGAGTCTGTCCTCAGTTGGATTTAGCTCAGCTGCTAATTGTCCCAGCATCTGAACACATTCCATGTGAAAATCAATAGCAAACCTGAAATACCTTTAAGTCTTCACAGAGACTCTGGAATTTCTCCCATTTCATAATCACAGACCTCAAGAAGATAAAAAGAAAATAACCATGACTTCTCTGTGCTCATTTTGGTTACCATAAAAAAAAAAAGCTTTTCCTTGCTTTTTGTAGTACAGGGGTGATCATGATAGATTAAATTCATCATGAAGAAAACGAGCCCCTTACAAAGAGGCAAAAAGCAGTGCAAATGTACCACACACCATTCCACTCTTGTTTTGAAGGAACAGTCTAAAGTCAAAGGGTAATTTATTCATTATGCCCATTTAAATTTTCATGTCCCCTTAGGCTGCCAACAAAAACACCAGTTAATGTGAAATGCAATCCTGGGGTTTTTTTCCAGATGTAGATATCTGTTCCTTAGAAAATCCAAACAGGCAGACAAGAGACACAACTTAAAATGATTATATATCCAGAGAGAATTTAAAGGTATGTTTGCACATACAAGCATTTCTGACACGGATCTCAAAGATGCAATTTCACTTTTAATGCACCTCAGGATGAAAAGATCCTAAAGCGCTACATCCATTTATTTTTTAAAGCAGGAAAATATTATAAAGGTGCAGACATAAAAGCCTTCTAACAGTTCTAAACCTTCCATTGCTCACTAGAAAACAATACCAGCACACATGTCCTCCACTTAGAGCCTTTTTCATTACTATGACAATAAAGTTAGCTAAAGGAAAATGGCACTAGCAGAGGGTGGGACACAGTGAAACAGCCAAGAACTCAGAATCAGCTTGGCTTAAACAACAACTCAGGCTCAAGAATATTTGGTAAGCAGATCAACTGTTCAAGGTCTGGAAAAACAAGTTTCCTTTCTTTGGACAACTTCTTTACCTACACGTCACCACTACTTGGTGATGATGAATACCAGTCCTTACCAAAATAAAATCATTTTTAAATGTTTACTGACATCAATATGAGCAGCACATTGGCAAGCTACAGAATTTGTCAGATGTTTCCAAAAGACACAGCAAACATACAATCTAAGTCATAAGACACAATAAATATCTCCCAGTTAGCAAATTTATCAGATCTTGTCAGTTAGTTACTATTCAGAGTTTTCTGATTCTCCAGTAGTAAAAAGACAAGGGAATGATATTAAGAGACTCCTGGCAAGTTCTCTTGTGAAGCTGGATGTTCAACACCCCACCAGTCACCTCAATTTTCAAAGGAAAAATTACTGCTTCTCTCAGCATTTTATCAGGTGCTGTGCCCCAGTTCAGGATCACCAGTAAGAAAAAATGTGGCTGTTTACAGGCCAGCCAGAGACAAAAAAGGAAAGAATGGATGACGCCTGTCCTGCTGCCCAGCTCCATGGAAAGCTGGGGACACTAGGTGCCAAAAACGCGTAAGTGTCTTTTGTCAAAAGCCTGAAGAATAAAAGACATAGCAGCATTTCCCTGCTGCATAGCACCAACCAAAGGCAACTTGTTACCCACCAAAGGCAAATAAACACATTTTCATCTGGGATATGAAAACAGATACACACACAGAGGTTTGATTACCAAGTCCTTAGTATACTGGAAAAAAGAGAACACCTACTTCTGGAGAAATCCATGTGAACGCAGTCCATGTTTCCACTGGTACCTCCATGATCATGCAGGCCAGAAACTGGGGACGTTAAAAGGCAAGGCAAAATTCCCAGAGAATCTGAAAGCTGAGAGGATTTTGACCTACCTTCATGAATCCCTGACCTTAGCATGTTGTTTGGCGTTTATCTGAATTAATTGACAACATGACACTGGGATGGGAAAGTCCTTTATTGACGGCTCAGACTCACACATTTGGCTCAACAGACAGAAACGTAATGTACCAACTAAAAATAAAGAAATTAAAAAGTGAATCTGTACTTCAAGAATAAATATTGCTCAAGAGGGTGATGATGTAGCTCACAGAGCAATGCCTGGTTTACTGAGATGACCTCTGAAAACTTACCAAGGCATAATATTATTATTCCCATAAAAAAAATGAAGGAATTTTGCATTCCTCAGCAGCAGAGTCTCTGCTGGCTTCTGATAGGAGGTACATAATTACAGCAAAGGAATAACAACCCACTACTGATGATCATTAAGACAGACAGGACACGAGATGTTTCCAAGAGAAAGCCTCTAGATATGTTTCAGAGACCTGATAAGATGTCAAATGCAATAAACTAAATTGCCTGAAACAAATCACTCTAATTTCATCTTTTGCTACCATTATATCTGTGTCCCCACAATGGAACCTAGTGTAGCCTATGGGACACAAATGTATCCAGGACCAACTTGAATTCATTTTACACTTAGCAAGCACATGAGGCATTAGGTAAGCATTGCACCACATCTAATGTTGTTGCTTGCTATATAAAACTAGTGCACCAGTAACTAATGCTGATTTTATATAAATTTTTATCAGTTCCAAGTAACCAGGGGTTATTGGTGCTCAGAACTCCAAGTGCAGAAAGCAATGACTGTGCTGCACTGTGGCTTTCTCCTTCATTCCCAAATTTCTGCAAGTTTTTCCTCCCCTTCTTAATGGAAGGGGTTTTTAAATGTCTAGCTCCTCAAATTAAAAAAAAAAGAAAAGAAGCCTCTAGAGTGGGCACAAGTGTCAGCATTTTGTTTTAATGTTAGCCAAGAACTTTCTCTTTTCAAAGACTAAAATGATGCTGTGGAATTCTCTGGGGAATAGAAAAGACCTTTTAGTTCCCACAAAGGCACTTATTCACAGATAAAAAGCAGAACTTGTACACATTGATATGTTTGTGCTTCTGTTCACAAAGACCTGTGAGACAGTAAAACTGCAGCAAGCTTGAGGAAACAAACAAACTGACTTGTTTTCTTGCTTGGCTGCAACATATTTGTACTCCATCTTTCAAAATACTTCTTAGTTAAAATGCAAATCAGAATTATTAAGTGCAACCAAAGCTTCAGGTGGACAGATTTGATCTTAAATATTCCCAAACTTAGTTCACTAAATCAGCTTCAGGTGAGGCTTTGTTTCTCCGCATTTCTTTGTCAGCAAAATCCCAGTGCAGACAAAGGAAAATCAGGAAAAACAGCAGAGTAAGATAAAATAGTTACACGCAGCCAAAAGTGGAAAGTCCATAAAAGGCAAAACCGGAATTTTTCAGCCAAAAATCTTGTCAGAGAATACTTAATTTTTGTGTCCAGTATAGTCTGGGGGTTTTTAACTCAAAATTGATGGAAGGAGAACAGATAACAATCCATTAGACTACATAAAGTAGGAAATTCAGGGATAAATCTCAGTTCTGCCTCACTGAAATCAGAACTTGCATCTATCCCCAGACACTTCCTAATCAATGGGTCTATCTTCCTCTTTGCACCCTTCTGTCAAAAAGATTAAGAAGTGTAGCTTTCACTCTAATGGAAATAATTAGGAGCCACTGACATTTTTGTAAGCCAGAATCCTCTTCCTTTCAGCAGCCTTCGTGAGGATTCTTCCAAACAGCTTTGCATTACCATCCCTAATTGGTATTAACAGGAATTGCTCTCTGTAACCATCTCTCCCATCAACCTACACTCTCCTGAGGGATTTCACAGACAGCAACATGACAACAAACATTCTACAGAATTATAATCGATTATCAGTGATGTGAAAAAATAATCAGTAGGAGAGCTATTGCAAATGAAACATAGCTGGGATTTCTTTGAGGCTTCTGTGTGGGTGTCACCAGCAGAAGCTCCAGCATTTTGTTCACAGCATATTCACAGACATTATTTCCCAATGCAAGATAAGGCCTCACATACCTCCGTATCCACCTGGCTGCCAAGGAAGGAGCTGTTTAGGGATCAAATCCAGGTTAACTTCTTCAGAGTTACATAGTGGTATCATGTCTTAGAAATCAAATGCAATGCATCTATCACTTCATAATCAGCATGTAAAACAGACTTTCCAGTGATCACCAGTGCAAAAAGCGATTTCAAGAATGACACTTAAATACTTCGTTCATCATCACCACCGTATTATTATTATTACCACTTATATAGCAAGTAAAATAATTTTAGTCAACTACCTAGATCCAGGTCCTTTAATTTCTCAGACAAGACAGTCTCAATAGAGCAAAAGAAAAAAAAAAAAAAAAGGAGGAAAATACTCATTAAATATGTACTGAAATTAATTATTTGCACATTTCTTATTGAATCTAAATCAAAAATACCTTTTGCAACATGCTGGCCATTTAAATGTCAATTCTTCATGTCCCCTTCGGTTACTTACCTAAAAAAAAAAACAAACAGGAAAAAATATATTAATTTTCCATGTTCTCAGATGTATCATGAATACATACCTTGCTCTCCACTGCTCCCCAGGAAGTTTTCAGCAGTTATAACTTAGGCAAGACAATTAGAGTAATGGGGTTTGGTTGTTATATTAGTTTAGATGACATGTTCCCACTTTACCTCAGCTAAGCATTCAGTAATTGAATTTAAGAACTTTTTACTTATTATTGCTTTTTTCCTCCATAGCACATGACTTCTAAATAAAAGCTCAATACCTTGCTTTTCATATTCCATGTATTTACTCTGGTAAAAGTCATAATTGCAGTCACAGCAATGGAAATACAAAACATCCAGCAAAAGAACCCAAATGTGCTCCTCAGTACAGACATCTGTGCAACTTCTGAACAGCTACTGGTAAAACATATTTTGGGCAGATAGAGCACACCCTCGACAGTGCTATACCCAAAATCATAACAGAACTGCATCTTCCAGTTAGGAACAGCAAGGGCAGCATGTGCACAACAGGCTCACCATTCCCTTCCACAGAAACATGGAGTTTACACCATTATACACTGCATCTGCTTTCTGTAAAATCTTTCCAAACCTGAAAAACAGGCAGGTGTGAGTTCAGAACTTGCTAGATGTTCTATCCCCTCCTTTTCACTCCCAAGCTCTTGTGTAGGAGCTGAGCAGCCAGATGGAAAAACCTCTGGCTCAGCCCACAGGTGCCCAGCAGGACCGCGCAGGCTCGATCAGCCACACCCAAATCCAGGTGATGGCACTGCCCTTCCCCATAACCCACACAGGAGCCTGGGCTACAACCACGCGGGTCAGCATCTGCCAGTCTCAAGTGAATCTCAGCTCCTGTTGCTCCCCACCCACACACCATCCAGCACTCTTCTGTGACTGAACTGCATTTGTCATTATTGCCTTTCTATACACAAGATAAAATGATCAGTTTGCAATACATCCTATAAACGGTAAGACAGAGTTAAATGGTTCTTAACTACCAAAACTATATCCTAGAAGAGAAGAAAACCACTCCACATTTCATCCATACCACCACTTTTGCCATACGCCGGTTTTTTAGATGTTTTCTCAACCAGTGCAGGTTGAAAGTTATAAAAAACACAGGTGAAACCCTGAACAACTAAATACCTTTCATATTCAGTAAAGAATTTGTCTGAATTTCTTTAAACCCCTTTTTTCCAGCATTAAGCTTGCCCAAGCTTCCTGACAAATTTCAGATAGAAATATCACTTATCGCCATAATGCACTCACACTGAACAGAGTGTACAGGCTCAACATTCACTCTGCCTGCATGCAACTAACTTTATTTTAGACTGAATTTTAAATCTCTGCCAAATTCAGACATCTCCTGCACAAGCCCTGCTGCTTCCACCTCCTGTCAGCCTACTCTGTGATGCCTCTGAATGAACCCTTTTTTATTTTTTTTTTTTTTAACCTGGCAGATCTCTTATTATCTTCCTGTTTCAGAGGAGCACATTTTGGTCCTCCAGTCCCCATGCACACACATGTTTAGCCTTTTTCAAGGGCAGGTTAAGTGCCAGCTACAGTTCAGACCTCGATATGAGCCCATTTCAGAATACATCACACCACTGTGCTTTAGCTACAGGAGGTACTAAGCTAGGTGTAACATGTACTACTACAGATTTTTGTCCTCAAAATGACAACTCAAGGTATAATTGCTATCTGACTAGAATTATCTGATGAATCATGCTAGTTGTCAGGATTGGTTCATTTTCCTCCCTTTCCCTTTTAAGGGGAAGCATAATTTTCAAGGTTAAAGAGAAAACAAATTGATTCTGTTGATCACAGGCACTCTCATGGTTAGTTTTCCAACAGTAGTTTGCAATGATTACCCACATACCCATTCCACAGGAAGTTCTGAGTTATAATCAAAATTTGACTGACTTCATTTCAATGGCTGCTTAAAAATTCAAGGAGCTGGGAGGGTCCCCCACAACAAGTACGTATTAAACTTCAAGTACTACAGCTAAAGCTTATTTCTGAGGAAAAATACCTCTGTGCTTTGCCATTTAGCAAGTGTTACACTGATCCATTTGCCCAGGGCTTGTACCATAAAAGCCAAAATGAAGACAAGTGTCCCTTGGTGTTCCTTAAGATCAATCAGCAGGAAGGCACATCCTTCTGCTGTCCTTTGTCAATCTATTTGGGATCAGAGCCTTCCACTGAACTGACATGCACATTTCTCTTTTATCATGAAAACAATGACCAGACAGACTTCAAATGAGATGACTCATTGGCAGATAATGAATCTCATTCCATTTCTTCCTCATGACACTCTTCATTTCCTACCATTGCAGCCCAAGGCATCTCAGGCTGCACTGAGTCAGGAAACACGAAGTAAAAGCCGTTCAGACTTCATTGGACATCCCAAACAATTCCTTCCAGAAATACCCAGTAGCAGGTGCCATACCACCACCTTTAGCCATCCGATCCTAAGCCACACCTTCTTCCAGATTTAGAGGAGGACAAAGATACAATAGTTTCTGTCAATCAGGGAGCAAATCTGTCTAACATTCAAACATCGAGCTTCCCGTGAAATAGGATTAAAGCTAATGGATGAAGCTGTCTCCTGTCTGCCTAACAAAAGAAATGATCCTGCAAACTCTGACCAGAATTGTATTAACTACCAATTACAGACATAAATATAGCTATGAGAATCAAATCATATTTTTCCTGCTGCTGCAGAGGACTTGAAATCAAAATAGTTCCATCCAAACCACTATCCAGCCATCTGCTTTGCAAAACGCTGACAAATCTCCTTCCTTCGGGATCTGTGTCCCCCAAATTAGATGAAGAAGTTGCCTTACCTTCACAATGCTCATCCCAAGAGTCAGCAGAGGCTGGTAAAGTACTTCTGTCTTACACTGATGCCTGGTGAGTGCTATGGCTCATCCTACATCCACCCAATAACTGTTCTTTGATTTCCATGCCAGGTTCTTGCATCTGCTTAGGGCACCTCATGCAAGAAGCCTACACTGCGGCTTGCTCTTAAAAAGTCTCTTCAAAAAGCCATTAACACAGAGCAAGCTGAAAGCCAAAACAACAGGCTACAAGAAGACAGAGTCATTTTATTTAGAGACTGAATAGATGGTCCTTGGTGGAATTGCATGGGGGACTTTTCTTACAGGCATCAGATGCACATGAGAAGGGGTGCATTAGCTGACAGAACCTTTGCTTCATCATTCTAAACAAAGCCATAGCCAGGGAGATTTAACTGAGCACAGCTCAGTTTGTAGAGCACTTGCAGTGGCTCAAATCCATACCTGGCTACCACTTGTAACATAAAATGTAAAATATTAAACCCTACAGAGCAGTAAACATTGAATATAAATCTCAATTTGTATCCTGAGACCGCTATACATTGTCTAAAATATTAGAGAAAATTAACGTATTTTTCTGCTCAAGCACTTTCAAACCAACTGCCCTGCATTCTCCTCTTCAAGAGCTCCACAGTGAGCTGCTGATGTTCTGCAGCAAAGGGCCTGGCCGTGCTGGCCGTGCACCCATTCCCTGGGGTCAAGGAGAAGGGAACAAAGCTGCCTTTGTGCACATTCCCTGGACGGCAGCGAGAGCTCGGGCACAGTTGCAATACCAGCAGGGACAGTGCCAATCACACTGTGTCCAACCGCTAAAGAACTGACCCCTTTACTGTCACAGGCTAAGTTCAAAGTCCATCTCAAGATTATCAGTTTAAAAAATCCTCTCAAAAATTGTTCATGTCTAAGTGGAGCTTTAACATTCCAGAGCCCAATTCTGCAAACTCTTTGAAGCCATCAGTGCTATTTGTAAGACTAGCAACTCTGTCAAAACAGTAATTTATTCTCTCTTCCTCCTAAGCCTAAGGACCACTAAAGGGATTTTAATAGGTTTTGAACAGTTTAAATCCACTGTGCTCTTGCAGCTGTTCTATGTTAACAGCACATTCATTGTCTTGCAAATTCTAGTTAAATCTTGAGGTTGGGGTGACTACTCAATGTACCTTTTTATACATATACACACTACCTACATAACTCTATAATGCAGTATTTTGTATTTGGCTTCATTACAGCAATCTTCTTAAAAGCACTAAAGTGCAAGGCTAATATCTGGATCCAAGCTACCTCTGAAGTCAATCTAGGCGTTAGAAGCAAAATAATCTATTTAATCCTTTAGGGAAAGGGAGATAGCTAATAAGTAATGGAAATTCAGCCAAAGGAAGATCTCCACAAAGCTACCCAGTCACGGAAGATGGGGCAGTAAAAATGTGTAGTACTGAAAAACTGCATCTGCCTTCCTACCCTGCTGCAGTAATTAGATAATTATCATCCGTAAATATAAACTGCTGCTTCCACTGAGAGCATTTAAAACAACTCCTAACAGGAATGACTGCTACTTCAATTCTCACTTATTGATAAAGTAGTTTATAACACTTAAGAATTTTGACACATTTTCTGAGGCACCTCAGAGCTTCCTTGCTCCGTGACCCAAGAAGATCATCTTACTGTGTCTCCCAGGACAGGTGTCCTCTGCTGACCGTGCTCCCAGGATCACAGGAGACTCCCAGGAGCCCCAGGGTGACAGCACAGCTTGCCGTGACATTCACCAGGTGCCAAGCTGCCTCGGACGTCAATAGATGGTTTGGAAACTAAGCTGAAGGACACACGGCTGGAGCCCCAACTTGCAAGATGAAATTATCTCAGCAGTCATAACTCCTTGGCATCCTTCCTATTTTTCATGCTACATGTTCAGGAGGCTTTAGCTAACACTCTTTTACTTAATTAAAATTAAGATCCTGATCTCATTTTTATAAAGGAAGGCAGATTGTAAGTGTGGCTTGGGAAAAAATAAATTGTCCTCATTACTGAGTCTTGCTAGACTTGCAAGTTCCTGCCTGCCCTGTGACCAGAGATTTTGGGGGAGCAGGGAGGGGCAGCACCTCACAAAGCAAAGGGGGTGATAGCAGAAATGACTACTTTATTTCAGTTACATGATTCCCCCAAAACTGGCAGTTCTAACAATTCCTGAACAGCTGTAACACAAAATAAACTGAATGGAAAGTCACAAAGCTGAGAAGGGATGCCAGCCATTAAGATGTCCTTACTATATTAAGGACCGAAGAGGACTCGTAGTGCCCTTTAGCTGACAGGCCTAAGCATTTCATTCCTCTCACCAGTCACTGAGCCATTAGCACGTTATAAAAATATATCCCTGAGGATGCCTCCACACAACAGCTTGAGGATTAAGCCGCTTACAACCTTTCGATGAGCGTTTCCCTGCTCAGTATGAAAAGCCTAACGAAGGGGAGTTCCCTTACGGTCTGGGGAGGTGTAAAGGGCGAGTGCCACAGTGCAGAAGCACCGATGACAATTATTGTTGCTCTGGCCCTGCAGAAGCAGCAGCGATCACTCCCCAGGGTGCAGCTCCCTGCCTCCCTCCCGGGCTGTGAGGCACGTGTGGCAGGAGTGAGCTCCGCGCTCTGCAAGCCCTGCTGGCATCATCAGGTTCCCCCCTGCTCTCAGCAGCACTTACTGCATTAGCTCGCACATTCCGCCCCTGGCTCAGCGCTGGCTCACAGCCAGCCTGCACAGGGGAGGCGGCGGGCAGGGCTGCCTGGAAATGGCAAGGCAGACATGTCCATAGAGGTCAGCACTGCAACCCCAGGCCTGGACTTGGGAGCCAACTTCAGACTGACGGCCACAACTCAGACAGTGCTGCTGCCCCTCCGCCTTCCAGACAAGAAACGTCTGAATCGGGAATGCAATGGAAAACGTACAGAGAAAGTATTTTCTGCTTGACTTGGTTTTAAAACCGAGGCTTATATTACCAGTCGGACTTTACTTGTATTTAATTAAAAACTGATTCGGTGACTAAGAGAAGAACAGCCCCAAAAGGAAATGCCAACATGCACTGCACTGGGCATGGTACTTTCTGCATGAAGGAGAAGATGCCCATCGGGTTTGGGATTAAGCAGAAATTGGGCATAGTTTTGAGGCCGACCTATAATATTCCAGATTAAAGAGTCCAAAACAAGCTCCAATTCAAAAGCCATGTATTACTACACAGTCATTTAAGAAAAACAAAGAGCCAGTATATTATGCTCCTTTTTTCATCTATTCAAAGAAAACAAGGAAAAAAAAATTTAAAATGTACACTCAGAAATGTCCCTATTACTCCCAAATTTTCTGTACTTCTTTCTTCAGTGGGGCTGTGGGAGTGGTACAATAAAAACTCAGAGAGCACAAGAAACTCAATAGCCAGGACCATGCCAAACACCCAGGTGTCATTTTCAACCTCAGTTCGCTCTCATATCTTAATTTTTGAAGCAGAGCCACCACCCTGCAGCCAAACAGCTTTCTCCAAAACTCCTCAAAACAGCTTTTCTTCTAAAGGCACTTAATAACTTTTTTGCAACAAATTAAGTCAAAAGCTACATTTGTAAGTAAAACATATTAAAATTCAAAATATCCCATCTTGCAAATGATACAGTATCCTGTAATTTTGCAATGTCTAAGCTTTCTTGAGAGCAAAAGACAGTACTTTTCCCTATTACCAATTGCTAACAGATGTTCTCCCCTGTGTTGTTAAACAAATCTTGATAAAAACGCGCTCGTGTCTCAATAGAACTGGATGTACCCTGAGTGGGTTTCCCATTTGATCTGCTGTGCGGCTCAGAGGCTTTTTTGTCTGCCTGTTGTAGCACAAAGTGCGTTTGGTCCCACAACAGCGACAGCTGACAACTGTTTTTCCTGTTCGCAAAAGCTTTACCGTTCAACTTGAACCAAAAGCATTTGTCGTGTTGCATGGCAGTGAAGTAGATTTAATCAGATGAGGCCACTAGCGTTGTCAGTGCCAGGCTGAAAGAATTCCGCAGGACAAAAGCTGGATTTATCTCTCTGGGAGTCTGGGCAGGGAGCAGCACTGCATCTTTGTGAGTGCACAAGGGGGAATCTCAAGAGGAGAAGAAAACGAACCCAAGAGAATATTTTCAGTGCGGTTAAGCCAAAAAATAACTGTTCTTAAGTGACCAGCAGGATGCTCCTGCCAGCCAAGAGCACTGTTGTGAGAATTTTGGCAACAAAGTGAATCTCTATGTCCCTCTTTCAAATGTCACTAATACAGAGGATGGTACCTTCTGTGCTATCCCTACATAATTCCATTTCCAGAATAATAAGCATCACCTAACATCTGGTCACATTCAGCAATCAACCTGCAAAAAATTACTTATAATGGATGAGTGTTCCCAAACTGCAGTGACAATATTCCAAAACAATCTTAGGACTTCAAATTCCTTACAAGGCATACCAAAGCACGTACCTCTCCTAGCCAATGTCAGAGACCACAAGAAGAAAAAAAAAAACCTACAAACAACAAACCGTTAAAAGAAATAAAGTTTTCATCATTTTACATAGCCACCAAGATATTTTATACTCTTCGTATCCTTTTGGAGGATCAAAAGCAGATCCTTTCCACAAGATTTATACAGGTAACTTAAACTGAGAAGAAAAATAATGAAGCCATACATGCAAAAATCAAATCAGAGGCTTGCAGCATTTCCAACCCCCAACGGTGAGTGAAAGAACAGCAGCTCCACCTTAGGAGCTTTGCCGATTTGTCTCATCGTGAAGCCGTGCCTTGCAAAGAGGATGCTGGTGCTTCCCATCTGCACCAGAGAGCGAGCAGGAAACAAAACACTCTTATTTACCAAAAGAGTGAACACTGATAACGTTGCCTTGCTATTCCCTTGCATTATTTTAAAGGGACAGTTTTAATCTGGCCAAGGTCTGATGGAGCAGCTGCCAAAGGTCAGGGGAAGAGGCGCCTGCATTTCATGTAGAGTGTGCTGGTATGGCGGGCGCTCTGGCATGGCGCAGCCTGGGTTTTGGCATGGCTAGATTGGAAGCTGCCCGCAGTACATTAATGAATTGGAGTTCAGCCTTGCATGAAGTGTTTCAACATTCACTCCAACTGTGCTAAAGGAATTTCCCATTTGCTTTTTTCCGCTAATTAGAGAGCCACTGGGACACAAGGGGGCCTTTTGAGACGTGTGGCGGGCCCTCAAGTTCTGCTGAGTCAGCAGAGGGGAGGGATATTTTGATCCACTTGGAAGGCAACCTTCAACTTCCCAAATGAGGCTGCAAGCAGGACAGCAGCTATAAATGTTAGCTAAGATTTACAACCTACAGGCACTAATATCCATCTAGATTTATTTAGTCCTTAATCCAGGAGATCAGGCAGCAACAGGAGCTGGTAAATGTACAGATTTTTAAAGACTTAACTCATTTCAGTCAATATCTCTCTTGCCTAGCACACGTTTTTTATGGACACATCTTCAAGGCAGAACACAATACCTGAAGCAACTCCTCAAAAGTGGCTTGCAGAAAGCACATATCCAAAAATCTCTTATAAAGCCTTGACACAGTATTCAGGTGTCTGGAATCTCACTGCACCTGCACACTGTCCTGCTTCTGAAGCCAGGCCCACCCAAACAGTGCTCACATTCATAATGCAGCAGGCTCAGCAACTCTTACACGTTTATTCTTGATTTCAGACTGGAGATACTGAATTTTAAGAGATATCAGAAATGCCTTGTCATTTGCTGTATCCTGGATAGACTGAAAATCACTTAAGAGCTGATATTTTTAAAAATAAATTCTAAAATGTGGAAAACAGATGCCCGTATTTTTGTGTGACACTACACCCATGGCACGCTTTATCTGCATCCAAGGAAAACACCTGCTGTGCTTCAGGTTGTGCAGTGAGATTGCAGACACACATCTCTCTGATTTCAGCTGTGCAGCAGGTGAGTCAGATCAGCAGCACAGGCCTGAGGGTGTGATCCTGCTGCCACTGAAGCCTCCCCACTGGAATATCTCCTGCAGCAGCAGGTGAAACCTCTCACAGCTGCTCAGCAAACATTGCCCTGTCAGCACAGGCAGCTCCTCCTGCCCCGCTGTTCCTGGCTGGACTGTTTGCATTAAGCAGCATTCTACAATAATGAGCAGAGCATATTAACCATGGCACTCATTTAGGATACTCACCAAAGTATGAGAATCATAACACTGATTTATTTCAATGCCTTCAGACTGAAAACCAGCCAAATTTCCCATTTAATTTTTTTTTTTTTACCCTTGCAACAACAACAAAAATATAATTTATAACAAAGATTTAATTATAGTTTCTGTGTTGGTTTGCAGTGATATTCTCTAGGTTAAAATGTTGCTTTATCTGAATATTAAGACAGAACTAATAACTGGTCAATAAAATTAGCACTGCAATTTTTTATATAACATGCAGAATATTAATACAAACCATTTTAAGTGAGATTAGTTTTCATGGCTTGGTTGCCTGAACCAGTATTTGAACAGTACACTTCACTTCTGCTACAGTACTAAGCAATACTCATTTGCAATCTTTTTTCAACTCGATAAAATTTTATAAAGATCTTACATTATTAATGGCCTTTTAAGTTTCTGAAAGTGTATTTTTTTCTAGAAGACAATAGTGGCCAGCCTAGTGGAGATGAAAACTGAAGCTGAAAGCTGAATTCCCTCCAGATGTTATCAGTAAATTGGCATCAGTACCCAAAAATGCAGTGGGCTCCCCTCTAAACATGGGAGGGGAGAATCAGTGAGAGCAGGACTATCCTCATTAAGGTAATGACTGTTGCAACCACGTCTCTCCTTTGCATATAGGAAGCATTTTATTTCCCTCCTGTCCCTAATACAAACATTTGCAACCAGGTCAGGTTTTGTAGAATTTCAGAAGTCTTTTCAGAACTGAAGCCAAAATCCCAGGGCCAGACCCTGGGGAATCTCAGAGGAAAGTGATGTGAGGGGAGACTGAAAGCAAAGATGGCAAGCAAGGAGCAATGGAGGCCAGGGAGTATGAACAGCACTGTGCCAAAGAAACCCAAGAGGGGATAAAGCTGCAATGTTTTATTTCCCTTGAAAAACAGAAACCAGGAGCAGCTCCACCTAAGTCACCAGCTGCACCAACCAACCTGACCGAGGCACGCACACCTCCAAACTCACTTGAACAAATTATTTTATTTTCCACTCCCCCCTCTCCCAAAAATCCACCATTTACTTCACACTTTCAAAATCCTTCAAGTACCCATGCAGAATAAATCTAAAAGAATCTCCTCCTAAACTAAAACTAACACTGCAGACAAAAATAAAACTGAGAACACATAATTTTGCAGCAGCTTTAAAAAAAATTAGAATTGAGGATATTCCTCTACAACACATTCCCATTTCCCAATATTTATTCTTCAGTTCCCTTTACATATTTTTTTCAGCCCTGTGGAAATAACTAGGATTTTGAATTGCTAGTTATTTCAGGTGCTTTCCATAGTGTTTCAGAATTTCTGATCTGTATTAGCACAAAAACCCACCCAAATAATCAAATCTCATCTTTCTCCAATCTAAAAAAACCCAAGAATGACTATATGTCTGCCTTATGAGACATCTTTTTTTTAATTCCTTGTTTTCTTAAACAGAATATTAATTTTAATTTAAAATGAACAATTTCTCTTTGTTTAATAACTCCTGATACTCAGAAATCTTATTCCAAAGTCCTGAGCATCTCCCTCATTCTGATCCCCAAAACCCCATTGATTCCAGCAAGCAATAAAAGCACACAGAATAATCTTATCCAACATGTGCAAAGATCACAAGTACTTGTGTGTCCTTCTAAGGACACAAGGCACCAAAATAGAAACCCTTTAATTCAAGAAGAGAGGCCTGACAGAATGACCAAACAGAGTTTCCATTCTTTCCCAGGAGATCAGCAACTCAGGGTTTTCCACACCTTAAACCAATGCCCCAATCCCAGGTTACAGACATCAAGGGGTTAATAAGAAGTCCCCCTGTTTTCCTGCTTTTTTCACTAAATTAAACCAAGTACCTGGTCTGAATTTAACAGATGTTAATACAACTCTTCTATTCACTGCAGTGTTCTAGTCCTTACAATGTTTTAATTAATTTTACTCTTTAAAATGCATGAAAATTTCACATCACCTTTAAATATTTATTGACAGCTTAGATGAATATTTCATGCTGATTTTAAAAAATAGAGAATTTTTTCATAACGTTTCTGTTAATACAAAATGGCAATTCTACACTCTCAGATATCCTCTCAGTACAATGAAAAGGAAATTTTTATCTTGTTCAAAGCAGACTATAAACAATACTGCTGAGAAATAAAAACCTCAAGGAGGACTTTTTTCAAAGCTACTTAAGTGATTAGGGAGCCCACACAGCTCCCATTTACATGAGTAGCAACTTCATGTCTGAATCTTTTGAGCAATTTTGAATATTTCATTGATCTATGAAAGATTCTCCCAATTAAGAGTAGTAGGTTGGGAGTAATTAATTGAAAACATATTGCCTGTGATGTACAATGAAGATGATTCTCATAGCACGAGAGAGTATTTTGTGGACTGAAACTGACCACAAAAGCTCTACAAACACAGGACCACCAAACTATTTAAAACCAACTGCCTCATTTCTGCACAGTATCTGTCTTCCCTTTCAACTTACCATTCTTCTGCCTTTTTGGTTTTCAAGAGGCCCTTTAAAGCTGCTGGAGATGCACCAGAGTAAGAGCGCTGTGGTGGGTCAGACTGACTTAAGGGAGCTGGGGCCATAAACAGCTGAGACAGTAAAGGCTAAGCAGGTGCAAGTGCTTTCCCTGCTGTAAAAACAAGCAGTGCAGTCAGCGTTGGCTGTTTACACACAAACAGCCCTGGATATTGAAAAAATCCACCTGTTCTAATATTTGATTTAAAACAACTTTGCCTATTGCCACAGAAGGTTGTAGCAACTTATCATTTCGGTAGCTGGGTGCTACCGAAAGATACAGAGAGACAGAGAACGGGCACTTTAAAACAAAAGTTGCATTAAAAAACAGCCTGACAAAAATAAAATAAACCCAAACAAAACAAACAACCAGCTAATGTTGTAACAGCAGCTTAGCACATATAGAAACAAAGGTATTAATGTGCAAAATGACTTGCAAATATACCGTCCCTTCAAAAAACCTTGTCAGTCAGTAGCAAAACCTTTGCATCAGGTGGTAGGGATTCCAGACTTCAGTGGTTTCTTTGCTAATTCTGCCTGAAGAAATATGAAAACAGGAGCTAAAAGATTTAGTTAATGCAGAACACTGATGGATTGTTTTTCTTTCTTCTCAGGAAAGGCTAAAAATCTTCCTATATTTAAGGATATTCTTATATTTTGTAGTCATAAAATGGGTAAAAAGGCAAATGACAAGCACCCAAACAGAGGGGTGGAAGTAAGCACAGAAAACTATGAGTCTTCTCAGAAAATGAACACTGTGATTAAAATAAAGCTCTTGAATATGCTGTGCCACAGCCATCGTTACCAACGTGCTCATTAGCATTAAATTAACATGGACTTGAGATACTCAGGATGTAAATTATCAGCAGATGATGCTGTGAAAATGTAAGAAATTACTGTTATTTGCCAGTAATTCAACTAACAAAAGCAAATTCTGTTTATCACATGTAAACTCTAATACTGTGTTACAGTGTTTTGGTTTTTAACTAAGATCAACTAAGAAAAACAAAGAAACAAAAAATGTTACAATTTCACACTCACCTTCTATTTGGTACTGCTTGTGTTGGACACTAATTACATCAATGATCAAATGCAGGCAGCAATTCAATCAGAATACTAGACTCACTTTTACAGAAGTAATTCTAATTTTTAGCAGAAACAATTTTAAATTGCTTTCAATTCTATCTTTGCTCTTTTCCCCTGAAGACTTGAATTGTAACATTTTCCAGGCTCTTTAAGGTTTCATTTTAGCATTCTCTGCCAAAGTGACCACAATATTATGATCAAAAACACATTTTCAATAATTATGCCCTAAATAGTTTGCAGCACGTCCATCTATTGACTTACACTGCAGAGGTCAGATATTTCACAGGAACTCAAAATTCTGCATATCCTTCTCCATGACAGGGTATTTCATGACATGAAGCCAGCACGGCATCCAGGAGCCATCCCAACACCCACACCAAATGCTCAGCCAGAGCAGGCAGGTGGCAATAATTAGAATGAAGATAAGCTGAGGTGACAAAGCAGCCAGAGCACATCAATTACTGCCTGTCACTCAGACCAGGGAGCATCTCGGAAGATGGGCTGATACCACTGTATCATTCCCTATTAAATTCAGCTTTTCTCTCCTTCATTTCCTCAAAATGGAAGGTCACCACAACACCATTGCATTTTTTAATAGAAGTGAATTTTTTATAAATATTCACTGTATGCACAATACAAACTAATGTTTGGCTACATCTCACAGGCTGCACACTGCACAGAATTATGCTGTGATTTCCAAAAAGTAGGTCACGTGAAAGTAGTGGGCATGAATATTTCTGTTTGAGTAAGTGAGAGGTGATTCCAGAATCATTTGATAAAGTTTGTTTTCCTATATAATTTTTATATTGATATTTATCTTTTATATTCATATACACACAGATATATCTAAATCTATCTCTCCATCCTGAGAAAAAAGTAGAGGCACTGTATTTAAACTCCTTAAGGGGTGAGCACAAACACACTCCAAGCACACACCTTAGTGCTGAGTTATCAGCAAGAAGTTAAAACAAAATAAACCCAAATTTTGAAACCTTGAAAATTCTCACAGAACTGGTCTGCCACCCCTTCCCTCTCTCTGCTGACCATCCTACAAGTAGTCAAAGGACTCATGTCACCTATGATCCAGCTGATTTACAAGTAATTCTTGAAGTCAGTTCTAAGATGTTTCTACACCATCTTCTTTTCCATAGGATTTAATAATCAAACTGCCCAAATATATTTTTACCTTTAAATAAAAGCAAAGCAAAATTAAACTCTGACTTTAGACAACCAGTCAAACTACCTAACTACATGATTACAAAAAAACCAACCCAATCTGATGGATATATGTCATGCAGTCTGTAAAAACTTGCAGCCACCCCTCCTTCTGGTGATGCTGCAGCAACTAAGGCTCAAGGTACAGGACGGCAAGACAAGAGGCTTCCAGCCACAGGACACCAGACAGGGACTGGCCAGATACTAAAACCCTCCAGACAGCAACTGTGCACAGATATAATCAAGGTTTGCTTCCATAAAATAGATGGAGGTCAAGAGAATCATGGCCAAGACATTTTTCCTCACTTTTCATCCTGGACTTCAAAACCTTCCTTTTAAATCCAGGCAGCTGTTGAAAATGGCCCATTATCAAGCAACTGCATTTAGTGGGAAGTGCTCTGACCACCATTAGGGCAGGTGGTTGGTGCAGTCACTAAAGTGACACAGGAAGATTCACCACCCTTTTTTGCACATCTTCCTCTTCCATCAGACAGAGGGGCCATAAGTGCACATCACCTCTTCACTGGTTTCTCCTCCAATAACACTTTTACAGCCAATATAATTGCTTGTGTTAATTGGTAGTGCAAGAACTGCCCACAAACAACAGATAAAATCTGTAAAATTCAATGTGTTCAAAAATATTTTTATTTGCTACTCAACGACCATTCTCTTGGGATAACAAAAGGAGGCAAGGAACTGCAGGAACACCCTGGAAGCCATTCCTGGCTTGCACAGACTCCTGTGCTGGACACCCCTCAGCCCTCTGTACTCAACGTGTTTGGGCTGGGCTGACAGCAGGAGGCTTGCAGGTAATTTAAGAGGGGATCACTCATTGTACTCTCCCTCACAGTTACAGTGCTGTACAGAAATCACAATAGAAAAGACTGGATGTTTTCATCTCCCTTGGGACAAACAGAGCCATCTCCTGCAGTGGCATACATTGTGTCATAGGAATTCCAGTACCTGCAGCTCTGTGTTATTAGTGAGTCATTTCTAAGATCAGAAATAGAAATATTTTAAGTGCTTGTACACAGTTACCCAATATTATTACGGAACGCTGACAGCTGAACGCTGCTCAACTCCCAGAAAAAAACCCTCTTTTTTCAAAATTAAACCAATAATTTCTTCTATGGTACACAATAATTTTGTTTCATCCGTGTGTGCACTCCAACTATTGCCTTTCAATCAATCGTTCAAAAGCTATTTTATGGAAGAAAAGACAGAGCTGAAATCCTTTATCTTCCTAAACAATACACAGTGAAGAACCTGATGTGCCAGCCATAGGAAGCCAATGAGTGTGTGACACCTGGTGAGCACCCACGGGAAGAGAAGAGGCAAGGAAGGAGCCGCACTGAAACAAATCTCACCGAGAAGTACTTGGATTAATGGCTTTAACTGCATTTATAAAGATTTCTGCTGTCACTCTGAATAAAAGCAGCACGTTGAGGAAATCTGAGGAGCAGCATCCTGGAACGCACCTCTTCCTTTCCAGGTTCGCATCCTCCCGCGGTCCCTGCAGCGCGGCGTCAGCAGCTCCAGCCCGCGCTCTTCACTCCCACAGGTGACGGTGAACATCCAGCACAGCTGGACAACTCCACAGAGGCGGGCAAGAGGCAGCAGCTGCCTGCGGAGCGCCGGGCTGCACACGGGGAACCGCCTGGCTGGGTTTGTCTTTCTGACTTACCAGACGAGACCCACGAAGTAAAGCGTGGTATGAAATCAGCCCCAAGTGCCCGGGGCACTCATGCGCCAATCAGGGCTCTAACTGCACGCAATTAAGGTTTTAAGTCACCGTCGCTATTTAAAATGACTGAGAAATAAAAAGAATCCATAATGTCATGTTTGTTTCAGTTCAAAACATAACGTCGATTTCTCTGCTTACAAACAAACTCCTGAACTAATTAATCTTCTTAAAAGTTGATAAATACTAATTTCTATTAGTCATCAACTTTCTCTTCAAGAAATAAATAGAATTTGAGGCTCTTATAAATAGGTTCTTCCTGTTTAACATCAAAACCACGCTAAAAACTGCACTTTCTGTACAAGGTACAATATGTAAAAATCCTTTACAGCTAATTTTGTCATTTCCCTCTAGGTTGATTATCATTGTAAAGCCACAACTGATTTATTTTAAGTCATCTGCATGTGTTAAAATCTCACCACTGCCCTACACCTTTGCACAGAAAAACAAGGAAACAGCATTAAGTTTTCTCTCCACAGCTCCAAATAGCAGGTGGGAAAACACATAGTTTTTTATACAAGCAAAAAAACATATGCTGCCATCAATGAGCTCTGGAACACAACTATAGGACTGCTACAACCTCAAACCTGTGCTGAGCCACAAAATAAAAATCCCAATAGAGTTCAACTACTGTTAACAGTGAGCGGTGAATCAGTGCACTGTAGGTCAAAATAAACCCAAGGGATCATTATCTTTTTCTTAATGTGTGAAAAATGGCTTTACATTCAACATAGTCATCTTGATAAATAGTCTTCAAGACTCTGGAATATTGTAGAAAACATTTAAAATTAATGTAATTTTTTAAAATAATACGTTGCCCGCTTTAAAAAGTTCTCACTCCGTTGTTTTCCAATAAGGATTTTTAGAATGAGCTAAGAGGTGGTGAGTCAAATTTTCTATTTTACTGATGTGTGTGCATGTGTATGCATAAATTTCTTAAAAATAAATAGATATTTTTATAACTTACTTGCTTCTTCTCTCCAAACCTTGTTACAAAGTTGGGGGGAAACGTAAAATGAAAGCCTCTGTCAGGAAAAAACAAAAGAGTGGGGGAGGATGAAGACGTTCTAAAATAAGTGGAAATTAAGTTTTAGAAGCAACTTGGAAATCATTTTCAGGCCAATCATTTAAGAAAAGGCTTCCTCAGCCTAAATTGGAGCAAATGATAGGAGTGTCTTTGGAATTGAACCTGTGGGCCCAGGTGAAACCAATGAAACAGCACAGGGAGGTGGCCAAGTGACAAGGCTCAGCATCCAGTTTCACTGCCAAGGTTGAAGAGGGGATGCAGAAGAGATGCTGGGGCGTGAGAAGGCAAAAGGATTTGTCTGGAGGCAGAACAGGTGTTTTGCTGAAAGCATAACCAGCCAAGCAAAACCATGAAACACCAAATACAAGTTCTGATACTCCTTCAAACAGGACCTATCAAAAAAATAAAATAATTGTGGACAATGGTGACAGCAGACTTGTCTGAGGGGAGACACTGAAGAGCTGGTGCTGCTGGAGAAGTTGGGGAACCTGGGCACTGCACATTCCCTGCTCTGGGATTGCCCCTTTGGGGGCCTGGCAGTGAGACAGACCCACACCCACCCCAGCTCCTGCTCAAAACGCCCACTCCAAGCGGGAGGTTTCCCTCTGCAGCAGCCCACAGCCAACAGGGCTGAGCTTTGTGACTAAGCGGGAATATATGCTGAAATGCAATGTAAAAACAAAAACAACAACAGAATAATATTTACATGACCAGTATGCATTATTTATGGTTGTAAAACTAATTTATAACTAGATGTCACATAATATGAAAAAATCCCTTTAACAGCCTGACCAATTGCTGTACATCACCACCCATTTGGGATGCCTAACACAATTAAAGCTGCTGCACCAGAGTTTAAGGACTTGCTGTTCTGTGTAGTTAACAAGCCTTGATGAAGTTGTTCTATGGAACACAAATATTTGGCTTCCAAGAAGACAGATGTCCCAAAGATCCTCCCTATCTTGTTGGTTTATTCTAAGGAGGGGCTGAGGTTGTGAAGCTTAAAATATAACTTTGCATATATGTGTTAATTTGAAGTATCAGAGTTTACATGATTCCAGGTACCCAGACCCTTTACACTTGGCTGAGCACTCCCAATGAATGGGACTGAACCACTTTCAGGAGTTAAATCTTCCAAAGTTAAATACGCAAATAATTTTGGATTACAATAGCAGCAGTTGCCAGAGGAGAGGTTTCCATGCTATTATCCCCAGCACATGGGAATTACATATTTAAGTCCTCATCAGAGTCTGCATTATCTTGTCATTGTTAATACACAACGAACTTCAATGTTGTGTTTAACAACTGGAACAGTCTCAGAATACCAGGTCGGAACTGACAGTGAACAAAGGCTTTTCTCATAGTTCCCCCACATCAGTGGTCAGGATTTATTGCCAAAATTAAAACACAGGCATGCAAGATTGTTATAGTATGAAGCACATACATAGACGGGCTCACAAATGCAGGTATTGTCTAGTTATGTACGAGGCACGCACTGCTCAGATGTGCTGTATGAGATTGTATTTAGATTTATATGATCTCCTCACAAATGGATCTATAACCCAATAATCTCCACACACCCTGTGAAAAAGAAGGAGGTACCACCAACCCTACTTTACCGAAACATTTAATGACTTGCCCCGGGTCACACGGGAAATCTGTCGTGGCAAAGCAGGGAATGGCTCTCCTGGGATCTCTGAAATCCCATCTCAATATTCTGGCCACACTGCCACCCGTCCTCAGCCGTACTTAATACGACTAAATTACTGATGGCAACAAATAGCAGAATCTGACTTTCAGATGAGCTGATTTGTACAATGAGTCAATCCATAACTTTTGTCTCCTCCAGACACTTAGATCGATGGGCTGTATGCCCAGCACGTTATAATAACCCTGAAAAGCTTTTGGCTCAGCCTGCAAACACATTAGCATTAACTTAAATCTGCTGCTTTGTTTACTATATGAGATATCTGCCTGCGCTCTATGCCCAAGCGATATCAATTAAAGAGACCCAAATACGGAACCCACAGAGCAGTACAAGACTAAAGCTACCCATGAGCACAAAATTTACTAAACTTTAAATGGTATTTATTCCTCCAAAGCATCATGGTCTGACATTTTTCTTTTCCAGTCATGGACTTGTCATGATTTACATTCAGAACCCTCCCCAAAAAGCGATTCAGAAAGCGTTGGAAACTGGCTCCCCTCCCACTGCTTCCGAAATGGATTAACGTGACTCCCGCCTTGGATCCGCATGACTACAAATTACGGTGAAGCCACCCTTGATTTAAGCTGTTGGAGAGCACGACAAGAAAATCACAAAAAATTCTGCTCTTTCAGCTCCTTAAACCCATTCATTACAGAGCCCACAGGGCCACATAGGTACCAGAGTAAATCACTCAGTGGGAGGCGACATCACCCAGTAACAAGAGGCTTTTCTTATTTCCTCAGAGGTACAAATGTAGCAGGGCCAGGAGGGGTCTAATTACTCTCAGAACACCCAAGCAGCATTGGAAGTGATAATTTATTGACCAGATCAGTGTAGCTTAGTGCACAGAATGAAAAGACAAGTCAGGGATTGTATCCGGACCACTGAGATGCCCACAGTTGGCCAGGGTAGGCAGACTGATGCAAGCCGACAAAATAATCTGGCAAGACACTAAACCAAAGTTGTAATAAAACCATACTTGGCTTTTTACTGGGTTTTAGCAAAAGAAGAGGAAGGTAAGACTTGCATTTTATTTTTAAACATTTAGAAACAAGTTTGGGAAAGGGTACATAGACAGCCTGCTGAAATCCAGAGTCACTAAGCATCCAGATGGGCAGCTAGGGAGCTGATCCAAAACCCTATCCAGGTCAGCAGAGCACTTTTTGTCAATCACAGAGACCATCAGATGAAGCCTGGGGATACCAGTGCTCACCTGACTAGTACTGGCTAAGCCTTTAACTCAAGCAGTAACCACCACTGAGTGCCAACCTCTGCACAGCTCTGCCCTTCTGTGAGCACAGACACGGGAAATAACATCTATACACAACGCACCAAAGTCAAACAGAATGGCAAAAGAACTTATGAAAAGTGTTTCCTCACTCTTCCACACCAGCCCACTCTTCCATCTTGTGCTACCAAAAAAGAAGTAAAGGTTTCTGAGTGAAAAGTGCAACAGATTCACACACTTTCCAACAGCTACAACATCCTACTCTCAAGTAACACCTCCACAAAGCTCAAGCCCGTTTTGCAGAAAAATGAGAAAAGCAACAGGAAAATGTCAGATACGACCCCATCCATGTACAGTGACTCATGGCTGCTTAAGCATGTTCTTAGAATGGATTCCCTCTTCAACACCCTAACAAAAACAAAAATAGAGTCAAATAACTAAGACTAAAATGGGAAAGATGAATTAACATCTCTGGTATCTCCTTTTTTCCTCACCTGTACAAAAAGATTGGAAGCTGGGAGCAAAAGCAAAGGTTAAATCGATCTGTCTTTTGAAGAGGTGACACGCCCAGGGGCCTTAGTCAAGGCTCCATCCTTGGCTCCTGCACAGTCAGAATCTGTGCACTGCTGCCAATGGAGCCTGGAAATCGTTTGGTGGAGCAGCAGACACAAACAGCCTCTACGTTCAGCTGTTTAGTATCAGAAATGCTAACTAGCGTTGCCTGATTGTATCATGAGGGAAAATTAAATAGGAAACAAGGATTTAACATGCATGTCTGATAGTCAGGCTTCTCGAGGAGAAAGAAAGGGAAGGGAGTAAACCTCAGGAACTGAGGACATTTTGCTCCCCCTGAGCTCTCATTCATTCAAAGACAAGAATCAGAAACCCTGACAATTTCCTCTAGCAACCCCTTCCCATCACATCAAAGGGAAAATTTTTCTGGACAGCTCTTTACAGAGGATACAGAAAAAATTGACCAATCTGCCTCTGCCTCTTCCCACTTGGCACGATGATCTTTCTCACCCGAGGACTGCAGAAAGGCAGAGTTTGCACAGCTGAGGCAAGCCCCCCTTCCATGCAGCTCTTCCATAGATGCAGCAAGAGCACCTGTGCCTACCAGCCTTACACGGCTGAGGGATGGCACAGAAAATTCTCTCTGCACCCAGCAAGAAGAACGGGGGCTTCCTTCCCGATCCCCTCATCTGCCTGACGTGTTAATTTGGCAGAAGGCAGACTTCCTGCTTCTGCTGGAAAAAATAAATTTCGATTACCCCTGCCTGATATTTACATTTTAATAGTTCCACACACAGGACAAGCTCTGCTGTTGCCATTGACAAATACCGGTGGGAAAAAGGAAAACCACAGAACCCCACCACCCGAGCCACAGCCACGAAACACGACACCCTCGCACGAGCTCTTGGATGGACAGGGACCCCGGGTAACTTACTGACGGCTGTATGTATTCCTTCCTCAGCGCCGGGTTCCCGCAAGCCGCCCGTCACAGCGCCGGTGCTGCCGCAAGCCGCGGGCGCTGTCAGCCGCCCCCCGCCTGTGACAGCGCGGAGCAGGGAGCCCTCCCTCTCCCCTCCCTCCTCTGCCGGTATGTCCAAGCTCGCTCACGCCAGATCTGGAAGACGAGCACGCAGGACGGCACGGAGCCCGCTGCTGCCCCCGCCGGGCGGTGGCGACAGGCGGGACACCCGCCCACTGGCGGGCAGCGCCGGGGCGGAGGCTCCCGGCCCGCCCTGACACCCGTGGGGGCGGCCGCGGCCCCGCGCCGCCCCTCCGCCGGGTCCCCGCTGGAGCCCGCGCCCGCAGCGGGGGAGGAACCTGCGTGGGCGCCCTCCAGGCTGGGACAGGGGAGCCACAGCCTCTGGCAGAGTGCGCACACGCACCGCGGTGTTTCGTCCCCCCAGTCCCCTCTTTCCCCAGCAATGGGCAGAGGGGACATCTGGGACAGGGGCTGCCGAGCTGTGGATAAGCCAAGTGCAGGAGCTGTACCGGGAGCAGGGAAAAGGGGCAACTAAGCAAAGCACCTGCTTCCATACAGCTTTGCTGAGCCACAATGAGGCCAGCAGACAGTGCTAGTTTTGTCTAAAGACATCTGATTTTGCTCTATTGCTGCATTATCATATACTTCTGAGACTACAGCCATGCTAAAAGAATCACGGAATCACCAAATGGCTTGGGATGGAAGGGATCTTAGAGGTCATCTCCTTCCAACACCCCTGCCATGGGCAAGGACATCTGCCACTAGACCAGGCTTCCCCAAGCCCTGACCAACCTGGCCTTGGACCCTTCCAGGGATGGGGCAGCCACAGCTTCTCTGGGCAGCCTGGTCCTCCCTCTGGCCCCAACCAGGGCCTCATCACCCTCACAGCCAAGAATTTCTTCCTAATATCCAATATAACTCTTCCCTCTGTCTGGTCACTTTATGCCCTTGTGGCAAGTCTCTCTCCAGCTCTCCTGGAGCTCCTTTAGGTCCTGGAAGGTGTCCCCAGAGCATTCTCTTCTCCAGGCTGAACAACATCTTTGAGGTGCAAAGCCAAAGTGAGGAACTAAGTCTAAGCCTGTACTCCAAGGAACATCTAAAGGCAAAACCCTGGAAAAAGAGAGGATGAGAAAACTGGGGACAGAAGGAAAGGCATGTCATAGCACAGGGCTGGCCGAGAGCAAACAGCACGTCAGCACCTCCCATGAAATGCAGCACAACTCAGACCCCTGCTTCAACAGCTCCACAAGGCTTTGCTGCACATGCTGACTCATGTGGTCTGACATGTCCAACTCGGGCCGTGCAAAGCACAGAACACAGTGGCACTCAGAAAATACAACAGGTAACAATATCAGCAGTTCAACAATGACAGGAAACACCTCATTAGCCTTCTATTCTATCATCACTTTGGCATAGAGTGGACAGAGTTTGATGCTTTTACAATATTAGGGCTTCCCCAGTGCAATAAGGGGAACTTACAATGAAGGGCACGAGGTATTTTACATGGCTGTGTGCTTTGGCCCCAAAAAAAGCTCAGCAATTGGGCATACAAAACCTTGTAGTGCAAACACATGGATATTGAAGCCTGAACTGGTTCAGCCACATAAGCTTTGATAATTTTAGTAAGAAAATATTAACCCACACATCAAGAAGAAACACAAGATAGTCTTTGATGCACTGCAAAAATCAGGAGATCAGGGTTAAAGGGAACAGGAAATACGAAGAAATGCAAAAAATAGAAAGAAGCTATTCTGTGAAGCTGTACACATTAGCTCTTGCCAGTGCTGTCTGGAACCAACACTGAAAAAGATTTAACAGTTCTCAATACTCCCATTAAAACTGTAAACGAAGTTTAAAAAAATAAAATCCAGCATATCTACCTTAACAGATCTCTTTCTGTACATTCCCCCCCTCCCTTCAAATGAATTATGTTGTGCTTCCACATCACTGACATAAAATGACTAATGTGACCTACAACATGACTCTGAGACCAAAGCAAGCAGTGGTACTGTGTGTGCAGCCTGATGAGGCTGGGCACTCTGAATCCTGCAGCACAAAACACACACTTAGTGCAACACAGAGGAAGTCAGGAATAAAGCTAGGAAATTGCTGCATTGGAATATGTGGCATGAAACATTCATTTGTTTTTCCCCATTCCTCCTTCTCTCATTTTCCAGATACATCTAAGTTGTTTCATTCATAGCAAATGCAATCGATAATGCTTTTAGCTCCGACTTAATAAAGAGTTCAGCATAATGCTGCACCCACTTCAAAACTAACCCCTTCCAGAATTACACAGGAGCAAATCCCAAGTGCAAAAGAAACTCTGGAGCAGGCCCAGCACAGCCATAGAGGAGGGTTTTTTAATAAGCAAATCCATATATATACACATGCATTGGAGCTTTGGGAAGGATGAGGCAAGCAGCAATATTTCAATGCTGCTTAGTGAATTGGGTGACAAAGCAGCTCTTAGGGGGAGCAGGTCATTTCACTAATTAAAGCTGTTCTTCCATGTTTCATTTTGTGACATTTGAGCAGTCCGGTTGCCTTGCCACGGGCAGAATGGAACACGCCACTGAGCTCCAGCCAGAGGCTGATCACTTGTGACTCAGCTCAAATTAAAAATACACAAACAAAAAGCTAAACCGACAGGTTACGACCCAAAGATGCATCCATACCCACTGAGCTTCAGAATGTCTCGTTCAACATGGAGTTAAACTATCTTTCTTACATCATAACATAACTAACAAAAAGGAGTGGCCAAAACAACCCATCATCAACCAGCAGAACAAGGAGTTTTCTCCTGGTAGAAATGCTTCAAGGGTTTCACCATTAAATAAGTTCTCCGCACAGCAACAGGCTACTAGAGAAAAACCAGCATCAATCCCTTCAGAACTAAGTTCCCAAAGGCCAGCTGTGAGAAAAGCCCTTGTGGCTGTCTCCTAAACCACTTAAGGAAGGACAATTGTCACCTTCCAGGCAGAGCAAGCCACAGAGCAGCAGCCAACAAATGCAATTAGCCCAGGGCTACAGAACAGCTTTGGCCTGCTGGAGACCAGAGCCTGGTGTGTTCCAAAGGAACATGGTTAATTTGGGGGTTTTCAAGTTGTAGTCTCCATGACAGTTACTTCACAGAGGTAACAGCAACAGTGAGCCTGGAGATCCCTCCCAAAAGGACCTCCTGAAGGGATGGACCAGAAATTCCATAGAAGCAGATCCATATTCCTCCCAGGGGAGGCTCCCCCTGCAGAGAGGGCAGGACAATATCTACCCACAGGTTTGGGTCTCCACCGTAGTTATCCACCGCTGACCCCAAACCAAATCCCCCAGAATCACTTTGACCAAGGAATGGGAAAAGCAAAGAAAAAGAAGGGTGCTTGTGTCCTTGACTTCTGCTTAAAAAAATGTAGGAGTTTTGGATGGAAACCCATCAGGAAACCTCACATGGCCAAATTAGCAAGTGAAAGATGCTGAGTAATTCTTTGCTTCAAAGGGTGACTTCAAATAATTGTTCTACACTCTTTCCATTTTTCTTCACTGTTGTTTGCTTTCCCTTTCCTTCCCCTCAAAGCCTTACTGGTAAGGGAATTTAACTTCATTTACAGAGTAGGCAAAAGGAAGCTCTCTGGTGTTTGTTCATTTCCAGCATTATGTCTTCCTAATTAAATTTCTGTGTATCTCTGCTCAGCGTTAGAGCCACAAGTGAAGCAGGTGTCTCCTGCAGTTCAGCCACCACCATGAGCCAACCTAAAGCTTTTTCCAAAGCTCACAAGAGGAACAAGCAGTTTTCCAACAAATCTCACAATTCCCTGGGGAGTTGGAACCTCAACAGGCGGCTTCCGACAGCATTCCCAGAGATGACCACACTGTAATCCTTACACAAACACAGAGCCACAGACTGGATCTACCCTACAGTATCCTGCCAAACTTAGATTCTGATTTTTCCCCCAAGAGAAACTGTAGTCTTATCACATCAATTCATCCTACAGCCCGTGGAAATCAGAGCCACAGTGTTCACTCACTGAGATAACAAAATTTGCTATAAAGCACAAACTTGGAAAAATCACATTTTTCCTAATTGAGTACAACTTTTCCTCAGGCTTTCACCTATCCCCAAGGGATGCTTACTCTCTTCTGGGATTAAACTCACTGCAGAAGTCTTTGGAGTGTGCCAAGAGCTGCTTACAAAGGCCATTCTCAAACCAAATTTATTGAAAATACTTTTCCCACTACACCTGAGGGATGGCTGGGAGACAGTGTGTAGAGGAAAATGAGCAGAGTCTGAAGTCAAAGAGTAAGATGCTGGCAGGAGGCAGTGAGAACACAGAGGATTTTTAAAGTGTCTCATTTTTCCACTTGAAAGTAAAAGAGTTCTGGGTATTGAGACACACCCCCTCATCCTACAGATGAATCTCGGCTTTTAAACAAAAGCTTCTTGTTACACAGCAACAATTAAAAAACAAAAACAACTTTAGCACACTATATATTTTAATGGAACCATCCTTGACGTGCAATAAGAAGGCAAATTTGTTTCCTGACAGCCTGACTCAGTCTAATGGACCGGGAGGCTGCAGTTTTTCCACTCCTCCCAACGACTTGTTGCAATGGAGATGAGTGCTCTGCGTACAGCAATGCCATCTTCTGGCACAGGTCCTGTGAGAAAGGCCACTCGCTGAATACCACTAGAAGAAAGCTCCTGTTTTAGGAAGACAGAAACTCAGACTCCACGATAAATCTCCAATATTTCCCCTCTCCACTGCACTTGCTATTGGGCTCCAGTTGTTCAAGGGCGTGGAGCGAGGCAGTGGAAGCACACACAGTGTGTGGCTGCAGGGACAAACGCCTCAAGTGTCTCCTAGAGGCGTGCCAAGTACAGCACTGAGAGCGAGCATTGACAGGCTGGAAACAGGGATGAGTTCAAAGCCCGTCCATGGAGGAGTCTGGCAGGAAGGGCAAGCGGTCACCCAGAGCCAACTGTGCACATCCCTGGGAAAATCAGCAAACATTTCACACGTCTGACTTTTTAACTTCTGTATTCCCAGACAGAGAACCTATATTAAGCTACAGCAAAGATTGAGAACACGTGCTATTTACATTGAGGAAATAAACACAGCCTGGCAATCCATGACTTCCTCACCATCCTCATTGCTCATGAACAATCTCCATTTGTCCTATGGAGGTATAGTAGGACAGTCTGAGGATAAGATTTCCCACTAAATTCAGTACCTCTGCTTCTTTTTTCTCCCCAAAGTTTGCAAGGTTAATGCTACAAGTCTGCATTGAGAGTACACATTTCAGACCGAGAAAATCAGATCTTAAGTAGTTCTAGTCTGAAATAACACCTGAGAAGAAACAACACCGTGGAACTCCCATCTCCTGTGTCATTTGATACCAAATGACCTCCCTGGGAATCAGATACACTGCAGAGGTGCTAACCTGGCAATCTCAGCCAAAACAGGCCATGCTCTGCTGCTTCTAAGATGCCCACAGCAGTAAGATGATGACCAGCCAATTGCAGTTGATTCCTTTTCAGTTGTTTCCTTTTCCTCTCTGACATTTTCATTCTGCAACTCATCTCAAAAAAATACTTTGCAACACCCATAAAAGCCCAATTTCATTTTCACTCAACCAATGGAAAAAATAATTGAAGGAATTGGGTTTTGTGACTGAAATCAGCCACTCTGGTTCTCAGATACTTGCTTATTAAAAAAGTACCCCCTTCACATACTGATTTAATAAAAGAAGAGCGTGTTTTAAATGTTTACACTTTCATGGACGAGAAAGGTATTTTGGGCTGTTATTTGTGACAGTCAGACAAAGCTTTGTGGGCATTTGCAATTTGTGGACAGTCCCACAAAGACAGTCAGAAAATCAGTTCTGCTTTCACTTCCAATTGCTTTGATGCCTTCCATTGTTTTTCCTTTGCTTCTTTCCCACTGTCAGTTTTGTTTATCTCTTCTCTCTCCCGTATATCTTTCAATTCCCATAAAAAGGGGCCTTCCCCAATCCCCTGTACAAAAATTACCCCCTTTAGCTCTAAGTGAAATGCAGTTCTTACAGAGGGCCCCCACTGTGAAGAGTATGGCCTTCCTCAATGCTTGTAATTTATCTCTTAACAAATGGTTTGTTCAAAAAAGCGACCAGAAAACATTTATTTTAGAGAAAAGTTTATCAGCTACTTTTTAAAGAAGAATTTCATAGGTTTTGGACTTGAAAGAAGATGCATGACAAATACCACCAAAACAGTTTTCAGAGCCCTTCAAGTCCTAGATTTCTGCCTGATGCTGGTGAACAAGTTAACCAGCTGTCACATCAAAGGTGTAACTTTTTCCAAACCCTAACCTTTCAATCTGACTTTTCAGTGCTGATGCTCACAAAAGCCAGGTTTGTTTTAGTCTCAGTTTTAAAGAACAGCCACTTTGGCAAACCAGACTGTCTGACTCCGTCAGCATCTTGGCCTGGCGTGACTCAAGGCTGTGCCCTGACAAAAACACCTTCCAACCCACACTGCTAAGGCATTAGAAGGAAGTAAGAGGAAGAAATGCAGCTTTGCAGCCTCAGAATTGCTACAGGAAATCCCTGAATCATTTGAACAACATTAAAGTTGCAACATGAGTCGCATCTTAAGAAAATGCGTATGGGAAATGTGTGTCTGAAATGAATTCTTGAAGGTGTCTAATACAGAGAAAGCTCCAAGGAAACTGCTTCCCATAATAAGATGTTCTCATTCCCACAGATTCCCATTAGACCAAGGTCAACAGTTACAGATATGCTCCATTCTCTCAACAATTCTTGCTAGTTGATAACAATTCACTATCAGAAATTTTATGTCTCATCTTTCACGATTTTAAATATGTCCAGAGGAAAATGCTTTGATCAGGCTCTCTGCTGACATTTTGGCTGAAAGAAGGGACACATGTATGGAGGCCTGGCCTACAGTTCAAGTGCATCTTTCAAAAATTGTTTTGATTTATCTGGTAAATCATTCTATAAAAAACAGCCAGGCAGGCACTCCCAAGGAAACAACACTATTACTGGAAATATCTTTGGTTTAATAGAACTTACCCTCTGGTCACGTTTACATAACAACCACTAACACTGGTCCAACATATGTAGCAAACAGAACAAACAGGCAACCACAGTCACTCAAAACATGAGGCTGAACAGCAGACACAGTCAGGTTTGGGTCTAAGGCCCTTTCAGCCAAACATCCTGTTTATTTCTCCCTCTGTGGGGGAGATAAGTCATTCAAAATAATATTGCTTGAGACTTGCTGCCCAAATTCTCACACACTACCTAATTTTGCTTTTTAAGAGCATTTGAATGCTGAGGGTTTGTAATCATCAAGCAACACAGCAAATAGCACAGCTATGGCTAGAAAATGCACAAAAGCTATAGAATCAGCAATACCCCCAAACAGGGCAATTGATCTGAAAACGGTGCTACTGACATTTTGCAAGCTGCATATTTATTTTTTCTTACAAAGCTAGAAATTACCAGCTTAAAGCTACTCCAGTATCTCAGTTACTTATGCATTAATACATATGACACCAGGCTGAAAAGTTCATTTTTTAAATCTCACCCTTCCATCTCACCAGCAGCACCTTGAAGTTAACCACACTTCCAACACAACTGTGCCTGCAAGCAGCTGATAATCCAGCAGGGCAATTCCAGAGGTGAGGATACAAAGTCATGCCTGGGTGCAGATGTTTGAAAGCAAAAGCTTTGTCCTCACCTCAGCTCTAGCAACTTTCCTCCGTGGGAGCAAACAGCAGGCTGCCTGACAAGCTTTTGCAGACACATGTGAAATTAAGATCTGGTCTCCAATAAGTAAAAATTCATCCTCTCACGAGACAAAAAAAGTACCAACAATGAAGAACATATTGCTAATTTCAAGATCTCATTATCTGAGAGTTCTTGCCTTGCAGGTCTATTAATAGGTCCAAGCTTTGCTGGCTCTGGCAAACCTACAGTAAACAAAGACTTCCAATAGCCAACACATTAAAAAAGCTGAGGAAATACAAACCAAATTGAATTTAAAAGCACTTAGGCCCAAATGCAATAATCCTGCAGCTCAGAGCCTGAACATGGTGGGTTTTTTCCTCCTGGGTTCTCTCTTCAGAGACTGTCAAACTGCACAAGCCAGGCAACCTTGCACATGTGCCTAGAGGGTTCTTCTTCACTCAGTGCAGATGTTTAACTACAGTCCTTCCTTTGCAAGGGCATTTAAAAACCTGAGGAAGGCACAGAGGACAGTGTGATACATACACACATTTGTGCACAGGATACCTCAAATGCGTATGCTGTTCAAATATTTGGCTAGTTATATGACTTCTCTTCTAAAGTTCATGCATCTGGGTAAACACCAGCATTTCCCGTGTCTACTGGTGTCCAAATTCCTCCTGAGCAATCCCAACAATGTAAATTTGGAGTCAGAAGTGAAATATTTGTCACGTCAACTAACACACACCAGCAATAAATAGTGTTTGTGTCTGGAAACACAGTCAAACAGTGGGCTCTGATGGCAACACCAAGGCTGGTGGTTGGTTTGTTTTAATAATTGTAGGGTTGTTTTTTTTTTCCCCCCATATTCAGAATAAAACCAACTGGTCTTTAATCTCTGCACTTTGAAAACCAAGTAAATCAAAACAAGGCCACTCTGTGGAGCTCACATTTGGGGTCCCAGATGGTGTAGCTGTGGCTCCACACCACGTTTCAGAGCTGGTTTGACACTTTTCTGTGGAGCAGGAGCTCGATGCCAGCTGAGCAGAGCACTTGTCAGGTAAAACAGGATTACTGGATGTTCCTTCCTCAGGAAGGTGAGACATGAGTGTTCATGGCAGGGAATCATGATTGATGACAACTCATCTCAAAAACCTGAGACAGACTTCATTTTTTTTTTAACTGACAAAGATGCTGATCTGCCCTTTAAAAACTGAGTTTTGTTGTATCTCCTATTGTGGTTGATACAGCCAAATAAAAAGCTGCCTAAATCAAAACAAAACTTTACCTGCAACTTTTCATTTAGACTTATAAAACAGAAGCTTCCCATCTTTCCTGATACCTTGTTTCCAACAGTTGTGGCCAGGAGCAGAAAATTTTTGCCTGAGATTTCCAGCTTCACAGCAGAATAGCTTTTCAGTCTAATGTAACCAATACATCTAGATGCAACACTGCTCTCACTTTCGCCAGAACCCTTAACAGAGATATTTAGTTACAAGCAAGAGATACAATTTCATTCCCACAGGTTTTCCAGCCACAGGAGGGATAGAAAACCAACTCAAAATGCCAAGTGCAAATCCTTGTCCAGCATGTGTATGTTAGAAGATAAGGACTTCTCCAAATGTGTACTGATTTCTATATGCATGTTTGTGTTCATCTACATTTGATACTCATATTGCATAAATTATAAAAATTATACATTCAATGGGCTCTGAGTGAAATACATAATCATTAACATAATTAAAAATGGAAGAGAAGTGTTACCTTTTATAGTTATTCCATGGCTTCCACTGGCTCTTAAGTATAAAAAAGTCAATGGCTCAGCTGTCATAATCTACGTTACCATGGTAAGTATTCTGCCACACATAACTCCATCTGCCTACAAACAGGGACCAAAAATACATATTTGTGCCATGTCTAAAGTAGAAGATTTAATTTTTCACTCCTGTATCAAAGAAAGCACATTTATATTGGTAACTGCATTTAGGTCAGGGTTATTTTATGACAAGTACAGTCAATATGCCAATTACAAATATCAAGAGTTTAACAGGCATTCTAGAAACCACCCATTTATAGTAAGAGAATGTTACTGTCTTTGATTTCTCTATGCTTACTTTTCCTGCTCTAATCCTTTCAGCTTCCTACAATAGGAAAATGTTTCTCTGGAATGTACCTTAAGCTAGTATTTCCCTTATTTTTTTCTTCCAGATGAGTGTGTCACAATGTGCTACTCCAGCCACCTCACTGGAAAAATGAGTCTAGGGGGGTCACTGCAATTCCTTTATAAAGTTTGTGATAGATATGCTCCCTAGTAGATCCTTAAAAACATATATTGGCACAGCAAAAGGACATCATGTAAACCTTCAATTACCTTTCCACAAAAAGCAGTGTTCTCTTTGGAATAAGACTTGAAGTAGCCTTTTTTTTCAACACTGGACATTCTACAGGTGAGCGACTGTGTCAAACACAAAATAATTTCTCTTGGGAATTGTGTAACAAAGACAGTACATATTCTGCAACAATGAGCCAGTGTGCACTAACAGATTAATTCCTCAGGTTGGACGTACAAGCCTTAGAAACCCCACTTAAAATCCATCTGAACTAAAAATCAAGACCTGAAATGGGTATTGATACAGTATTATCTCTCCAACCTCTTACAGGCATTCAGTTTACATCAAGATGTGTGTTGCAACATGGACTCACTTATTCTAAATAACCATTGGCAGTGCTTTCCAGAAGTAGATCTTAAGTATTAAAAACCTGTTCTTTGTGCAGATCTGAGGTTGGCTGCCCTTAAGTGAACATGGATTTTGTCACTTCTGCACAAGCAGCACAGACTAAATAAGGGATTTCAAGCTGAAACTAAGGTGACCAGCTCCCTCAAACTTTTGTTGAATAGCAGCAGGACTGGGCAGATAATTGCTTTGTACTCTGGGGTTGGTTTGTCATAGCAACAGTATTGGAGGAAGCTGGAAGGTTCACTGGGAGCTTGTTTTTACAAAACATGGCATTTCTAGGATTTCAAACTGATAGATCATGATTAGGATCACAGCCATAATGACACTCTATTACTCATTAAAAAGAAAAAAAACCACGATGATGTTGCTCAGCAATTTTCTCTGAAATGAATCTCTAATCTGCAAAACCTTAAGGAAAAGGAGAAGAGAAATCACAGATGCAATACAGCCATACTTTGAGGGGAAATTGTTACAGGGAAGAGAGGAGCACGCTGCACTTATCCATCCCATAAAGCTCAGTGCCAAAGCTCCCACAGACACCACTCAGCAGTAGTAGAGTGGCTTTGCTCAGCTTCCAAATGCCTCAAAGGACAGATCCTCCGAGAGTAACTTTCCCTTTGCAGAAGAGAAAAAGGTGAGCAACTGCCCTTCAGACACATGGGAGGCAGCTCCAGGTAAAGGTCTAGGTCTGTGTGCACCCTCCAAAACGGGCACAGCAAGAAGCAGGCTGACAGGTGCAGAGAATACCAAACTATGTTTAGTTGCAGCAAAGGCTGTGTCAGGTCACATTACAGATAAGCAGAGCTTTCTTCCACCCCCAGCACCACCCTTGGAGATGCCAAGGTTTCCCCTCACCTCTGCATGGATTCGGCAGCAATCTGGTGTTTTTTAAAACACCATCGCAAAGGAGACCCCGGGTTTGTCAAGTGATGAAGAGTTTCATCAAGGGACAGCAACAGCTCAGTTCAGACACGAGTGCCAAGACCAGAAGGAACTAACCTGCCAGGAGCAGTGTTAGTTGGGGGATAAGAGGTTATCACTCATTAGCCCATGCTGAGTATGTAATTGATTAAGTCATTTCATATTACAAAAACAAAGCACCGATTGATTTTCTGCAATGCCTGCACCTTGTACCAAATCTCACCAGCACCTCCAAAACCTGTCACACAAAATGCTTTGATACAGATTTCATACACATTCTCTTTACTAAATATAGACTCTCTTCTTCGAGCTGAACAAACAGAAGGGGAACTGGCAGCCACTGGAGCCAAAAGGAGTTTTGCAGAGGTAATTTTACCTCTAAATATTTATACCCAACTCTTCTGGCTCCCTACTTGCTCTGACTCACCCACCTGTCATTTTGAGAGCCATTAGGCTTCCCTCTTTGTCATTTTAGTGTCACAGAAACTTAAGATCACCTGTTCTTCTCACCCTCTTTTTTAGAACTAATAAATAATTTTGCCCAATTGCAATCCTTACAATTTCATAATTCCCATAAAAGGATAACAAAAAAAATCAAGTTTCTTGTTTGGGGCTTTTGCTTCTTTCAGCAAGTGATCCATTGGGATGATTAATATAAAGCAAAGGTTTGCTGAATATGAAATTCCCCCTCTAATGGTGAAGTGACACACATAACAGCTTACTATTCCTGGACTAGGAATGAGATAAGTGCTCAAATAGCAGGAATCCGGGCTCCTGCTCCAAAGACCTTCCTAAGCCATGCTGACTGTTTGCAAACAAACACACAAGAAATCTGTCAACTCAAAACAGGCCATTGTGAAATTTTCGGCCTCAAATTTGCACATTGCTTATGCAAGGCTCGGACCCAGCAGGTAGAAAGTCTATTATCCACTGCTTTCAGCACTCTGTGACCCTCGGGAACAGGCTGTTCTTGCTCTCAGTAAAGCCTGAAGAAGGTTGTGCTGACACTTGCTTGGCATAGGGGGTAAAAATAGGACTGCAATGGCATCTTTTCACCAATTATTGTCATCTGACAAATCATGTGTGCTTTTTGATAAAGAACCACGGTTAGAAAAATTCAAACCAGATTCAGGAGTGTCAGCCCTGCTTTCTGGTTTTCAGGTACATCCAAACAGCATCCATACCGAAGAGGCTTAAAATTGTTTGGAACATCCTCCTTGTCAAATACCAGCCAGCCAGGAGAGAGCAGAAAAGGCGCACCAAGACAACAAAGAGCCCAGCAGGGATCCCAGGTAGAGCATTTCCAGTGCAAGCCTCCAACCGCGACAGAAATAGCCTCATTAAAGGGCAGGTTCAGATACAAGAAAGCTATTTATAGGCAATCTAAGACTAAATTATTAGTGACATGCTCTGGATCTAAAAATTCCCGAAGTTAACAGTGTTACAAGAGCCGTCCATGCAGCATGTGATGCCGCGAGCGCTACGCTGGGCGAACCCACAGGCTTTGGCTTCTGTGCACCGACCAGCTGCTGCTCCCGGCAGGAACTAAAACCGCCTTGAACCCAGGCCAGGCTATTCACATCCAGCCCGAGCAGGCTCGAGTTCCCAGAAAGCTCCTGCGCCGCCACCAGGGTTCTACTCGCGGCCGAGCCCTGCCTCTTCCCCCGCCAGCTGCCGCCACCCACGCTGGGCACACATCAGAGGGAAGGGCAGCCCGCACCCCCCAGTGCCGCCGGAGCCCGGCGCGCATTCCTGAGCGCAGCAGCAGCCGCGGGTCACGGCTCACCGAGGGCTGGCGGCCGTCCCGCACCCAGGGCAGGGGGGAAAGCCAGATTTGAGAAAGATAAAACTGCAAACAAAAACGTCTCTGAGTACACTCACAGAGCCGACAAAGGATACTTCAGAAGGGTTCTGCTCGTGGGATCCAAGAGTCAGTTACTAGCTTGGATCACATACCAAGCACTCCACAGCTAATCGCAAAGTTTATTTTTTCCTCTTGGAGTTGCATACGTGGGAGTGCAGTCGGGGAGAGGGGGCGTTTGTGCTGTTTTTAACCCAAAGATTTTAGGTACAAGCTATTTGTGATGGTACGGAGGAGCTGTAAAATGCCACCTGCCCTCAGTTTGCTATTTTCTCAATATACATATATAGACACATAAACAATCTAGAATTACTCTTCCTTTTTTTTTTTTTTTTTTCTCTCCTTAAGAAAAACAGGAACCACGACATTTAGAAACACTGCAAAAGATGAATGAGGTCTGGACACCCTCCATCCTTTCAGAGGTAAGCTCATAAAGCAACACTTCACCCTCTGACCTAACATAAACGACAAGGGTATTTACAGCGCCGTGTCACCTGCTCGAACTCAGCCAGCCTGAATGCTTGAAATACATTCCCATCCATCAGATGCCTGTAAGCATCCCATGGGACTCAAGTTCCCTAACAGGACTCATAACTTACGCCAAGACCTCTCACAGCTTCTGGAAGATTGACAGGACTTTTAGTTGCACCATTTCCCCACCTGAATCTGTGCCTCACACACATCCCAGCTCGTGGGACAGTCTGTTTTCTACCCCAGAAACATCACCTTCAAACAGCCAGACCATCTGAATAAATGAAGCTCAAATGAAGGAATACATTTCATAAAGCTTCTCGCCAGCTTTCAGCAAGCACAGCTTTAATGCTAAAGGCAACACATAAGTTGTGGGAACTCACCTCGGCTATAAGGGGTCAAAGCACCGTTGAGGGAGAACCCTTGGGAGAGACAGGTCAGCAGTTCCATCTCCTGGAGCTGTAACTTTATTGGCACCAGCAGGACTAAACTCCAAGAGTTAACACGGCAAACACCCAACACGTTGTGCAGGGGGATGTTGCTGAATGAATCCTTGTTGCATAAACAAAGATTCCTTTAATATAGGAAGGCTGAACTGCCCCATGATATACTGTGCTCCTACTTCTCTTTGGGATCAGTCAAGTTCATCAGATAAAGCAAAATGCTTCCAGACCAGATGGCCAAACCAAACAAAAAAATAATATAAAGTAAATAACCAAAATGCATAAGCAGAGACAACAGATAATATCGCTGTAACCCATTTTCCAGGTTTACTTCTGACACTTGCAGTGAGCAAGGTTGCAGCTATGGCTCTGAAGGTCTTAAGCAGAAATTTTGTCAGATAGTTTCACTCAGATGCACACTAGCAAAGCTCTAGCTATCTGTGCATCAACAATGGATACGGGATACAGCCTTCTTCTCCCACCCAAGTTCATAAATCTCCAGCTGGTAATGAACAACAATATCTGGCTCACACCCCCTCCCCTTTCCCTAAATACTTTCATTCTTTGAATACAGTTACATCTTGAGGTCTGCATCCTGCTGGATACCACAGTTGTTTCTGTGTTCCCAGCTGACTCACCATCCCAGTAAGGACAATCAGGCACTTCAGAAAGAAGGATAAAAGGGAAAGAAAGGACAGCCATCAGAACAGAACATATTGTGTTTTCCCCACTCCGTTAGCCAAATCCTTATTAACACTTAGCCAGGAGGATTCTACAACCCGTTTCCCAGTCAGCGTTTATAGATAGAGAACACTCCTTGTAGTTTCTGAGGTGGTCTCATACAGCAGGTCACCCCAAAATAAAGCCCTAAAGTCCTCTACAAAGACAACTTCGCAATAAATACTTCATATTAAAACTTACATACAAACACAGTATATATTCGTTGTACAGTAGGACTGCAAAAAGCTCTCCAGTAACTTCACAAAGGTCTCATCTCAACAGGCAACAAAGCTACAGACGTTAAGAGCAACAAGCTGTGTTTCCAGCAGACATATGTAGTGACCAGCATGGAAAAGTTCACAAAGTGTTTTGAGGGTTTTGGACAGCGTGGGCATTTTTGTATGTTTTCAGGCTTATTGCTTGCCCAGAAGAAGCACAGCTCCTTCAATATTTAACAGCTTAATGAGCAAATCCTCTAGGGCAGGAGGTGGGCAGTCGCTGCGTTTTATCGAAGCAGCTTGTGCTATTTGTTTCCTCTCCCATCCCAGCGCGCCCCAATCAGAAGAAGTGGCTGCAGCCTCACTACAGCTCCCACTACACGGCAGCCCTCTCCCCACACGATGGGGCGAGCCGCCCTCACCCTACGTGACACGGCGGGCAGCCGCCTCCACCACACACTCATGGAGGACAGCCCCCCTGCCTCACACAAAATGGTGGGCAGGGCCCAGCCCCACATAAAAATGGCGGGAAGATCCCCCACACACACACGCAAAATGGTGGACAGCACCCCCACCCCACACAAAATGGTGGACTGTTCCGCCCCTGGCCCCACACAAAATGGCGGACAGGGCCCAGCCCCACACNCCCACACAAAATGGCGGGAAGGCCCTGAGGCAAGGGGCATCCCCAACTGGGACTTGTTCTAAGAAACCATGAAGTTTTAGTCTATAAAGTTCAAACTCTGAATATCAACAGCCAAAAGTCAGCCTTCAATAACTTCATCAAGTATAGATCTTGTAAGGGAGGGAAAACCACCAGGGAAAAAGAAAGAGAAAGAAAATACAAGAACAACAGAAATGAGGAAAAAAAATGGAAAGGAAAAACCCAAATAAACTAAAAATACTTTTAAAATAGAAAACCACACTCACAAAATAACAGAAAGGAAAAAAAACCCAAACAACCCAACAAACAAAACCTCTACTCTTCCCCCAGGGCATAATCCATATAAAACAGAATGCCTACAACAAACTCCACATCACAGCCTCTCTCAAGCAGGAATCAAGTAGAACTGGCACACAAATCAGCCAGTTCTGTACACTGAATTACAATCCTCACTTCAACCTAAGCCTTTCTAATATAAATACGAAAAAAGAAACATTAAACAGCAGATCAAGCCCCTACCTGCGTGTCCCAGGAGCAGCTCTGCAGCCCAACTGAGGCAGCACTTGCTTCTGGAACCTTCCAGCCCCAGGTGCCACCAATCTGTGCAATGACCCCCTACGCCAGCTGGTGTAATTCACACAGTCCCCTTGAGACATCCCAACCCATCCGTTTCCCCTCTCATAAACTCTGGAGTGAGTAGTAGTAATTGCAGGGCCTTGGTCGTTTCCCTTCCCACCTGGGCTGGCTGCTCTGATATTGCACAAACACCAGAACAGCTGAAAGTATTTACTAAATTAACTCAGTCTGCAAACCCGTTTAATGCCCACCTGGCACATGCTTTTCTTTCTCCCTTTTTTTATTTTGCTCTTCCACACTTTTTCAGCAAACCCACAAAAGACCTATTGGAATGTGAATTGAAAAGTTTTAATTCTTCCCTTCCACCGTAAGTTAGAACTGTTAGCTGAAACAAAAGGGGTTTTCATGGAAGTGGTAAATCTTCACATGCCTTAATTCTATTAGTTTGTAACTACTTGGTGCTTGGTTTTGCAACCCAAATAACAGTGTGGCACAGTAATTTTTACATGCTGTCTCAACAAACATAGTCATTTATGCCCTAACTGTAATTACTTTTTCCTACATTAGGCTGCATCCATTATGCAGCAGGTTCATTATGTTTTATATTTCATCATTTCAATTCAGTGGGAATACATTTCCTGGTACCCTTTTCCCTTTGATATGGCAGAGTTGAGCAGAATAGAAACATTCAGTTTGATGGATGTTGGATTTACCCCGTGCCATGCCACCTAAGCAAGTCCTTCACTAGGCTGATTTTTCAAGCCATTCTAGCTCCCAACAAATTTCTTCTAATTCTTTACGGTGGCAGAAGGTAAAATAAAAAATAAGCTCAAATCAAATAAAAGTTCAAAGAACCCTTGAAAATGTGGGTTTCAAACAACCCAAATTTTTGACATGATGGAACTAGAATCAGCAGCAGCAAGGATGTGGAGGCGAACAACATGCTGCCCAAAGCAAAGGCAGGCTGGGAGAGGCATTGGCCTAAATCACCCATGAAAGAGAAGCTTAAAATATCCTCAAGTTCTTGCCAACAGTTAGTAGGGGACAAAGTACATCCCGCAGTAGGGGAAGAGCTGGGCAGTGGATTAGAAAAGGCAGGAGCAAAGCACAACAGCAGCATATGAATAGTCGTTGTGGTACGAACAACCTCTTAGAGTGTGCAGTGGGATACAAAAACTCTTAGGCAACCTCTAAGACTGCAGTAGGACACAAGTTTTCAGGGAAGAAAAAAGGATCAAAGAGAGTATAAAAGAAGCAAAAATCAGCAGAGTTACAGAGAAAATCCCTGAGAAAAGAAAATAAAAATAAGAAAACCGGTTCCTGCAGTCCCACACCAATTGAGGAAGAGATTTTTGTCAAGCTCTGGGAGCAGACTTTACACTGACTAACACACATCTACTAGGAGTTCATATAAGCTGACAGGCTGGAAAGCTGTAGGATTTGAGGTGAATCGGATGGATTGGCAATACAGGGCCCTGTTGCCACTCAAACATCCCTGGAGAAGCAGAATGCCAGGAGCTCTGTTCTGCATCTTCCCAAATCCACAACAGCACTCTTCAACTGGACACCATGGTGTTCTCCCTCCAGTTTTAGTTCGTAGCCCAAACCCTAAGCTTGGAGTCCCCAAAATATCCACGTCCTTTTGGATTTACAAATACATCCAGCCATATTTCAGTGAAAAAAAAGCAGCTGGAATAGGAAAAGGAGGACACCCAGGCATCATTTTACAGACAGGTGTCTCACTGAAAGAAAATTAGATGGAATAAAGGAATTTAAGGGGAATCAATACAGCATGACAATTACATTGCTCGATGATAAGGAGCTTTACCTGAGATCAGTTAAATGACTGTAGAGGACACTCCTGCACACTTTCTTTCCATATCAGATAATGGATTAGGATCACTGATTTATTCCTGCACGCTCAGAGGTGCAGTGGGAGAGCAGTACCCAAGTGTTACCATGTTCCCATGCAAGACACTATTTGGTTTGCAAATTTTATTCAAGTGAGTATGTTTTTTATTGTGAGGAGTGTTTAAATTTCTTTTTGACAAGTGCAGCATTAACAACTGAAAGGAAAAACAGTGGAAATAATTTTCTTGACTACTGCTAAGAGGAACAACCTCCATCCTATTCCAAATACAACAGTTTCCATCGTGTGATTTACAACAGCTTGGTCTTTTATTTGGTGCATTCTTGATCAAGCTTTATATAACAAATGTCACTGGTATCTTGACTGCAGTACCTCAAGCCCAATTCAAATGTAACAACACAGATATTTCAGGTAAAATGCAGTCCTTGCTCAAACAGGTTGACAGATGTAAACATTATCCTCAGTTCTGCAAGCGGCCTCAATATGTATTTCAAATGAAGGGCACATTTAAAGGTCCCTTAGATGAACTGAAAGACATAGTAAAAACTCCACAAATACCAATTTGCTTCCAACAGCTTCTTCAGTGAGTCTTGCTCTCAGGCTGCAAGCCAGGACTAACCTCAAGGATCTCCCAAAGGGACCCATGTAACGGGAATTCAGCGCGTTGCCAATATCCGTTTTCATTCAGCACTACCACAACAAGTGCAACGTGATAACAGAAGTCAGTACAACAGTTTCAGACAGACATGTTCACTTCCCTTTCGTTTGTACTCTTCTCTTAAGGATGCAAGAAATGCTTGGTAAGGTGGGAGGCTGGTAGTGATTTATAGGAAAACAAATTGACTTCTGCAAGAGCTGCGTTCTTTACCTTGGTCTGAGGCGGCGTAGGGAATTTATTCACGGAGTTTTCCCACTGCTGTGAAGGTCACCCAATAAGCTGTGTGTACGATGTCTTATTGAAGGGCAGCAAAAATTTAAATAAATAAATAAATAAATAAACACCCAGGCTCTGCCCCAGCCCTAGTTCAGAGAAACATGACGGATGAGTCATTCCTTTCTAAATGCAATTAACAATAATTCTAAATATAGAGTGGACAAAATGCGGAGGAAGACAGTAAAACAACCATAGTAGTCAAATTTTTAATGAGCAATTTCTGCCTACTAATCCAGGACACTCATTCCTTTCTCATGTAAAATGAATAACCCCGTGAGGAGTCAATTCGGAACGCTCCGGAGAGCAAGCAGTCTGGGTTTGCTGCTGGATGTGCGGCAATAAATAATTGGTAACCTTGTGTTTCCCAGCTGCTGAGGAGCAAACCGAAGGTCTGAAACAAGGAGGATCATAGAAAAGGAGGTGTCTTGGTCACTCCTTGGGAGGATACCGCTTACCTGGTCTCAGTAAGCACACAGACTAAGTTAGAGGCCAAGAGAAGCCAGTTTCAATGAGGATCCCCAGTGCTTGGGGTCCTCATCCCCAGCTCTTTCCTCTCGTTCCTGGAACTTCTTTTCCATCCTCAACACTTCTCATCTATCCTGCTGATCACACCTACTACAGGTTGCAATACACTGGAGAGATTCTTGCTGGTCATTCACCCTCCTAAAACCAAACTCCAGGACTAAAATCACTTCTTCTTCTGGTTTGCAGTGGGGAACAGAACAGGAAGTGCCAAAATACTTGGGTCGAGGGGGCAGCTGTGCTTGTGCCTTTTGCAGGCAGAGTCATCAGCAAACCCACACAAAGGCCTTTTTGCTGGAGCTGCCCAGCCCAAACTTCCGGTGTGTAAGGGGACTGACAAGTTTAAATATTCCCCCAAACTCTCAGATGTCTGTCCCAACTCCAGACTCCTGAGATTTCCTCACCAACGTTACCACCAGTGAAAATGGGAGGGGGACTTAAAAAAAAAAAAAAAAAAAAAAGAAAAAAAAAGAAAAAAAATAGGATAGGATTTACATTTGGATTTATGTTTGACTACATACATACTACACTAATCTGATTACTCGCTGGGAATCCTCCTTTACCACAGCTTTTCCTTTATTAACCTTATTTTCTTTATTAATAACCACCGTAACGTTACAGCCTCAGCAGGAACGCGCAAACCCAACACGCGGGGCACCGCGTCCCTCCATTTCTGCCTCTCCCATTTTCAGGAGCCACCGAGGGCTCGCGGAATGAGCCCCGCAGAACACCCAGCGGCAGCTCGGCCTCGCCGACCCAGCCGGGTCAAGAACGTCAAACAACTCCTGCGACCAACTTCCCCATTCCGAATGTAAATTAATGCAGCAGCCGCCGCTAAAGAACAGAGCTCCCTCCTTGCGCGGGGAGAGAAGCGAGCGGAACAGCGTTGCATGCAGCAGGAGCAGCCTCTCGGAAACTGCTGCATTACGTTAATTAAGATTTTATTCATGCCTTTGGACCCGCGCTGCCACGGCGGCGATGCAGCACGGCACGCAGCGCGCTGCACCACTGCGAAGTTACACACGCGTGCCTGCGCTCCCCTCCGCGTGTGACGGTGCGGGCACACCTGCGCAGGTGCTGCCCGCAGTGGTTTCGGCATGGGAATGGGATCTGTGGTTTTGTCATGGAAGTGGGTTTTACGCTGAATAGAGCAGACACCATCCCTCGCTCGACCATGCACCTGCCTACCTCTAACCTGCCGATGCACTTGCGGGCCGCTCGCATCCCCGCCTCCC
>VXBN01000036.1:503482-536304 GCA_013397395.1 Sinosuthora webbiana | reverse complement strand
CACCCCCGGTACACCCCACCCGCGATCACACCCCCGCGCACGCAGACGCGGCTCCCGCACATCTGCCCGCCACCGCTCCCCGCACGCCCCACGCGTGCTGAACCCGCGGGGGCTTTTGTTTTAAATGACAGCGTGGTGTGGCACCTTCCCCCTCCGGCTCCAAGTGTCAAAACGCAGGGATAAACCCGCGGCTCGCGGTTGTAGAGAAAGGCGGGTATCCTCAGCTGTGATTGTCCTCATATCCCACCCTCTGCCCACAGGGTTTTAAATCCCCGAATGCCTTTTGGACATTATCTGGGAGGATAATGAATGAGGGAGAATTCTTCCCTGCTGCCTACATCCATATCTTTAAAGGCCAGGGGGAACCCTATGATCAGAGAGCCTGATCTCCCACATATGACAGGAATTCCTGGGAATACAGTTTCCCTCGAAAACAAACCCCCAAACAGCTGGTGAAGCTACACAGCATATACACAGCTGGTGAATATACACATCAGGAAAGCGATTTAAAATAACAAAGTTGAGATAAATTCATTCCATCCTTAGGCAAGAGGTACTAATGACACCACTTTATCCCTGAATTTCAACCACGGGGGCTCGCTGTACCTCTGCCAACCTTTCTGCCCGAGGAAACCTTCACTCGCTCACATTTAAATGTGGCACCACGTCACAAATCCTCACCAAAACCCCTGTCCCCTTAACAGAGCAATCTGCTGCTAAAACAAATGACCCCCTTATTCAGCAGAGAATGAATTTGCTGCTTCACTCAAGTTCCTTTCTAAAAATAGTTTGTTCTTTAGCACGAGGTGTTGGAAAGCTGCTAATCAACATTTATCCCTCTGCAAAAGTCGTACGGATGCCCCGTCCCAGCCCGACATCACATCAGCCAAAACTAGCCCTGGGAAGCGCACGCTCCAAAGTCACCATGATTTCCAGCGCATTAGAGAGATGCTAAATTTACTCCAACCTGCTAATTAATTTAACAACTACTTAGTCGCCTTTGCGTCGGGATTTAGCCAATACCTTTAAGCCCCACCTCCAGCTCCATGTCCCCGCGTCCATTCCCTGCTGACGCCTTGGCAGCCTTTTGTAACACCTGGCAGGTCTTTTGCTGAACAAGAGCCACCGGCTGTGTGTGAAGGGAAAGCACGGTTATTCCTCACTTGTGGAACACTGCAGGTGCAGAGGACATTTGTCCAAAAACACCTAAGAGAAAGGTTTCACCTGCTTGCCTTTCCTCTGATGCCACTCTCCATCTCCTGGTACGTCCAGAAGGAACGGGTGTCTGAGTCACCTCTGGCACACAAGGGCACGTCTCCTCCTCAGATCCTGCCACAATGCCTTGTGCACAACCAACAGGTTTATTCCTGGGAAGTGCCAGTGCATCTCCAGCATGCTTCATGCTGGCAAGGCAGCTCAAGGACTCCAGGGCCACAGATAGACTGGATGGATCTGGATGACAAGGAAGGCTGAGAAGCAATAACAACTGTTAATAGACGATGGGATGGAGACTTGGTTATCAAGAAGGGTGGAGCAGAGGGAGTTAGTGGAAAACCAAGTCCCTGCGAGAGGAAAATAATGTTCTGGCCATGACCACAAGTCCTGTATTTAAAGATTTTGGTGGAGGATGGTTCCCAGGGAAGCTTGGAATACTGTTCCTGCTCACACTCAGAACTAGGTTTCCCTTCTGGTTTCTTCCAGGTCTATTTTACCACTTACTTCCAAAATAATCTGGTTGTTTTGCTCCTTTCTTATCTCCCAAACTTTTGCCAGGTAAAGGGCTTCCCTTACCTGTGTACTCAAGTCCAACCATTCTAAGAATGGAGCTGCTGGGGAAGAAATCAGGGACATAATAAAATTCCCAGGGTATCCTAGGAAGTTAATCTAGTCAAGAGAAACTCCTTGTGGTTCCCACCATTCCCAGCAACATCCCCTTTTCCACTGCTGATCTGGCTTGGTGTTCTCACACCAGAGGTACAAAAATGGGCCAGAAGTGAGAGGAAAATACCTGGTAGGAAAAGAAAAGCATCGGCTCCAGTTCTGAATGGCCTCAGCAGGGACAGATGATCCCATCTCCTGTCCCCTCCCAGGCTGCTCGAATGCCATGTTTCCAAGCCAGGCTCCTTCGCTGTGGTTTCAGGCACAGCTCTGTGCCAGCAGGAGCTATTGGTGGCACTGGGGAAAGAGTGCAAAGGGAAGCAGAAGGGAAAAATCTGACTGAAGAATTGTTGCAGTGCAGGGTGGCTACAATTTTCAGGACTGCCTAAGGGACTTGGATGACCAATTCCTACTTAATTGGGCATTATGATTTCCTAGGCATCCTTGAAAACCTCTGCCAAGACTTAGGAACTGCTCATGTCCATGTCGTGTCCATGCTTTGGGGAGCAGCGTGTTCTATCCCAACACACAGTACAAGCTTCATCTTAATGAAGAAAACCATTTTTCTGCTCCAAGAATTGAGTTTTTGTGATGAGGACATCTCTTTCCAAGCCACCCTTTTGTCCTTGAGGAGATTGTTTCTATATTTCGATATTAACTCTAGTATTGTTCCATTTCTCATTGACATCTGCAGGTCCTGGATTAAATTCCATTCCTGTACACAGCCTGCTAACAGACCTCCAGCCTTATTCCCACCACTTAAAGTGCTGTGCCTGGAGTTAGAACCCCCCCTTGGCACAGCTTTGCCCTTTCGCCCACTTTTCCACTCGGGCAGTGATTTTACACTCCAGTTCCTTTTGGATGAACAGCCTGGAAGATGCACGGAACTGGTTTTCTCGCTGAAATATTTCCAGTATGAGGCTCTAAGCAATCTACCGTGGTCCTGTGAGCAGGCTCAAAGCTCGGGGTTTCCCGGGGGATACTATCCCTGGGCATAAATACCGGGGGCCGGGATACTCAGCTCCTCACTCCGTACCTGACATAAGGACCAGGAGCTCCTCCCTGCCGATGCCGTTCAGGGAGGTCAGTGCCCCGGTATCAGAACAATTAGCAGGGAATTAACAGCGAGATAACAGATAAAGGAGCTCGACCTCACTCTCGCTGTGTGAGGGGAGCCGATGCTGAGTGTTACATCTACAGATCACCAGCTGTCGCGCCCGTGCCAGATGAAGATAAAATTTGAGCGCTGCAGCAAGCAGCATGGCTGCTCCTCCTTGCCATGCCTCTATTGCTTTTTCATTTTACAGCAGCAACCCCCTTGGGTAAGAGCCCTCCTTTTTTTGCTAAACGCGCCAGGCAAAAAGCTGAGCTGAGTTCCCATCTATAATCACTCAATTCTGTTTAAAACCATCAGTGCATGCTTCCCAAAGGTTTGCCAGCGAGGCGGGCTGCAGGATGTCAGTGTGGCTGATGCCTGGCAGCTCTGCAGCACGGGCACGCAGCGCGATGCGCCGCCTCGGGAAATGAGCCGGTGCGGAGCGATGGAGGAGAGTGCTGCCTGCAGACAGGTCCGCACACAAAGCGGGAGCACCATGGAAACTGCCGGAGAACAAAGGCGCCACAGAGAGGGTCGGAGCCGCGACCCGTGCCAGGACCTGCCAGGAATGTCCGGAATACTTCTCTGTGCCTGGTGTGTTCACCTCCCAGAGCCGCAGCCCCCAGCACGCAGCGCTGAACTGGGGCCGCCCGGGGATTGCAGCGGGCTCTGGGCTTTGCTTCCTCACCTCTGATCAAAAAAAAAATTAGGAATCGTGACGAGCAGATTCCGCAGAGCCACTGTGTTTTCCATCTCCAAGGTGATGATGTAAAGTAGGGCAGCCCGCAGGGAATACACAGAAAAAGCATTTACTCTTCAGTAAGGACTGGAAAAGAGCCTACTAGAAGGGATAATAAGCAAGAGTTAAAAGACATACTTGGCCCTCCAGAGGCTCAGGGGCTATTTCAGGGAACTTTCAGCATCTGTTTTTCCCATTATTTTTTTTCCATCTTCCAAGTGCCAACTGCTGGAGATGTGTGCTGAGTTCAAGGAAACCTCAGTCCCACGGGGTATATGGCTGCTCTGATTTGTTCTTCCTTCGAACATCTGCTGCTAGCCAAATCTTCATCTAATTTGCTTTTGGAGAAGTGCATGGAGTGATAGCAGCACACTGCAGCTAAGGGAGTCCCCAGTGTACGCTTTTCCTCTAGTGGTTGTACTGTACAGCAGCATTCAGACTGTAGCAGGGGGAAACTGACACAGCAAGCCCAACATCCATCATCTCCTCTACATCAGGAAGAGCTGAAACACGATGTAACTGTAGCCTTTGGTCTAGAAATCCTGATGGATAACGGTGTTTACTCCTAGGATGGAGTGGTATTTATAGATCTAGTGGGTTTTCCCCCAGATAACATTTGTATGCCCCTGACCAGCACCAGGAAACCAGCCCCAGCAATTCCCACACTGCTTGTAATGATGTTGGAAAACCACAGCGTGACATTGCCAGTTCTTTTTCCTCTCCAGTGGCTCCGAGTCTCGGTGACAGATGAATACAAAACAGATGGGATGGTGGCAGAACCTCATCAGATGGACCTGATGGGCCTCAAGCTGCCCATGCTATCGCATAGATTAGTGTCACATTATGCCGGGCTTTGTACTTTGATATTGAAAGCCACAGACTGGCTTTAGTCTTTTGTCTTGTCCCGTCCAAATGTCAAGATCCTCATTTTGATTTTGATATTATGCAGAAGATAGACTTCAGAAGCTGCATCTATATTTCTGTGCATCGACTTTCCGTGCTAACCTTTGAAACAGCAGAAGAGCCTCTTGTGCTGCATGAAAAGACTTCTTGAATTGCTGAATTTAAAAAATCAGACTAAAAAATTTTAAGCAAGTATTTGGTCTCACTGGGTTTTTGTCACACGTGCTTCTCAGATTGCTGTTATTAAATGTAATTATTTAATAGCCATATTAATTGGAAATGTCTCTATTTGGTCACAGCGACAAATCTGATATGTCCACTCAGTCTGAGAGATCCCTGCGAGCTGTTCTGTGAGCATCTACAGCAGGGCCACGTCCCTGAAAAATAACATCTCTGTGACATAATTGCTCCTTGCCTTTTCCACAGCAGACACGGGATGTTCCCGAGAGACGCTCACTGGAGTCACACCATGCAGTCAGCTCGCTGAGGCCAAGAATATCAGCCAGATTCTCCGTGATCCGTGGCCACATGTGCAGCCCCCTGCAGAAGGGTCTGTCCTGCCTCTGCATAGAGCCACCATTATGTCCTTTTCAGGAAACACTGGCATACTAGGAGAGGTGAAGGCCAAAAAACTGGGAAGCCCATTTCATTGGGAAGCAGGGTTGCTTGGTCAAGCTGGTGTTGTTGGAGGGGTCTGGCGGGTCAGCTCCTCTCAGGAGGTTTCTGGTCAGGCTTCAGGCGTCATGCAAACCCCAAGAGAAGAGCTCCCCTGCGGCACCTTGTCACTTCTCATCCCCATCAGTACTAGAGCCAGACAGTGCTGAGACATGAGGAAAAAACCTGGTTTTAAAATTAACCCTTTGAACGTGGGTCAGGACCTCTCTGGATGAGGCAGCCATGGGGACTTGGAAAGGCCAGAATCAGAATCACCGTGGTGAGGCAGGTTGATGAATATCTGCCCACACAGCGGGATGCACTGTCTGCCATCCAGCAGCCTTCCCACTGGGAGACTGGAGAGAGAACATTTTCTGGGCAAGCTGTCTCATCCCAGTGCAGGATGTCAGGAGAACAGTTACAGAAACACTCCCCTAGTCCCTGCCTCACCCACCACCAGCTTCAACAGGAATAGCTCCATTTCTCCTCATAAAGAGCCACCTCACATCCGAAGGATAAGTTATCCTCACCAAATACCACATGACCACACTCAGCATTAGCTCTCACAGCCTTACCTCCACACTGTGAAAGCTCCAGCCACACCTTTCCAATGAAAACTCATCAGGAAGCTCCTCAAGGATGGGCTCTCTCTTCTGCATGCACCACTCGGTTACCAATTGCTTTAATCCATTTGGATTTCCCTTAAAATTGTTGCTTTTGCACAACAAAAGAAATTATACACATATATGTATAATTATATACACATAATTTAGGACAAAATAAATATGAAGTTCCCAACCAACAAAGCAAGACAGTAGGTGTTTAAAAGAGTGGGACACACTGTCGTGTCTCCCTAAAGGCAAGATCCCAACCCAGCAACAAGCTAGGTGCCTGTGGTAAGACATTTGGACAAGGAATGGGATATAAAACACAGCACAAGAGTGGTAATCAGGGCACCTGAAACAGGGGATGTGGTGCCAAATTCAGGCTTAAAAGCTGCAAAGTGGCTCTGCGTGTGTCTCCCTGCTGGAAGCTGCGGATGACCGGCTCTCCACTGCAGCTGTACCTATATATAGTTGTACTGAGGGGAAGAGGTGGCTGTAAAAATGCAACTATACCTGCAGCCAAAAGCCAGTTTAGGCTACACAGCTGCATGTTTCAACACCCAAACAATTTTCAATATTTAGCCTTGATTGTAATCATGTTGTTCTGGTTTCTCCATGAGAGTTAGAGCGTGGCGAAAGGACGCGGATCAGAGCTGGAGAGTTTCCAACATGCTGGTGGGTAAGGAGGTGATGAGAGTTGGAGGGAAAGGGGTTCACCTTTAATCCTGAAAGCCAGTGGCAAAGAGAGAAGGAACAGGCATAAAAGGAAAGCAGTAAAGGAAAGGGAAGACTGTGTGAATCATTAAGAAAAGGGAAGTTAATTCCACCTTGTTTTATTTTTTCAAGTGACTGCCTGTATTCTTTCCACAGTTCTGCTTTTACATCGAAAATTACTTTGGTGCACACACAGACCTGAACCAACAGGTCAAGTACAGTTTGTATTTGTACACGTGGAAAAGGCTTTCTAGGCTGAACCTTGCAAGATTTTACCTACTGAGGCACCAGATATGATGGGCAAGATCTGAGAGAGCGGCTCTATTCCCAAAATACTCACCAAAACAATACCATACAAAGCACCAGGTAACAAAAAGCTACTTTTTGTGACAGACTGCTCCAGTGTGTAACAAGTAAGGGAAAGAGAAGCACCAGCCACAATGGGGGGAAAACAAAACAAACAAGGAAAATGGTGTAAGGGACGGAGGTTAAAAGGCATTTAACCACATGTGTCCCATGCATCACTCAGGGGGTAGGAGAAATGGACCGTTCTCCCTGCCCCAAATAAAAGTACACAGCTGCATCTACGGGATAGCCCAGCTGTCCCCGGTGCCGTTGGCGCCTCCAGCCCAGGACAGCTGGAGCAGCTTTGCCCTCTGCTGGCCCCGGGAGGGCCCTCAGCCCAGGCAGGAGCCTCCCTGTCCCATGACACCTCCCGGGGCTGTCACCCTCGCCCCGGCCCTCCCAGGCCGTCAGAGCAAGGACTGGGCACAGCACAGGGCTTGAGGAGTTGTCATCATGCAGGGTAGTAACACCACAGAGGGAATGAAAAGTCTGGAAAAGGAGTAAAAGAACCCCAAAAAACTAAGTGTGATGGAGCTGAAGTCCCTGCTCCAACCCAGAACGGTAAAAGAGGTAGTAAAACGGCCTTAATTAAAATCACACCATACTGGAAGGCGTTCCCCATCAGACTCTGACTCCTCACCGCATTCCAAGTGCTTTCTTTCACACAAAGCACCAGGAGTGCACACTGCAAGGAAACATTTGGAAACACCATTCCTGGCAGCCAAGTGCCTCAAGGGGTGCACAGGGCCCAGGGAGAGAGACCCAGGTCGCCCCTCTGAGAGACACCACTCACTCCCCAGTGCCAGAGCTGCCTCGTCCCTTCCCTCCACCCCTCTCCCACTTGTTTTGCCTCTTCAGGAGCCCGTTTGGTTCCACTCAAAATGCCACAAGGCGAGAAAAGCACAGCAGTGTTTGTCCAGCACAAAACCAGTCACCCTGGCAACGGCCAGCAAAGCTTTCCCAGCTTCTCCTGCTTCGTTTTCTCCCGGTTTTTGCCGGCATTGGTGTGACTCGGGTGACAGCTGCGGGTGCCAAGTATGCTGTCAGCGCCGGCCCCGGCAAAGGCAGGGATGAATACAAGAGCTGGCCTGGCTCTGCTGTAAGCCAAGGGGAACTTGTGTGCTGCCAAGCCCCCTGGGAACTGGCAGCTTCCTTACACCATCCACAGCAGACCCACGGCTTGTAGGGGAAGATAACTGCATTACTGCCTCACTCAGGCAATCTCAAAGTCACCCAAGCATACCTGATCTCATTATTTTTCCAGCACTGTGCAGCATTATTCCCATGATTTAATCCTGCCTGGGATCATTAGACACCGTAGTACTGTTAAGAAAGCAATTATGACACTGACCTGTGTTTTCAGGGACCTGGGCAGGCAAATGCCTTTGTCATCTATCAGAAGGTAATTTTCTAATGTGATTTAGAGCCCCGCCAGAAAAAGATAATTTACTTACCTGCTGGCTTTCAAGGATGCCTTGAAGTCTGACTTAAACTAGGGAACAGTGAATATCTTAGGGGGAAAATGCCCCCAAAACACAAGCCTTAGCTGTGTAAAATGAACCAGGCAGGACAGGTTTGCTCCAGGTGATGGTAAGATGAGGCCAGTCAAACAAACATTAACCAAAGGTGCAAAATCAAGTGTAAAAAGGCTTTTCCACACTGCAGGGACAGGTGGAAGGGACAGTGGGGTAGCAGCATCATGTGTGAGTGGGGGCCACTAGGCTACTGAAAACCAGCAGGTCCAGTAATCCTGGAGTATCAGGTGTGTGTCCCACTAAAACCAGTCCTGCTGCTGCCATGCACAGTCTGCAACTCGTGGAAGAGCAGTAAAAATATGAGTGCTAAAAATAATTTCAGATACAGCCCCGTGCTGGGTCACAAAGAGCAGAATCAATGCTGGGTTCTGCTCCAGGCAGATGGATGGTAATGTAATGATGTTATTCCAAAACACTCAGTCCGGGGAGACAGAAAAATCAGCAACAACAAAGGAGCACTCCAAGGTGAACAATTCCCACCATTTTACAGTATCATCCTGAATTTCTAAACCAAATGTATTTATTGGGGAAAAAGAAAAGGAAAAAGTCAGTGTGGGAAGCTCCTAGAGGTCAAACAGAAGTTGCTTTAGGGATGCAATCCCTGGGCTGGTAAAACTCCATAGCCGGATGGGGAAAGACAGCAGCAGCAATTAATTGTCACGTGTACTTAAAGAAAAAAATACACAAACCATTCTGGCACTCTTGAGAATCCAAGCTTCCTTTGTAAAAACATCTGGGCCATCCTCTCCATTCCTGACTTCTGAATTAACTGTTATTAACTCTTTCAGGAAGTATTGAACACCGGCTGGCCTTCCCTGCTGGAGCAAATTGCTGCACGAGTTCAGAAAAGGAGAAAAAGAAAATTGATGTTTAAGTGTAAGGAATTAACCTGCATAAACATGGAAAGAAACAGAAGGGTGACTTCCATGTGTTCAAGTCAGGAATTATTAATAAACAAGCAAAACTCCCAAACTCACGCTTTTGCAGCTCTGTTCTGCTCTCCACCAAACATAAAAAGCCTGAATCATTTATGAACTAAATTATTTATAACACAGATATATTTTTGACTTAAATGAGTTTCAGCAGCAAAACCCCAAGCATATTACCCAGGGTAGGCTGTGGGGTTTATTTTTTCCCTTCACATCACCTAGGGAAAAAGAAAAAAAAAAAACCTCCTGTCTTTCAGGCTGGATGCCTAGAAAACATTCATTGGTCAATTCTTTTCACAGTTGGGTAGGAAAACTCTTCTCTGCCATGTCACCCAATCTCTCAGCCACCTAGGAAAAGAGAGGAGTTAAAGGTTTGATGATAATAAATTAGAAATGCTGCAATTGGACCAAACAGGAATAGTGCAGGAGTGCCCTGCAGCCCTCTGGGAGGAATGCTCCATGCAGCATTTCCAAGAACCATCAGGAAGCTCCCCCCCCTCCAGCCCTGAAAGTTGGTCCCTTATCTTGCACTTTTCCCCTCTGCATTCTTGCTATCTTCAGTCTGATCACTGCTGTTCCCTCTCCACTCAATCCTGCCCCACCAGCAGATTTAGTCACTTCACAGAAGTGAAACCTTGTGGAAAATTCCAGTTTCACGTTTAATTTTTCATTTTTTCAGATTGCTGGTCTCCCAATAAATACCTTTAAGGAATTAAAATCACCATCCTGCCTTGTAAACTACACAACTTGAACACTTATCTGCAAGCAGGTAAAGAGATGTACCAAACACACTCTTATTTCTTCTTCTGAAGATTGTTCTAAAAAATAAAAAAGTCTAAATTCAGTTTAGTGTGTATTTATACATGTAAATTTCTTTCCAGACTCCTCAATGGCAGACTTCCTGCCAGCCCTACCCACTTGAAAATAAGAGAAGATTATTCTCCTCTATTTTGAAACAGCTTGATGGACTAAAAAGAGGCCTAGAGAGGTTTATGTAGCATTTACCACTTTTATTATTTATAGTCTCATAAATGGCAAATGGAAGAATTAGAGATACACAACTGAAATTCTCAAGCATTTTATTTTATAACCTAGTGTAAAAAACATACAAAAACAAAACCAAAAAAAAAAAAAAAGGGGGGACAAAAAAAAGAGAAAAAAAATCCCAACAAACTGGAAGTGAACTAAAGGAAGATCTCATAGTACACATGTTCCAAAAAGCTTTACCTAAGGGCTCAGAAGCAGTAAACATTCAGCCTATTAAAAATGGGATTCGGAACCAATCTTCACACTCGCAGCCTGCAGAGCTGTGGATCCAAGGGTCCAGTTTAGTTGCTGTTAAGCAATGGTGGTTGTGAGGGCTGGTTTATCTTGTTTTGTTTGGAATACCTGCAGTTCACTTCCAAGCTCATCATCATCCACCCTGGGTTAGTTGACATCCATGAACCGAATGTGTTTGCTCGTCTGTTGAGTCTTCTCCAGTCGCATCCTCTCAGCTTTGGCAATCAACTGCAAGCAGGAAAAACGATGTGGAAGATTAGAGGAGAACTCTATTGTTAGGATGTGACCTTACAGTCATGGATATATTCTATCCCTCCTTCCTCTCAACATGGTTTAGGACATCGGAATTGCAATTTCAAAATCCTAAAATACAGCCTCGTACAGGAAGTTAAAGAACTCCGGGTTTTTATTAGATTCGTTTTGCTACCCACGTAGGAAAAACAAGGTTAAACCACACACAAAAAAAAAAAGTGTTTTATGAATATTGTGGAATTTTAAATGGGAAAAATCCCCACATATCCCCAAGAACACCACAGAAACTCCACATGAACCCACTCAAGAAAAAACACACAGAGACCACAAAAAACCGCACACAAAATAAAAACCCCTCGTAACCCTCACACCTGAACAAATACACAAACACACTGAAAACACACAAGCCACAAAAAAACCTCAAATCCAGGCAGAAACATTCACACTGGAACTACAAACTTTTATATGAACACACACAGAAACCAGAAAACCCCTAAAAGCCACACAAGAGCATAAAGAAACCATGAAGTCCTTCCAACACCACAAGAATGCACAGAAAAACACACACACAAACCCCAAAACCCACAAACCAACACAACCCCACACCTAAAGGCACATAAAAACCCCACAGAATCCGACACATGAACACACTCAAAGGCACATACAGAACCCAGAACTGCCACCCAAAACCCACCAGCCTCCCTAAAAATAACACGAAAAACCCACTAAGAAACACCGAAACAAACCCCTGAAAATGTGCAACCCTCCCAAAAAAAGACCCAAATGAAAGAAACTACTAGAACTCTCCCAAGCCTCTCAAAGCAACCCTGAAGCCCCAGCACAGGAAGACAAGTAAAAGTACATATAAAACCCCCAAATCCCACAAAAATCAATGGTCAATGGGATGTACAGAACCCACAAAACCCATCACAACATACACAAAACCACACGTACAGGAGCCACAAACCAGCACTAAGAAACCACAGAGAAAATGCACATAGCACAAAAATACACGCAGAAACACCAGGAAAAAAAGGAAAAAAGAAAAGGAAAAAACCCCACAACCCAAAAAACAACATCATAGCCCCCACACAAAACAAAACCCAACAAAATAAATTAAAAAAAAAAAACCAAAACCCAACCCACAGCAACTTCTCTGCTGGGGACTAATCAGCCATAGGAGCTGGTGTTATGGGGAAGGGTCACTTGCACCCCAGCCAGTGCAGTGTGCCAGATTGGAACAATTTCACGTACAAATCAAACTATCTATTACTTCTGCATATGACAGAGTCCTGCACACAGCATGGAGGTGGAGGTTGTGCTGCTGCACTTGCTGTAAGAGGCAAGATTTGAGGCTTTCCCAACCAGCTTCCAGCAATAAAAATGACCTAAAGATGCCTAACTTTATTCTCTGGTGTCTAAACAAAAAACCAGTTTAAACCAGTTCAACCCTAAGAGGAAGCAGAGTACAGTGGTTTACTCCTTCAGCATATGGGATGGAGAACGACAAACAGGGGAAGGGAAGCCCTAAGATATGAGCTGCCCAGTCCATATTGCTGAGTGTCTCCATTCCAGTGCCCCAGAATTTGTGGGAGGCCTCAAGGATTTCCATTTCCAGCTCATCAGTCCAGCACCAGCGCCTGTAAGGACAGCACTACTCCTCCTAGTACACATTCCATATTCAGCAGGGTCACAGAACCAGGGCAGGGTGTTGTGGAGTGGGAGGTGTCCCACAGGTGTCCCTGCAAGGACATGGCCCCCGAGCCCCGATGGCAGAGTGGGCTGTGCCCAGACATTCCCACCGGCTCCTTTCCCACTGCAAATTATTCCGCCCTTCACAAACACCCACTTCTCACTCCCTCGCCAAGTGCCTTTCACTCCTACCACCCCTCCCACCCTCTTAAACTTCCTCCTTCCCCCTGTGGAAGGGGGTCCAAGGTGCCGAGGAGATTCAGCAGCACCTCCCCCCAGGAGATGAGGACCCAAGCGGGAAGTTTGCGGGCACTCACGCCTTGGCTTTGGCAACGGGAGACTCCGATCGGTCTGGAGTTTAAGGCCACAGACTGATGAATTGCTTTAGGTCTGAATAAAGCAGCGCTGCCCTAAAAAGCAGTTCTGGCTGGAAGTTTTCCATCCGTATCAGTAAATCAGGGAGGTGGTTTTATCAGGCAGTTGAGCAGACAAAAGGGAAGATGGATTGGGCGGCAGCGGGGAGCAGAGAGGTGACGTACTGCCGAGGGAAAGGCACTGGACACCTTTTTCACTCCAAAGGACGGCCAGGCCTTTTCTGAGGAACCTTGGGATATCCCATCTCTTTGGGACATCTGGTTTATCACAGGGACTATGCCAGAGGAAGTCAAATCTCTACCACTTGCTTTGGTTTTGGGCACTGCACCAGCTGCAGTGATCCTTCACCCTTATCCTGAGGAGAGCCGAGTAGGCCTGGACCTTTTAGAAAACATGGAAAAAGTTTCTAAAAAGAACCCCAAACTGCCTAGACTCAAACGCTGTGTGCTGCCTGGGATGGGGTGCAGCCCATGCATTTCAACACTGATTCAAGGAAAATATAAGATGCCCTAATTCCAAGCACAAAGCAGCTAATGGGCAAAAAGCCCCACTTCAAAATCTTGCAAAGGGATTTCAAAACGTTATTAACAGAATAGACCTTGACAAGAAAGGCACACTAATGGCACGTTTCAGTGAAGATGTTTAATTATGAATTATTATATTGCTTTTTCTCTGCCTTTGAGACCTTCAAAAGAAATCACCTTGGAAGCACTAAGGAAAAATTTTCAGACGGGAAAATATTGATGAACAGAAAAATATTTTTTTATTGGCAGTCTATATTTCAGGAATTCAGCCTGTCAAAAAGTAAGGAAGGGGTTAAGACTTACTGACTGCAGCGAGGCATTCTTGTCTTGATGTTTTGCTTAACAGTGTTAGCATTTAAATGGAATTCCCTGGCTTTGAAGTTCACACCTCCCTGTGTGGCAAAGGTGCCGGGCAGGGGGAAGGAGCAGGAGTTTGCACCCTTGTGCTGCCATTGTTAGGCAGAACCGAGACAGTTTGTGTTTGCAAGCCCAGATGAGGTACATTACTGCCCAATTTACACCAGCTTGGTCAACAAATACCGATCTTCAAAAGATGAAGAGGAGAAAATTCTCCCTTGAGAGCAAGGGCTCCTACAGTCAAAATTGAAGTCAAAGGTCTCCCTGGCACCTTTGGTTTAAAAAAGTAAAAGTATACTAAAAAAACCAAACCTGGCAGCAATCAGAAAAATGTTCTAAAGCTGTGCTTTTCTAATTCCCTTTCTGCTTATATTAAAGAATAATGGCTCGAATAAATGCCATTTTTAGGCTTTTAAGAAAATTAAATTAGACCTTTGGGCAAACGCTTTATGTACATCTCTGTTTAAAAAATCTCAACTTACTTGTCTGCAGGATCTCTGAAAGAACATTCACCCAAACAGGAGAAAAGACATGCAAAATATGCCTTGTACAAGATAAGGTTTTGACCTGTACGACTGCTGCTCCTTTAGGTCAATGAAATATTTATTTTCCATTTTATATGGGACAATACATTTTTTTTCCTAGCGTCCAGGAAACAAAGAGTCTCCAAAGTTAACTACAAATAATTAAGGTCAGATGATTCTGGAGTTTTGCAAGCCACAGCAAAAAAAAAAATTCAGGCCAAAGCCAACTCAGAAAAACCTTATCTGGAGTGTGTGTGAAGCAAACCTGGCAATAAAATGTCTGTGAAATGCTCTCTGGCTCCTCTCTGTCAAGTCAGGGATCTGACTGGCTTAATGGAGGAAGGCTGGGGCTGGAGTAGAGGCTGCAGCCTGCAAGTTCATTGCAACACTCCCTCAAAGCTGCAGCCCGACAGGCCCGGTGTGGAGCAGGCTGCAATTCCCCGGTTTGCAGCAGGAAGCTGTACAGCTACGGATGCTTGCAGCAGCACCCAGGTCTGGCTGGCTCAGAGCAGTCACCCTGGTGCTCCTCAGCACTCTGGGAACACAGCAGCATTCACCACAGCACAGACAAAACTGCGTTAATGGGGAGGGAAATGAGATTTGTGCTCAAGAAAATTATTTTCTGGGTCATACTAGAGATTTAAAGAGTGCAGCATTAGACTTGATTTCACTAGAGCACATCGAGACTACTTAACTTATTAATGAGCTCATCCAGACAGGGCTTCCAAAGAAATCCAGCTTACAAATTAAGTCCAGGCCTTTAGTCATGGACTTAACTTTCCCCAATTGTCCCTTGAACTTGTCAAGTGGACAAGCCACCCTCTCTGCTTTGTGGCTGTGAAACCCTGCTGCCCAGTCAGCAGGAAGTGATTTCACAGAATGAACAACCCAGGGGATGCTCCAGGTGGAGCATGTGTCATGTTTGGAGCCTGCAGAGGAAAAAGCCCTGATTCCCAGGTTACCTTCTCAGTACCCCTCTTCTTTTCTCGAGGCTGGTTCAGCTTGGCTTGTCTGTCCACCAAAATCTTCTGCCAGTAACGCTGTTCATGGTCACCTGGGGGGGAAATTGACATTGAGGAATGTCAATAAATGAAGTGGATGAAATCTGTTCTAAGGTAAACACCTATGAAAACACCCCAAAGGGAAACCCAACAAGTATTTCCTCAATAGTCCTAAATTTCCTATCCACAGAAGCCATATAGAACTGCTCTCCACCTCTCATCAGCAAAAGGAGCTGAGTTTTAGCTGAAGTTTCACCACAGCACACACAGGCCCCTTTGATTTACTGATGCACTCAACCTCTGACACATTTTAAACAACTACCAAACAGGAGGAAACAAAAAAAAAGAGTAATTACTGCAAGAACAATTATTTTGTTTCATCAAAACCATTGCCTGGGGACTTCATGAGCTGTCAGGAATATTTGAACATGGGCAGCAATACAGAAGCAAAAGAATTGTGCAGCTTTTCTCAGCAGCTGCTTTGCAGGGAAGCAGCAGTTTGCCAGTGTTCCCTCTGGTTTGTGATGTAATTATCACAATGGGAATCCTGTGATACCATTTTGCACGGTCTCAGGGTTCATCTTCAGCCACATCTGATCTCACAAGAGATTCCTGCAGAAGTTAACACCTAAACATGATCACAGATGCTTAGCATCTTGCCAGATGCCAAGCTGAAGATACTTAAAGTCAAACCCTGAAGAGTAAAATACTACTGGGAAATCTTTAGTCCCTGCTGTAGACACCATTAAAGATTCTTTCCTTTTCATCTCTCAACTTCTGCCACCAAGAAAAACAAAAGTCCTTACTGTGAGTCCCTTGTGCATTCCTGGAAAGCTTTTCCATTCTCATTTCAATGAGCCAGTTAGAAAAAAAATAAATCTTAAGACTATGAATGGAATGCTCCTACAATGTAGTACTTACTCCTAATCTCCTACTCCACTTTTATGTAACGATACAAAACCAGAGACAGAGACAGAGCACAGAGCTGTAGAACACAAAATCTGAGGTTATTTCTGGGTCTCTGCAACACAGAGCACACAGGAGACAAATCTATCTCCACATGACATTAGCAGCACTCACTGAGTCTCAAACTCCAATTAACTTTGATACCATCATGAAGGTTTATGCTTCCATCAAAGCTTCTCCTCCTGCAATCCTTACCTGGCATCTACATCCCTGCACACATGAGACTGGCTCCTAAAGCAGGATTTGGGCAGGACTGGGGTGAACTATTTAAATACAGATGGGGCAGCCTCATGTTGATTGTTTAACCTGGTGGTTTTTTCCCTCCATATTTACAATTTTTGGTGCATCTCTCAAATACAAAAGTTTTATGAATACACCAAGTTTGACAGAACTTCCTCTCCTTTCTACCCCTCAATCCCACAAAGAGGCTTCTCCACACTTGGCAAACTAATCCAGTCAAACACAAAATACAAATTCAGAACTGCACAGTAATTGCAGAAAGAAATAACACACATTAAAAATGATGTTGAAAAGTAGAGCCCTAAGGAACCCTTCTTATTCTGGCCTAAATGATTCAACTTCCTGAAAAATAAAGATCCATTAGTAGGTAAGTGCTAAACCCAGTTCAAGTGTATTCATGCTGTTAGGTCCTTGCCATGTCATTTCACACATATGCTCAGCAATTTCAAGAAAGTCTCCATTTAAAATTCTTTTGCATTATCAGAATGTTCTAGTCATAAAGCTGAAATGTGAATTAAGTTCTGTAGTCCTTTGCCACTGAAAGTGAAGCAAATCCATCTAAAAAGAACAGAATTAAGTTTGCACTAGCAAGCAAAAATCATCATTTTGCTCTGAATCGTGGCATAAAATCCCTTTTAGTTTTATCAAATTTGCAGTAGCTGCAAAATGAGAAGACACTTAAAAAAAATCAACTAAACATGCAATCTTTTTTCTCCTGAGATATCTAAGTATATCCATAAATTCACCAGGAACGGTTCCTTTCACACTAATTAAGGCTTCTCCTGCACTTCCACGAAAAAAAAAAAAAAGGAAGCCTTACCAGTGAGAACTTCGAATTTCCAGTTGTTTTTGATCTGTATTTCTTTGTAGGATTTCATGACAGTCTGTGCATCCTCGGGAGTCTGGAAACGGACGTGACACTCGGTGTCTCCCTCCAGCATGTCAACGTAAGCCACCTCAGCCAGCACTGCCAGAGCATCCTGTCAGAGCATCAGGCAACACACACCATAAATCAGCCTTCAAAAAGAGAACTTAAAAAGAGTCACTTTTGACCATTCCATTTGGAGGTCATTAACATTTGGAGGCAGCAACTGAACTTTGTCGTTTAATCGATCAATCCCTTGTCGAAGAGTTTTGAATTAACATTTCTCCCTAAGCAGGTTATAACTGAATTCTGATTTATGAGCCTGCAACATCTACCCATCTATCTCTCATGCTGCCCTCCCATTAACAATTTAAAGCAGTAATTCCTGGAAATGTTATGGTATCATTTTACTAATGGAGCATCACCCATTTATTTCAACACTGTATCTGATTTTTTTTTTTTTTTCAAAAGTAAAACCCGTGTGCTACAACGTTGATAGACCTCAGCCTAGCAGAAAAACATCAAACTTGATTCTACACATGAAATGTATTAAAGCAAGCTCATGCATGGGCAGATTATTTGAGAAAGAAGCAGTAGTAAAACAGACTCTATCTTCATGAAGTGACCTCTGCCTGAAAATTTTCACTGACAGCTGAAGGAAGAAGAGTCACAAATGCTCTTGCAGATGAAGTACTTCACTTGTAATTCCTGCTGTTAGGGAAATTAAGTAGGACCACACATTCCTAGTCAATTTTGTTCACAGCAGGAAGCTCAAGTAAGATGCTTCTATTCAGGAATCACACACTGCTTTTAACCCTCCACTACCAAGGGCAGCCTTAAAACAAAACAAAAATTAAGTGGCAACACTGTTAAGATCATTTGAGAGCCAACAAAAGCTACTTTCCAACCTTATCCCAAAGTCATCATTCCATGGAAAACTAAAACAAACCAAACAGTTTGCTGGAGCTGGCAAAAGTTAGTTGCTTTGAGGAGCACCTTGAGGGCAAAATAGGGAAGCAGTGAAGTGTAAAATTAAAACATCAAAATAATATTTAAACTACACTGCAAAGACCTTTCCAAGTTGTGTGGCATGTGTAATTGCTTGCACAAATGGAGGAATGCAGGTCAGTTCTGGAAGTCTGAGGGAAGAACAGGCCTGAAAGCAATGCTTAGTGGCAGATTGCTGCAGCTGATAGCCCAGTAACACAGCGAAGCCATGTCTGGTTCCACTTGTGCCTTCCACAAAGTTATGCAACTAGGATGGCCAAGGAAAAAAAAAAACAAAAAACCAAAAAAAAAAACCCCACAACAAAACCAAAAAGGAAAGGAACATTAAAAGAATTTATGTTTTCTGCTGTTTAAATACCAAGCTTTCCTGTTGCCCACGGCATATCAAGGTGTGACACAAACTCAGGCCAGTGAGGTGTATCCTGCAGTCAAAGAGGCCCTCAGAGGTTACAGGCACAACTGGGACCACATTCTCTCTGTGTCTGCAGCACTCAGACAGCTGCTTTCAAACACACCGAGAAAGATTAGGCTGATTAAGCTGAAAGCCCAGCACCAGGGAGATGAGGCTTTTCACAGTGAGAGAGTCTCTCTCATGTTGCTTTGGTTCATGTGCACACCAAGCCTCGCACAGTTGCAAGCAGCCGGTGACTTGATAAACAGTATCAGAACTGGAATTTTAAACCATTCCCTCATTGTCCTGAGGGGGCTGGATATGTGCACCAACCTGAGCTGAACTTGTTCAAATTCTTTCCAGCTGTCTCTCATCCTAAAGTGCAATTTGGGAGAGAAAAAATCCCGTGTAACGTTAACGGAAAATTCGGGATCTGGAAAATGCCTGTTACTTCCTTTGGAAAACTCTTAATATCTCCATTTCAAAAGGATGCAGCTTAAAACTGGTGTTTTTCTTAAAAAGAAATAACGTGTGTAACTTTTGGTTTGTGTCATCACATAAAAGTGAAGGCATCTAACTACTTTTTAAATCGGGGAAAAATGAGCATTTACATTAAGAAAAAAGACACCGAATCAACAAGTTCCCCTGCTGTCACTCTCCCTGAAATGGAGTTTTTGTCACTGTAAAATTCACTCTGAAATAAAGAAAATTGGTTTCTCGTGCAGAGAGTATTTTCCTGCCCCCTAATTCCTGCTAATGATAAAAAACACCATAAACTTTTAAAAGTCCCCACAGGTATATTTTTATAGCTCTCTTGTCAGGATGACTGGCACAGTGACAAATGCAGAACACTGAGGCAGTCTCCAGCTCGTTTTTTTTTTTTTAAAAAAAAAAAAAAAGCACTTGAGCATTGCTTATTCTCCTCAATTTTTTCATTATCAACTTGACATTGCTCCAAGCACACTAAAGGCTCGGTTTTACTTTGAAACACCCTCCTTTACCCTATTCTGCCACCGAAAAATCTGCCATTAACAGATACTACTAAAGAAGAATTTGTGCTCTACTGGCCAAAGAGAGGGAAAAAACCAAAAAAATCAGTGAGACTGGATGAAGAGGTATTCCATATTCAAACATTTGGGGGGGCAGGGTAAGAGGAAAGGCTAACAGCTACCCTGAGGTTACAAAGGCATTACCTTGATCTGCTTCCTGCCCGGCAGGGGCTCGGTGCTAATGATCTTCACAATTACTCCGCTGACAAACTGAGGCCCCATTGTGTTGGCCTTGGCGGGAGGGGCACAGTCTTCACTGGGGGCTGATCAAGTTAAAAACGGGGCGGCAAAAAAGAAGAGAAAAAGTTTTTACGTTTATTAGGCTGAGAAAATAAAGACATCGAGAAAGCAGAGAGGCAACAGTGTAAACAAGCATCAAATATTGCTACTGCAAAATGAGGTGCATCAAACGAAGGATCGAGATTGTCCCTAGGTTCAAGTCAATTTTAGTAAAAAACCCCACCAGTTTCAAGAGAAAGTCTTACAGAAATTTTTACAGTCCATAAGGTCCTTCCTGTAAAGACATTTTTTATTGTAGCAATAGCAACCCCGCAGTTTTAGAGTGATTAAAACATGCAGAGGGGCCATTGGAACAGCAGTGTTGAGGTTAGTGAAGAGAAGCAGGGACTATTAGGAGCAAATAAAATTAAGAAGAATTCTAAACGTGAAAAAAGTAGAATTTTTACTACATCGATATAATTTCAAAGCTCCTCTTATCCATGGAGCTGATAAAGCCCAATTTCAAGCTGGTGTTTTTAATACCTCTGGTACAGTTAAACCCCAGCAGGTCGGGCCCAAGCTGCAGCACCAAAGAAAGCTGATTGTTGATTTACCTCTCTGAGGCTTTATAATTACAATTGCCTAAATATACCTGTAAGCCTGGGAAGTGCTACTGAAATCGCTTTAGTATTTAATTATATAACTCCTTAGTCCCAAATCCACCTGAATACAGGGAGGGGGTTACTTTAGCTCCCTGACATTTTGAGTAAACAGCAGCATTTTAGAAAAGAAAACCTCGTGGCAGTGTGTCTACAAGATCAGGGTCTTGCAGCACTTCTGCTTGCCTACAAGAAACATGAAGAAAACAAGACAAAACCCTGGATTACTTTTGTCATTTTCAGGTTTCTGCACACCAGATTCCGTCTCCATCTCTCCCACGGGCTCGGGTTTGATTTGGGACATCGTTTTCTTTAAGGAGGCCATACTGGCTTTCTGCAGGGCCAAGTATTCTTGCTTCAAATCCATCCATTCGGTCCTAAAAGCAGCAACAAAGGCAGAGGACGTCAGTTGCAAACAAGGAACCGGTGTTTAGAAATTTCATGGTAATTTACCAGGTCACAAACAGCTTTGGGTGGACTTGGGGAACAGTGCAGACAATTCTGCCACTGGAGATCTCCCCGCACTTCGGTCAAATTCAATTTTGTCCCTAACATAATTTCACATGACTCTGCTTCAGGGAGTTCCAACAACATCAACCTATCATTCCAACAGAGTGGCTTTCAAATTTGCTTTAAATATTCAGACGGCAGGGAGAAGAGTTTGGTAAACTGCGTTTTCCACTGGAACTACACACAGCACAGGCACCAAATTCAGAGTTGATTCGGAGACAGTGAACTCTCGATTCCCTGAATTGGTTCAGTGAACCCGCTCCTGTGTCACTACATTGAGAATCAGTCATTCATTTTCCAGAAAAAAAATCATTGATGGAAAATCAACAACTGGTTAAACTGGCCAAAAACCCACCTAGATAAGGACATTCCTCACTATTCAAATGCATTTTGGTGAAAAAAAATACCCCCCCATGGAAGCAATTTATATATTTACATACATTTAACATGGAGATGTTTCTGCAAACAGCGAGAGCTTTGCTCCACAGCAACACAATGCCCGCAGTGCCACTGTGAGAACGACTCATTGTTACCCTAATCTGTGCTATCAAACAAGCTGATAGAGGATTTTTAAAGAGGAGGATATCTTGTGGTAATGGTTTTAGCCGTTAACAGTGACAACTGTATACTTCAAAAAAAGCATCCAGACTCACCCAGGATCATACATTCTCAACAGAAGCAAGGGCATTAAAATAACAAAAGGCCCACGTAATGATTCGTGGAGATAAAAAGGCAACGCCATCCCATAGCAAGGTTTGGTATAAATACAAGCTCAAGGAGGAACTTTGTGACTGGCCTCGGAGGAAGAGGACATCATGGAGAACGAGTCAGGCAAGTATTTGCAACGCTCATACTCTTTAAACATTTTACCCCTTTGCTACAATTGAATAACTTTTAACCAGAACTCTCGTTTCTTGCAGTTTGCTCAGAACGCCGATGGCAGAGGACCAGCTGCGTCCATAACCTTTGGTTTTTTTTTTATGTGGACCCCTTTTACTTTAACATGGAGGTGCTTTCTGTGATATAGAAAAAGTAAGTGCTTCCATGTTTTAGTAGAGGTGAATCCTGATCGCAATCCTGAAACACCATCTGGGAATATATTTGTATTTTTTTTTTTGGCCTGCTCTTCAGGTGAAGATTTTTGGATCTTGAAGAGTTTCAGATCCGGGAAAAAGAAGTTAAGCTCCGAGCAGATCTTTACCAAGAGCTAAAATCTTAAGTGGCTACAGTTCATTTAAAGCGATTTTTAATTTTAAAGGTCTCCCTTTGCTTTAACATGGAGGTACCTGCTGCCTAAAAAAAGTAAGTGCTTCCATGTTTCAGTGGCGGTGGATCCTGATCTTCAAAGGCTTCTTTAAGGAATTATGTGTATGTGTGTTTTTTACTGCGTTTCTGTTATAATTTTATGTAGTTTCCCCACCGAAGGACCCCCACGACTTCAATGTGGACGTGCTTGCTTTGGCTGACAATAGTAAGTGCTTCCATGTTTTAGTGGTGGTGAATCCTTTTAACCTCAACACCTTCCCCTAGAAACGTATGGAATTATTTAAAGGTGTGTTTGTACATAGAGCCCAATTTTGCAGCACAAGGCGGCGAGGACCCCCTCTACTTTAACATGGAGGTACTTGCTGGATGCCTAAAAAGTAAGTGCTTCCATGTTTTAGTTGTGGTGACTCCTAAAAGCCCCACACTTGGATTATAAAGTTGGCAGGACTCTACACGCATCGCGGGATGAAGACTCGACCTGTGGTATCTCAATCTTCCTGCTACAGGCTAATACTGTTGCTAATATGCAACTCTGTTGCATAAAAATTGGAATTGCACTTTAGCAATGGTGATGGACTGTGAGACATACCAAGACTTCAGAAATAAATAATTTCAAAAGGTTTGAACTGATTATTTTAAGCAATATGTCAATAAAGTATACAAAGCACGTGACTTAAAACTTTCCTACAAGTGACAAAAAAATTCTGCATACTGCAGGAAAACCTGAACATCCAAACATTTCACAACAATAAAAATGTGTGGCCACAAAGCAACAAGGTTTACAACATCCCCGAGGTATATAACAAAACTTATAAGGTCCAACATAAAACAAGATTAAAATGGTATGTAAAAAAAACCACAGGGGATTTATTTCATTATTACAGGTGTGGTAAGTGGAAAAACTTAGGGGAGATTTTGCTAGCATTGGTCTCTCATTCACGAGGTCCCTTTACAAAGCCAGCCAACTATTTCCCACTACTTAAAAAAAATAAAAATCATTGAGTTCATAGAAAACAGGCAATTTATGTCACCTACTTGGAGAGTACCCTGAGGGGAATGACTTCTTCACCCATTTTGTGTCTTTCTTTGTGTTTCTTCTTGTGTTTCCGTTTAGATTTGGAAAGGGATGTGTCTTTTTTGTCTTTGTCTTCTTCGACAGAAACTTCTACATTAAAACAGTTCAAATGAAAACACTTAATTCAGACACGGATAGTTAAACGCTATTAAAATAAAATCACATTCAATATCTACTGGTTCTTTGTATTAACCACTCCTGGTCCATTTCATTGACTCCTGAAGTTTACTTGGCTCCTCACACTAAATCTCATTTCAATGCAGCTTTACTTATCTCATGCAACAAACGGGTCATTACCTTTTCCCTTTTGTATTTTAATTTATTTATCTAGATTTCTGTGCTGCCTCCATTTGCCCAGGCTGTCTGTTTAACCCATATTTCACTTCAGTCAAGTCCTATTGATATCAACTTCTTTGAACTATTTTGACTTCTGATTAGATTTCCCTGCTTTGGTGTTGCAAGTTCCTCCTCATTCCCGGTGTAGCTCCTCTCCTTGGAGTGCCTCCTTTCCGGGTTTCATTTTAACTGCAGGGAACACCAATGTGCCCAAGCTGATCTAATGATTTCACTAAATCCAGCCCTGCACTCCTCATCCTTAAGGGATTATTTACCACTGCATTTCACTCATGCAAGAAACCATGATAATAAAAAGAGACAAGAATTTTTACCGTTGGAATCTTTTGGAGCTTCTGTTGTTTCTTCCTTTACTGTTTCAACTTCCTCTTTCTCAGCAGTCTTCTTAGCTTTTGGAGCTGATGTCTCAGCATCTCCTGAGGTGGTTCTTTTTCTCTTTCCCGGCCTGCTTTCCCAGGTTACCTCTGAGCTCTCTGTTCTGTCCCATTTCCTCTTCTCCCTTTTGGAGGGCTGCTTGGGAGTCTCAGTTCCCTCCATCTCAGAACACTCTGATGGAGTCCTGTGTCTTTTAGACTTGGCTGCTGGCTCTGTGGTAGTGTTGGTGTTTGATTCCTTGGGCTCTGCAGCTGCCTGCGCATTGCTCTCTTTCTTGATTTTGGATTTCTTCTTTTTCTTCTTTTTCTTCTCTTCTGGATTAAAAAGACAATATTTAAAACTGCCTGTGATTAAACATTAGATTAGATTATTTACTTAAGATAAAGAAAGCAGCACATATGATAAATGGGGTTGTTCACCTGTGGAAGAGATCAGCCACGTTAATTGTTTTATTAAAAGCTTTTTTAAGACACATGAAATTAAACTGAAATAACACAGCAGATGAGATTTTTTCTCTTCAGAAGCTGAGGCACAAAAGTGATCCAAGTAACTTAATAACACTTCCTTGATCCCAATAACTGAGTAACACTTACCTACTACAGTGTTCTCACTTGAATTCAGTGTAGGAACTGGTTTATTCTTTACAGTTTTGGGGAAAATCCCAGGTTTCCGTGGCGCTTCCTCAGGTGGATTATTCAAAAACTAAAAGAAGGAAATTGAGAACCACTTAACACTATAAAATCATATTTTCTTCAAAGACTCTGCAGCTTAGTTAAAGCCAGGAATCCTCATTGCATTTCAATACATAAATACTTTCAAATCACATATCAATACAGAAAATTAGGTATGACCATGCTTGCTTGATGAAATTTAAACACCATTTGTTGTTACACAGAGATCTCTTTCTGTAAAAGACGCCAAGAGTGGCCAACCAAATTACTTACAAAAAAAAATATTATTCTATTTCTAAGTCTTCAGGTTATTAATAGAATTATATCTTTAAACAGAATTATATCTTCAACTGTGGCACTGATTATAGGTCTGGGAGGAGGAAAGAGGAGCTGACTCGTGTTAAGCTATTAAATGGTGATATTTTTGGAATTTCTCTAAGGTTCAGTGGGTGACCTAGGAAAGAAGACACCATCCACATCACCAGGAACAACGTCAGCAGCAGAGGCACCAGCACTCACCTCAATGGCTTTCTCTGCTTGTTCTTTAGTTTCAAATTCAACAAAAGCAAAGCCCTTTGGATCCCCAGTACTTCTATACCGGGGGATACTGACGTAAACTACGTTGCCACACTTCCCAAACACCCGCTCAATCCAACTGTGATTGACATTTTTGGGAAGCAGCTCCTAAAGGAGGAAAAAAAAAAAATGAAGTTTGATGTCAAGACATTGAGAGGCAAAGTATCCAGGTGGTAAAAAGTGACCTGAGAACAGATCTCTAACTATTCATACAGCTATAACAAATACATTGGGTATTTAATTTAGATGCTTATCTTCTTCACATGACAGATACCAAGACCTCACCCGCAGCTGGGTCTTTGCCACACAAAATCTCTGGCTAAATTTAAAACCTTGGAGCAAACACTGGACTGGCATGTCCCAAACTATCCCCTGCAAAGCACAAACTATTTCTTTTTATTGGTGGTAATGCAGGCAGGTATCACATAAAGAATTCCTGCAGGCCAGTAAAGAGTCACTACTGATAAAATTTTTCCCGGTAGCCAATATTTTCAAGTTTAATTCATCAGATGAGCAAAAACTTTTAGGCAGCTTCTTGGATGACAAAACAGTCTGATTTTTACTTCTAGAAAGTCCTTAATATAGCAACACGTTTTAGCAGCTTGCAGACATCGTGTCTGAGTTCAGCATTTCCCCTCCCCAGTCAAACAGAAATCGTGTCACACCGATTTCTCACCAGACCCAGCGGAACAGTTCAGAATCCCACTCTCAAATTCATGCCTAAACAACAACACTGTTGGCACTATTTCTTTTCTTCTTTTTTTTTTTTTTCCACAACAGGTTACTGTGCTAAAAGGTTCCTCTTGTAGGGAAACACTTATCACATGAAGATTTCCTTTTTTCATAGACTTTCCCACCCTCAGGAAAACATTTTGTTATGGTTTGGCTTGAAGTTGAAAAGCCAGCTACTTCAAGTTTATTTTTTTCAAGTTCTAATAGTATAATAGTGAAGTCTGTGGTAGAAGATATTAAAAAGCCAAATAATTGCACAGAAATTTAACTTACCAACACTTGGGCTATACTCTCCCCAATGCCACATCCCAGCTATTTACAAGACATTTAACCACACACGTAAGCTCTGCATAGACAACCTATCTCATGACTAAGAAGATCTTATCCAAAAATGATATAGACAAAAGTATTTCAGAGTTCTAAGCAATCCCTGTAATCACATTAGGAAAATCATAAGTCTGGCACATTGTATTTAAAAAACCAAAAGCCAACCACCTTTTCCAGGCTTTTGTTAAGGAAGGAATCATCAGAGCAATTCAGTTCCTCCTTATCTGGATGGGCTGGAATTTTGGCCGTGATTATTGTCTATCTTTATCACAGAAAACTCAGGCTGTCTGGAAAATACTAACTCAGCTGCTAACAGCTACAGGTACACACCAAAAATGGTTACTTGTCATAGAAAGGAAATAGAGACAAAGCAAATTCCACACTGGCTTCAGATCTAGTAAATAAAATTGCCCGGGGGTTTAAATAAACAAAAGCTCAACCATCAGATTTCTTCCCAATCTCCCACTTAGTTGGCTCCACTATGTGACAGCTTTTTCACTCTGGCAGGGCTGAAATACCAGGGTGAGGTGCAGACTTACCCCATCAGCACAAGCTATTTTCATTTAAATTAAGTAGTCATTCCAGTACCAAGGTAGCCACAGGACAGTGTGCTATTAGGAGGACAGTTAAAATTTTTCAGGTATAGTCTGCCTTTAAAAGAATGGTGCTCCTGTGTACAAAACCAGAGGCACTTGCAGCAACAGATCTTATAAACAGATAATGCTGTTTAAAGTACCCCGATAAACTTGGGAATGCAGCTAGATCCTGCTTGATGAAGCCAATTTAGTTGTTATTAGGAAGCTTTAACTACATTAATGTAATGAGTAAATATTTCTTAATACCACCGGTGCTCCTCTGATGGCATTAAAAAAGCCCAGTGAACACAGCAATAGCTCAATGCAATGGAATTGCACCTTTTCAGCCTGGGAAACAGCACTTTGCTTGGCATTTAAAATGATTTAAGCTGGCACGAGAAATCCGTGCACCAAATGAAGCCCTTTCCTGCCACAGTCACTCTAAGCTCCTGCTCACCTGCCTCTGCCTAATTAATTCCTTTTACCTTTGCTGCACAATCGGCAGCAGCCAGGGCAAACCCAGATGCACAAATGGAGTTTGCAGAGTTAGGGACAAACAGGCAGGGGCACACACAGCTCCAGCCTTACCACATAGACAGTCCGACTGTCCACGTCCTTTGGGCTCTCGCCCAGAGGTTGGCGTCGCCTGATCCTGGTTCCTTCCAAGTCCAGCTGAAAGCAGGGAGAAAAAAAGCATTTCCCATGAGATTATTGCTTACTTCAGCACCCCAAATACAGAAGGGTGAGGTGTTAAATACCTCTACAACAGATGAGCTTTTGACTGCCCGAGCGATCAGCTTCCCGTCAGTGGTCAATTTTTTCATTTTGTTGAAAGAAACGAGAAGTGATATGTCAACATCTAGGGAGGGGGAGAAAAAAGTGTGATTATGAAATCAGGTGATGTGCACTACTCCCATTTGTTTTCTTGTGAAACAATCTGCAAGTTCTAAGTGCTGTATTTAACAGAGGATTCACAGAAAAATTTTACCGTCAAAATTTCAGTTTTAAGTACACCTGAATTTAATTTTCTTCCATGCTAACCTTTATCAAAGGAATTTTGTTCCTTTACTTCCCCCACCGATAACTGTTGTCTTTGAAAAGAAAGGAAGAACCCCCCCACACTTTCTGATGTAGTTTTACAGGACAAAACCGATTTGCATTGAGAACATGACTCTCCTTCAAGCACTCATTGAGTATTTAACCCAGGGCTGCCACCACAGAGCCCCTGCCTGCACTTCAGTTTCAACCAGACATGCTGCTCAAACCTCGACAGAAAATTATGTAGCACTGGTCTTTTTATAAAGATTTAGACACTTCCAGTATCTCTAGAAAATGTAGGGTAAACTTTACTTACTCATTACTTTATTTAAGGGGACCCTCAGAAAAGTCCAAATAACCACATAAAAAATTGTCAGAAAAGACTCACAGTAACCCTAAGAGCAAATAAACCATTTCTAGTGGAGAGGAAACTCACAAAATTCCTATACTTACCAACACATTCGAGTGACATTTTAACTTCTGCACCTATCTACCCTGCAAAACAAGCCCAGTACCTGTGAGGGCAAAATGACTCTTGTTCCTTGTTCTTAAAATTATACAAAAATGAGAAAAGAAAATCAGGTCTCCCAAACAGTCATTTCTACCCTGGCAGATGTCTTTGCCATAGGGCTGATAGGACAGGAGAAGAGAGAGAGCAAATAGAAGTTTTAAAATCTAGGACTAGTTCTGCCTCCTGAGCTGCTGATGCTGATCTCCAGCATGGAACTCCTGCCTTTCCCAGGAGAAGACATGCGCCTCAAAATAACCTGTCACTGTTGCCAGCAATACAGGGGAGAACAAAGTGAAACACAAGTGTTTGCTAAAATCTACTGAAAATAAACTTACACCCATCTCTGGACTTCTCTATTTGCTCTCGAAGAAATCTGTCTTTGTGGAGGTTAACATCACCAAACCAGAAATCCACTTGCTTGGCTATATCTGCCAGCACCTGTTTAACTCTTGACCTCTTCTTCTTCTCTCTTTCCTTTTTCTGCTCAGTGCTTTCTTCTTCCATGGCTTTGTCTCTCGCTGTTTCAGTCTCCATTCCTGTCATTCTGTCAAATGAGACATAAACGCAATCTTAAAAACACAAAAGTCTTATTTCAAGGAGTAAGTGCTCTTGTTTAACTTTTTGCCCTGTTGCCAGAAAAGCGAGTTACTTGCTAAAAGGAGTGTGGAACAACTGAAGCTGAAAAGCAGGTAATTTCCCTCCTCATAAACACATTTGTCTAAGAATTGAAAAAAGACACACCATTTTTTCTCCAGTCCCCCTAACTCACAGTAGGAACCATTAGAAAGATGACACACAAACCCCATGAGCACTACACTCTTCAGCAGCTAACCTTGATCACGGCAGATCTGGGAGCGGTGAGGTTCGTTTTTAAAAAATTGCCTTTATTGTGTCAAAAATGCAAACCACTCACTCCATCAGCTACCAAGGCCCTGCCCAAGAGCAGCAAGCCAACAAAGTGTCTCCGATGGCAACCCCGGGTCCCTCAGGACTCCAGAACAGTCCCCCGGGAAATAAACACTAACTAGAACCAAGTGACTTCATACACGGGTTCATCTTGAAATATATAAAACCGTTTTAATGCATCAATTCATCCCTTTTGTTCACGTTTCGATTCGCCGCAGCTGAGAACTGCCAGTCATCGCTTCCGTACCTCATTTCACACGAGCGAAACAAAGCAAGGCTGCCAGGAGCAGACGGCTTTTGGAAAATTAAATTAACACAAAAATTAAAGTAATTAATGTCGCAATCACCATATGAAAGCCTTCTCAGCCCTCTGCCAAGGCGGCGGAGAGGGAAACAGAGCACGGCCATCAGAGAGGAAGCCCACCTCGACAACAGGATGGCGAAATGGAAATGGTCCCCAAATTATTGTGCAAATGAGGCTTCCTCAGCCGGAGATCAGTTTCTCCCCCGCTGTGAGCTGACGACTCGAGATAGTGAAAGGTCAGCAGTTACCTCGGCCAGATAAGCCAGGTAAAACTGCTCGGCAAGTTCAAGCTCCACTCCAGCCCTTCAGCGAGGTTTTTTTAATATCATTAACCAGCTGACAACGCGCTGCTCAGCTGAGGGCTGCACTGAGGTGCTTCATGAGGGTAAAATGTCATTATGGGCGATCTGTGGTGGCCGAGCAGCACGAAGGGACCACGCCGACAGGTCAGCGTGGCCCACGGACAGCTCAGCTTTGTTCCATGCAGCACTTCGAGTCCCTCAGCTCTGGGACTTCCTTCCCAGAAGAGGGGCTCTCGTTCAGGCTGGAGGAAAAGCAGCTTCGAGCTGCCTTCCAGGCTTCCCTCTCACTTTGTGTCTTAGAAGTGAAGCTTTGAGGAAGTTACTTTGTACTTCGGGGTCCTCCGGAGGCAGAGCAAATATCAACTGTTAACACGTCCAGAGAAATCCAAGTAATGAATTCAGCGATCCCCACATGCCTGGGTGTAAGGCGGCCTGTGCTCTTCGCACGACAATTCTCACACTACCCACACTACTCCGGTAAACAATTAAAATCAGAGCAAAGCAAAAGCGGGGTGAAAACTTCACCCTGATAGAGCAAAGGTCTCCCCAAAAGCAATAAAACCGCCGTGCCTCCGTGTGCCAGAGTGAAACCAGAAAAGGAGGGACAATGAAACACGGGGAAGGAGCTCTGGGAAGGCAAAGATAATGTAAATCAAAATAACACAGCTCCACGCTCATCTACAGAAACTTCTCTAGGCTCGATAAAAATTAAAGATTTCAGTGCTAACCCATATCCAACGCCAGTTTCTATTATTATCAACATCTGGAAAACATAATAAAATTCAACTGTGATACAAGGTGTGGAAGAAACAAGGTGCACATATAAAAGAGACTTTATTCTCTTAAGCACTGATGCAAATGTTTGTTTGCTTCGAGTATTTTAAAAATTAAAATGGGACAATAGGGGACGAGGGAGAAAAAAGAACAATCCAAAATACTTTATGTACTATGAAAATGTTTTTGTAGAGTCAGGGGCAGCCCTAGGCAGGCACTGCATAACAAATGCAAATACTCAGCAAACCTGAAACTACTTAAAAAGACACATCCTGAAACAGTTTTACAGCAATACAGACACAGGCAGAGCTGCAGAGTGAAGTTCCTGCCCTGCCCTGAGGCTTCTCTCTATACAGAGTGAGGTAACAAAGGACAGGAGTTAATACGCGGGGGCACAAATACAGCACAAATTCCTTAACCTAAAAACAGAGAAACTTCTGCTCCTCCTCTCCCATTTTACACAATGAAGCCGATGCATGACTTTAAACCCAGTTTTAAGGCATTTGATAGACTTCATGACACTGGCGCACCCACAGACAGAAAAGGCTTTCCCTCCACTTGACAGTGATGAGTGTTAAAGCTGTTCCCGCACATCGGGAGATCCCTGTGTGTGCCCTTCCCTCTGTCACCTCAGGAGGTGCTACCTGGATTTATTTCTGTTCACGACCGCACGTGGGACTTAGACAAGGCAGTGCTCGGTCAAAGGCTGGGCTCGATCTCAGAGGTCTTTTCCAACAGAAGCGATTCTGTGGTTATAATTACAATATATGCCACGGGACTCGGATTAGGTGGATTCACCCGGATGACACCAAAAGGGCAGACCCATTCCTTCACCTCACAGTATCTCACCCTCAAGAAACGCTACTGAATTTTAAGACCTGAGAACTTATCTCTGGTTTTTCCCTGTTGGAACAACCAGGTGATTAGGGAACTGAAGGAGCAGCAGAGCTGCTGGAGGGAAACAGCAGGAATGAGTCCTTGGAAGCAGAGTGGAGGTGGTTACAAAAACCAAGCATTCCGCGGCCCTGCTAGCTGCTGCTCCAGACCAAAACCACTGAAAATCTATGGGAGAACCTCACCCTCTTTACTCTTCAATTAAGGGGCAGAACAAAATGTGAGACAGATTTTTCTAGCCCTGGCTTGTCCTGAGAAGCCTGACCACCACACATTTACCACTGCACAGGTACTGACCACTGCAGGTGCCGCTGCTGTAGCGATTCACAGATCCCACCGACACAACACTTAAAAAAACAAGCACAGACTATGCCTGAGGGGCCCCAAGGCCCCTCAGCATGAGTCCCTCGGCCCCAACACGAGGCGTCAAGACAGGACGCCCCGCAGAAGCGTCACCCGTGCATCACTTGCGGGCAAAAGCCACCTCAGCGCCGCGGGGCAGCGAGGAGCCCTCAGGGAGGAGCCGCACGCGGCGGGAGCAACGGGCAGCGGGCGAGGAGGATGCCCAGGGGCGGGAAAGGACGGGTCAGGGTTACAGCGCGGTGCCGGCCGGCGGGGAGCGATGGCCTGAGGGGACGGACGCGACGCCCCCGCCGCGGCCCTGAGGGGACCCGAGGGGGCGGGGGGGGGCACTCGGCGCGCGGGCGGCGGGAAAGCCGCTGCGGGGACGACAGCGCCCCCTGTCTGCGCCGCCACCGCTGCAATCCCACAGCCCCTCCCCGGCCACCGACCTGCTGCCGCCGCCGCGGCGACACCTCTTCGGCTCCGCCC
>VXBN01000036.1:484912-503114 GCA_013397395.1 Sinosuthora webbiana | reverse complement strand
GGGCTGGTGTCGCGGTCGCTCGGGGCATCCCGCGGGGAGGCGGCGCTGGGAAAGGGCTGTGTGGGTTTGACAGCGGCCGGTCCGTGTGTTCGGCCCGTGGCATTCCTTCCCTGGGGAATCACCCCCAGGGCTCGCATTGATCCAGCTGCTCTCGTAACTTAAGGAGTAACTCTAAAGGCGCGTCCAGGGGTTTTCACCTTAGGAAGACACCCAAGGAGGTGGCAACCAGAAGGAGCAACGCGAATCTTTCCTCTTTTTTTCGTCATATAAACTGTTTCTCACCGATCCAAAGCGTGTGTAAAAATTTATTTTGAAGTATCTCGCGGCCTAACTTCAAATATGCAAAGAGGTTTGGCTTCACGGGGAGCTGGTTTGGAGAGTCAGTTATTTTTTTTTTTTGCATGAGCTGAACACGCATGACCAACCCCAGACCTGTGACAAAATCATTCCGGTAACGGCTCCTCGGGTGTTTTGGTGGGGTTGGTTATTTTGGTGGGTTTTTTTTTTCCCCTGCAACTAAACTTTTGGGGTTTTAATTCAGATAATTCTGAATAAGAGTATTCAGAGTTGCCAGCCATTCATTTAAATAAATGAAATAGTCTGAAAGCTGGAAAATATCTTAACATCTATTAAAAACATATTTTTTTTTTTGTTACCAGCAGTCTGTTAGATTGTTCTTGAGGTTTCTCTTTCAAATGCCCACAGCAGCTCTACCCCACTGGTTTGATACTACCTTGCATCTAATTCTTTTCTTTTGAAGGGAAAAAAAAAAAGGTAATTTATTGTCCACACTTTTCCTTCACAGCTCTGGTGCATCCTGGCCATTTCCCTGTCCCTCAGGCTGGGGGAAGATGTGGATATTCGTGAAATAAGCTGCTGGATGACTGTGTTGCCAAAGCAATGGCCTCTCAGGAATTTACTGTGAGTGACTTTTAACACTGTGCAATTAAGTAGGAAGAAGTTTAAAGACCGGAGCTGCTGAAATATTTGAACGTTTTCTTACTTCTTATTTCTTCAATGTTTTACATATTGAAAACAGGTGTTATACACTCACCAAAAGATGAAAAAATCAAAAACATGGCAAGACGGGATTCTGAGGGTTAGAACTGGCAGAAATCAGGTGAAAATTTGGATTTAACACTGTTGGATTTAATATCATCTGCCACTGCCAGTGGCAGTCTAGTTGATTTGTGAAATAACTGGTTATTTAAAATCTTATTTTTATATTGCAGGCTACCTTGTTTGATGAGAAAGGACAATGTCTGGAGAGTATTTTTATAAAATCTCAGGTATATTTTGTTCAGAGTTGTTACTTTTATATCTGATTGTAGTTTGTCTTTCAGGCAGCATTTCAGACACTTGTTTGGTAGCCAAAACAGTGATTTTTCTTGTTGTTGATATAAAACTCTGCTACAGTGCAAATAATGGAAAGGGAAAACAGCTTCTATTTATTAATAGATCTTACTGTTTGTCCAGAAGGTTTCATGGAATTTTTCTTCCTTTGTGGTAAAAGCAGTGATACATGGAATAATCATTGAAGCTAAGTGCTAATGCTTTTTACAATATATGTATAAATAAAAGTATTAGATGGTATTTGTGATATAGTAGGTGTAAGTACCTGAATTTTTAATGTATAAGTACTTAAAGACTATATTTCTTTAAAATAAAGCTATATAATATTGATTCTTATATAGTGTTATTATCTAAACCCTCTTTTCCAGGTGACTCCTGGAGATGATTTCGAGAGTGAGCGATATTTAATCACAGTTGAAGCAGTCAAAGCGAGTGACAAGCCCTCTGAGGACCAGCCAAAGAAAGCAGAAACTCCAGCAGTGGATAGAAATGGTGTAAAAGCTGCTCTTCTACCCCCCAGACATCTCCCTGTCGGCCTGAAAAGGAAGGTTACGGTGTGTTTTTGTTCCAAATTTTTATGCCTCATGTTTACATGCGTCATAAAACACAAGAGAAACATATTTTCATGAATGGTAAATGTTATCATAAATCCCAAGGGCTTGTGGCTGTTTCTGTGCCCCTGTGGAATCCTCATGTGGATTTATCAGAGTATATTTTCAGGCCATTGGATCAAAATGTAGTTCATGGGGCGTGCCCCGTTTTTAACATTTGATTGCAAAACGTGGATTAATTGAAAATTTCTCTCCCAGGGGTTCCAAGGGCCACGGCAAGTTGAGAAGAAAATAGCAGCCATGGAAGATGAAGAAAAACCACCAGTGTTGCCTTTATCTAAGGAGTGCCAAGGGGGTTTTCCATCCAAGTTTTACGTCAGCTCTCCGTTATTTTCTACGATTCGCAAGAAGGATGCAGAAACAAATCCCTCTGCAGGCTGGCAGGAAGAGGGATGGAGGGACAATGGCAGAGAACAAATGTCTGTGTCCTCACTGCTTTCAGCTCCCTTTAGTGACAGCTGTGAGGACACAGAGAAGCAAAACTCCAACCAGTTTGTTGTGAGGGCAGAATCTCCTCTCCGTACTGGGCACGCTGGTCCCGGGGCAGTGTCCCACCACATCAGGAGCACAGCACAGATAATTGCTCTTCTGAAGTCTAAACCAGCACAAGGACACAGAGAGCAAACACCTGGAGCCGCTGGTTGTCTTTCCAGGTTTCAGGCAGCAGAAAATGCAGATTTATGTGACAAAAAGAGCCCCGTCCCACCTGCTTTTTCAGGCGACCCTGCCCAAGGACTCGTTCCAGACACTCAGCACCTGCCTTTTCTGCAGGGAGCTGTAAAGGATGAAAAGGACTGGGATGCTCAGTGGCTTCCAAAGTCAGCTGAGCACCCTTGTGGTGAAGGAGTCCCAGGACAGAGACAAGACAAAAAGGTAAATAATTTAAGTCAAGATTTACAAGATCACTGCGGCACAAATAGTTACTTCCTACCCGAGTCCACTGTAAGTAGAATGAGTGACAGTCAGTTCATCCCATCCTCAGGTGACATTTCATGTTCAGCAAGCCCAAGTACCTTTGAAAACAATCCTTTTGGATACAGGGAGCATTCAGGGACTGACAGTCTTAGGGAGAATTTCTCTGTGAAGATGCAGAGTGAGCTTCGTCCAAGACAAAATTCAGAGGGAGTGTCTAGTGACCCAGAGCTCTCTGGGGATGTGACAGTGACTGAGGCTGGAATTGTGAAGGAGGAGTTCAGTTTGCAGGGCACAGACTCTAGTCCTGATGGGGAACTGATGGAGGTTAACTTCAACCTGATGGAGACTTTTGATTTTAATGACATAGACACTGAAGATGTGTGTGAAAGAGAAGGGAAGGAATTCTCTGAGGGAGACACGCCTTCGTGGAGCTCAGGTTGCTTACAGGGAGAAGATGCTGCCTTGAGACCTCATTTGAAGCCTCATTCTTGCTGTGAAGTAGAGACACACAGCAAAAATGAAGTCAAATGTTCAAATTTTGATGGAGAGGGGGGTACACCACCCCAGCTTTGTGACAGTGATGCCAGGAGAACTGCAGAAGATGCTGCAAACCGGACCAGAACCGAAGTGGAACCTTTAGGTGATGGATGCAACATCAAAGAGATCAATGAGAGCCAGTCAAGTTCTGAAGCCACAAACAAAGAGGAGGACCTGGATGGCTGTGCAGCACTCACCATCAATGGCACATCCTGGAGAAAAATCCAGCACTCTGGTCTCTTGCCTGGTGACACCAATGTTAATGAATGTCACCCTGAAACCAGGGTGTTTGAGGCAGCTGGAAGTCTCCCAGGTATTTCTTCCAGCAGAATAATTTCTGCCATGGACAAAAAGACCAAGGAAGGAGTTACACAGCTTGGATGCATGGAATCCCCAGATGTTGGCTCAGAGCACTTCTGGGGTGCTAACAGTGATGGCATCAAACCAGGCAGCCCTCTGCTGGCTTTGTCACAAAAATCAGACCCTTTAGGAGCAGGTTATTCATCTCCAGAGGAAACAGCAGGAGGAGAAACTGCACTGGAAAGTGCAGAGAGCATAACTGCTTCTCCTGAAGCCTGCAAAGGAGAAACAATAGGGGTGGATTGCCTGAAAGGCACAGCAGTGGCTGAGGATTCCTCAGGGCTCCCTGGTTTGGTGAATGATATCGCTCTCCTGAGAGCTTTGGCCCAGCACAGCACAGCATTAGAGAGCTTGCAAAAGATGGAGGAAAATGCCAGCAGGTTCTGTGAAACAGGCACTTCTGAGGAGGCACTTGAACCCCCTGAGGAGGATGAAGGTTAGGTCAGCTTGTGTTGTAAACTGGATTCTGTATGTCTGTACCTGTTTGATTTGTCTCTCATTTCTCCTCACATTTAGAAATACCTTTAGAGTGATGTGTTATGTAGGTTCCCTGGTGCAGTTTTTACTGTTTAAAGCCACACTGTGAGCACCAAGTCTGTCTCTGTTTGCTCTCATTCAGTTAAATCCTAACCGTGCAATTTGTTGCGTGGGTAAGGTTTGCAAGACCTGTAAATATTCAGATGTTTTCATGTAAAAAAACCAAAAAACAACCCAGACTATTCACTGTAACTCACTGTGCTTTTCCATCTCTTGTAGCTATAAAAGAGTTTACAGAAATGCCTTACTCAGAAAGTTTACAGGCAGCTTCCTGTTCATACTTTGATTCTCCTGGCCTCATGGTAACCAATTTTTGACTACATATATTTATCTGTACGAGATAAATTCATTTTCCACCTGGCTCCTGGAATAAAGTTCTTGGTTTATGGAACCATAGAGGTTGAGCTACAAATTGCTTAGAGGCATTGTTTGTGAAGCTGGTAATAAATAGAGGATGTCATCTTGACAATATTCAGGAGGCCTCATGTGTGACAAGAAACTTAATGAAAATTGTAGTGTTTAGTAGTGTTTAATATCCCATTGATATGTCTGGTACTTCTCCTTCCCTACCCCATCTTTTGCCACCTTTTTTTTTTTGTTTGTTTGTTTTCCACTATCTTTTCAAATACATGGAATTTTAGCATTTGGGTTGAAATACGCTGGGAAAACTGTTTGCATTTGAGATTTCACACTGATTTTTTTTTTTTTTATCCAGTGCTATTAACAGCCTTTTTTTCTTTTTTCAGTCCATCTAAAGCTTAAAGAAAGATTTTAGAAATCCTTCCCTTTTTCCTGTTCTGTTTGACAAGCAAACGTAGTTTCTTGTCCTGTCATGGATGGTCCTGGCTTCCAGATAAAAAGGCTGTAACTGAAAAAGCTTTTTTATAAATACAAGACATTTCTTAGCCTAAATTTTCACTTTAAATGGTTGTTTAAATTGTTAGACTAATTAGGTTTTGATACTTTCCTGTGCAGGCCAACTGTGTGGACAATTTATTAGAGAAGACAGAGGCACACATTGTACCAGTAGCAGCAGCCCAGAGAGACCCTGGGACATCTAAGTGGCAACCAAAGGTACTATTTCTGTGGAACTGAAGCATAATTAACAGTGTTCCCTAAATTTCAGTCAAATGGCTTGCTGATTGTCATGTATTACACTAAGTCCTAATAGAATTTTAACCAATTCTCATAACTTTTAGTACAGTTCACTGCAGGAAGTTTTCTGGGAGAGTTTTAAACTCCAATTACAAGGGGAAAAAAAAACCCAGATTTTTTTTTTGTGTCTCTTCTGCAGTGTCAACACATTATTTTTGTTGTGTGTGTTAAAAGTACCTGTATTGACTGCAGATAGTTGCAGAGCAGTTTTTTGCTTCCTGTTAGTGATAATTCCAATGCATTGTGTAGCCTGTTGCCTTCCAAGGGTACCAAGTGAGAGGATCAGCAGCTAGTGAGGTCGTTTTGAGAGCTCCACGCTCCCAGCTAGGATGGCAGCAGCACCCAGAGAACAAGGACTTTGTAGCTGAGGCATTTTTCTCACCCCTCTTATCAAGGAATTATGACCTTTTTGACTTCAGACAGGTAAAACATTTTCTTTTGTTCAGTTATCCTTATTAACCTTAGTGCAAGAAAGTGTCCTGTCAGTTTAGGATAGAAAATAGTTCATTTTTAAACTGTTACAGTCATATTGAAATTAATTATTTTTACTTACCTTTGTCATTGAAACTTCCTAATGCATGACTCGTTTTTTTTCTGTTCCTTTGAGCAGTTGCACTTTGAAAAAAAAAAAAGAAGATAAACAGTTTAATGTCTATCAAGTTTTTGCTTAAGCTTTTTTTTTTTTTTTAAATAAAGTCTCCAGGTTCCAAGAGCCTTCATAAGGATGATGTTGACATCATCAGAGAAGGGGATTTTCAAATGAAGCCTGGTGTTATTGAAGGGCCAGGAGTTTTTCAGTCCTGTAAGTGAAAGTGAAAGTAAAAGGAGAAGGGCAGTGATTGGCCTCAAAGTTTCTGCATGACTTCAGTGCTTCACGTGTTTTCCCCAGCACTGGCACTGGATGTGTGTCCTGAAGTGCCACCATGGGCAGTGTCACCCTCTGACCTGAGACAAGCACACTGGACTGCCTGGGAACCTGGCAAGGTGGGGACTGGCTGTCTCTTCCAGATAGTTTTGGCTTTATTTCCTGTGTGATCGTGGCAATTCCTTATTCTTGAAGCTGTTTTATCTCAACTCTTGTAAAAGGGTTAAATTGAGAGGCATTTTAATTGTTCAGAATGATGAGAGAGAGAATGCTGACAGAAGAGCTGTAATCAGGTTTTTTTCCAGTCATTCACCTGCCGTGTTAATGCTTCACCTGCAGATTTCATCAGAACCGACCTCCCCACTCGATCCAGACTCTACAGTTTTTCCACCCTGGGGAAATGAGGAGACTGTTGGAGACATCTGGGAGCCCCTGACACGTGGGATCTTACCAAGTGAACCAGAACTCCCAGATTTTTTATTCAGTAAGAATTCACAGTTTTATACCGGCGCCTCACAGTGTTTTAGCTGGAAAATCCCTGAGGATTCTTGAAGCACAGTGAATTGGGCTATCAGAGGCAGTTACTCTGCCAGTTATATTCTCCTGAAAGAGACTTTAGTAGAGGGATTCAGTTCTATAAAGAAAAATCAGGTCCTAGTTTGGGGGCAAAAAGGCTTTAAGCTAAGCTTCTAAATGAGACCTGTTTTTATTTACCTGCTTTTAGTTTTCTTCCATATTCAGCTGTCCTGTGACCCTCTCCCATTTGACACCTATCTGTAACTGTCACTACTGATAATTAATTTAGTCAAAAGGATGCTTTTTTGGTACTAAGAGCTTATTTATCTGCGTTGTTTAATATTAATTCATAGGTTTGTGGGTTATCTTTTGGAAAAAGCCTCAAATGTTAAGCTGTGTGTTTTCTAGTTGGCAGCTGTCAGTGCCATCAGATTAATGACCTCCAGAACACAACCATGTTTAAATAATGGTCTTTTATACGAGCAGAGTGGCTGCATAACGTGTTCTGAGTGTGGAGATTTCAAAGAATTAAAACTAACTAAAAGAATCACACAAAACCCATCCTTTAGGGTAATAGCGCACAGGAACAATCCAGAGAGCTTCCCAGTTAGAAGACAGGATGTAAAAGGAAGAACTTAGAATCCCTTCCTTTTTGTACATCTGAAGTGCCATTCCTAGGTGCTGCAAGTTGCTTGTAAGCTGTGTTTGCCCCACAGCCCGGGAGAAATCCAGCGATCCAGAGGAATGCAGCCTCCCACCATTCGAGCCCGCCATGAAAACACGAAATCCATTTGTCACTCTCCCTGCCACCGATGAGATTCCCGACGTGTTTTACCCCACTGAGAGCCAGGAGGCCCAGCAATCTTTGGGCTCCTCAGGAAACAATTTGTGCAGCCAGTCAGTGGCATTTCCCAGGAGCGCTCCTGGCCCCGAGGACAGGAATTACGAAGCCTCCGTGTTTGGGGAGTACACGGATGACGGACAAAGGGGATCTGTGCCACCAGCGCTCCCTAAAGTGACTTCCCAACACAGACAAAGCAAGTGGCTGAAGTATCAAAGCAGTGCTCAGTGTGATGTGACCCCTGAAAGCAGCGCTGACGGGGAAGAGAACGATGACACCTGTGCTCGCAGCATCCTCGGAATGCCGCCGGGTGACGCGGGAGAGGGCAGAGCCAGGGATCCAAGTGCTCCCAGCTCTGCACCGCTGCTGCCAGCCTGGAGCTCACCCAGGGAACGCTCCAGGGCTGCAAACACCAGCCACCCAGCTCTGCTTTCAGAGGGGAGGGTACTCTCCCTGCACTCGAGGCTGACACCTTTGGCTGCGGCCACACAAAAGGTGTTGAGTCACCTGAGCTGCCACGGCGGAACAGGAGAGGGCCAGGTGTGTAACTGTTCAAGCTGACGCAGCTATCACTGACACAAACACGTTTCCCTGGCCAAAGGGATTGCATTTATCTCATTTCCTGCAAGAAATTATCAGCATGACTGGATGAAATGTTTCTACCGACGTAGTGACACCAAAAAATGTATTTTTTTAAGTGCCGTGACTAGTCCTTTGTAAAGGTAATTCCTTGGCACACACACTGTGCCAGGTTTAGATTTTTAATCTGAATGTCCATGGCAGGAAGATGAAAGGAAAGCTGCTGGGGCTGTTTTGACATCTGTAATTGGTAAGAAACTGCGTGCAGAAAGGGTTTTCCTTAATTGTGGTAGCAGGCTCATTTTAATGAACACCTATTTTTGCTTCAAGGCACGGCCTCTGACTTCAAAATATTATAAATTCTTTAGTTTTAGTTGTGTAGAAGTCAAGTTACGGCACTGAATAAAACTTTAGCACAGCTCTGTGTGACCAGCAGACAACTGGAGTAAATTGGGGTAAAACACTAAACCAGCCACAAGTCAGGTTTTTAAAGTTGTCAGATGGTTTTGAGAGTTGAAGAAAATGTTAACTCTTTCTCTTTTTTTAAAAGTTTTTTGGTTCTTTAAAACTGCCCAGTGCAGTATTTTTTGTGAAGTAGAGGTGAGGAAATAACTAGTATATTTCATATATACACTGGCATACATATTGTGTGTTTTTATACATATGTATATATATTTATATGTGTCTAAAATCCATATATACTGGACTTAAAAAGCTTATGGAGACTTCATTAATTTATCTATGTGCAAAAATGGTGTTAAAAATGGGGGGGGTGTGCCCCTTCCCCATGCCTAGTGCTGAAAAACATGATTTTGAACTACATCATTTACTCTCTAGCCTTTGGAAGTATTACCTGTGTTATTATAAATGCAGCCTGTTTGGCAAGGGGCAATTTTTTAACCTCGTTGGTGCATCCTAACTGGCAGCCCAAGCTCTGGGGAAATGTATTTTTACAAGTCTGCAAAATTTGTCTCATTCAAGGTCTTACAGTTTTTAATGGTTTCTTTTCCCGGGTCTTTTCAGGACATAACAATTTCTGAGTTGTCTTTTCCTCCCGTGGATAAAGTGAAACACGCCAATCTTCCCAAAAGAAAGGTTTCCATCCCAGCTGTGTTTCAGTCTCACACTCACTACAAACAGGTTTTTAAAGCTGCTCTGACAGGTGAGTCTCTGCTCTGTGAAGTGCTGTCGTTTTAAACATTGCCTGTTAAAACAACAGGGTGCATTTCATTTTTTTATATATATATATACTGAAATATATTCAGTCTATACCCAAAATTGCAAAGACAAACCAAAAAGACAGTACACTTCTGTTCAACTGTGTAACCTCAGGGCTGTTCCCCAGTCTTAAGATTCCTAAGCCTTTTTTTTTTCCCCCTGGAATAACTGTATTTTGCAGGTCACGTGGTTTCTTTTAGGACTCAGATTAAACATTTTGATTTGGGATGGAAATCTTCCAATGAAAATACATTTGTTTGAATGTTGTGTACCTGTGTAAGCATTCTAAGGCTGTGCTGATGATTCTGTCGTTCTCCTTTCCCCGCCAAGAGCAACTGAACATAATGCTGTTTGAGTTGGCACAGAGACTGCACCATGCCCTCTCCAAAGTGGATATATCATCTTGCACTGCAGTGAAAGATGGCCACAGCCAGGGCCAAGGAAGCTGTGCTCCCCTCTGCAACCACATGCACCCTGCTAAGCTGGTGATGGTTAAAAAGGAAGGTCAAAACAAGGTGCTGTGTATTCCTTGTGTTTTCACACTTTGGGGGTGAAAGTATCCATTGCTTTCTCTTTTTTTCTTGCTTGTTTCAGCGCTCATGGGCTTTTTTCCCCTCCCTTGCCTTGCAGGGTCGTTTGTTCTATGCCTGTGCTGCCCCAAAAGCTGAGCAGTGTTCCTTTTTCAAGTGGATTGAAGATGTGAACCCCACACAGACAAAATCCAGAGCGAGTGCAGTGCTCCATGATACAAAAAGTATTGGGACATACCTCAGGAGTCAAAAGATTGCTGTCTATGAGGAATGCCAGCTTTTGGTGAGGTATCCTGAAATGCTGTGCACTTCTCTCTAGTGCTGTGTGCATTCAAGGTTTAGGAATATTCCAGTAGCTCAGGATCCCAGCAGGATTTCACAGGTTTTCTCTATATTTAAAGAGTAAAGATTTCTTTCTGTAAAGAAATGCAAGAGCCAAATTAGCGAAGGAAAAATATTTATAGCAAGAATCAAAACTGCTGACCAGCAACTTGATCAATTGCTTAATGTTACAACTGTTGCATTTTCAATTATTGTCCATTTAATCTTCAGTAGGAGAATTTGATTTATTCTCTTGAAGATTGTAATTCTAATGCCAGAAGTCATCTCAAAGGCTGTTCTGTGCTGTTTTAACCCTAGAGCAAACAATTTAATTGTGGCTGAGTACAAGAGAGTCTTGCAGTCAAGACAAATGTATTTAAAACTTGTTAATGTAAGATGATGTACAGCCAGCTGGTCCAGCCTGTGGAGGTTTCTGATTTTTGGTGCCAAATCCAAATGTTTACATACTTTTTAATGACAATTTCCCAGGAAAGCCTTTGAAATTCCAACACAGCGGTACAGTAAGTTCAAGAAATTTATGAACACACCTGCCAGCTTTGATGGTGACTCCAAACCCAGGTTATACCTGAAACTAAGCAGAAAGGAGCATTCTTCTCTCTACAGCAAAGGTGAGCACGTACTGAACATCAGGTTTAAAAGGTGGCAGTAGGAGAAGCTTATGAGGACTCTGTATTTTTTGGGGCAGATGACATCTGGGTTGTTTCAAAGACTCTGAACTTCGATCCCATCGATACTTTCATTGCAAGCAGTGCTTTCTTTGGACCATCCTCCAGCAATGAAATAGAATTGCTACCACTGAAAGGCTACAGTCCATCCAACTGGAGATCAAACAGTGAGTTCCACAGCAAATCATTCAGAACTGTGGGAAACAACTAAGGAAAAACCCAGCCAGCAATGAAGGATGAGTTTAGAGTTGCTCAAGTCTTGGACATGATTTAATTCACAGTGGTTTTTTTCCTTGTATGTTTGAATATATAATTTAAAACAGTAATTAATGCAATTAAACCTGCAAAGTTGCTGGCAAATTCCAAATGGGTGGGGGAAGAAATGAGAATAATATGAAGAAAGTAGTGAATTATATAATATGATATGTAAGTAAAAGGAATATGTTTTTACTGTCCTTGAGAAACAAAATACAGAAACCTCAAACAACTCACTGGAAGATTTATATTTCTATAAAAAGCCACATATTACATCTGTGATTCTGCAAAAGTTTCTTTGCTTTGCTGTCGAATTGAGTTGAAGCTTTGGGGTTGTTTTGTTTAGTACATGAAGAAGATAAAATCAGTCAATTGCTCTTTTGGCATTTTATAATTTATAATTCATTTAGCTGATGTGAAATTTCTGCTCATTTGATTTCTTTCTCTTTTTTTTTTTTTTTTTTCTGTGGCCTTTCCCAGTGTGTGTTCACGCCCTGCTGGTTTGTAATGCCAGCGGTGAGCTGGCGTCCTTGAGGAACATGGAGGAGCACTTCAATCCATCCACCTTACCACTAATCCCACATCTCCTGAAAATGTGAGTCGCTGTTCTGTGATACTGTGAGCAGGTCACAGAACAGCAGCAGCACAGTGCACCAGGACCAGGAGATACAGATCAGATCATACCACCGCTTTTGGCCATCTTTTGTTTTCTTAGGAATTGTAATTCTGAAAATGCCACGAAAAGAATCAACAGAAGGAAATTTACTCCTCCTGCCATGAGCCTGAAATGCTCGATGATGTCTGGCCCTGTGAGCTCCGAAGTGGCCATGGGAGTGGCTGAAGAGATGATCCAAAGGTTCTCCCTGAACCCGGACCAAGCAGCATCACTGATTCACGTAGCTCAGATGATGACCTCCTGTGAAAAGCCCAGACCAGGGGAAGAACATCAGAGCTTCCCCATCACAATCATACGTGGTACACAGCCAAGAATTGTGACATTTTAATTCTATTCTGCTATTGTGTCTTTGCAAAAATGTTGATTAATTTGAAGTGCCAGAATCATAATGACTGTGACATTAGTACATCCGTTCTGTCGGCACAGAGCTTTTGCCCCTTAAATTTTCATTCTGCCTTTTGCAGGATTTCACTGAAGCATAGGAGATTTTGCCTAGATACAAAAAATCAGGGTTATTTAATGTCTTCTGCTTCTTTCTTTTCATATTAAAACCACTCTTTATCATTCATTAGCTTTGGTTTTGTAAGTGTAAAGTTGCCCCTGGATACGGGGAGCTGCTGAAGCAAGCCCATGCAATGTTTTTAGAGGAATCACAGCATAACTGAAGTTAAAGCAATTGATTCCAACTTTCTAGGAAATTCTCACTTGTAACTTGGGCTTTTTTTCTGCCAAAATGCCAGGTGTTTTTGGAGCTGGCAAGAGCTACTTGCTGTCTGTGGTGATCTTGTTCCTCGTGCAGCTCTTTGAAAGCAGTGAAGCCACGGAGGGTCCAAGGGCAACTCCATGGAAACTTCTCATTGCTTCTTCCACCAACGTTGCTGTGGACAGGATACTGCTGGGGTGGGTTACTGAGGCTTTGATGGACTCTTCTTCCAAAACCAATAATGCACTTACATTGTAGTGATAATCCTGTTGGTATTTCCTGTAAAACACATCCAAAAGATTGATTTCTTTCCCTAAAAAGCGCCACACACAGGCTTTGATTTTACCTCAGCTCTTTTGCACAGTTAAAAGAGTGAAAGCTACATGAAACATTTACAGAAGACTACTTTAGGCTCTACTCTCATCGAATTTACTGTTAAAATCCATCATGACAGTGTAATGCTGCTCGGGAATCTTTGGGATGTAGCAGTAGGGGAAGGAGGAGCAGACAGAATCAGGTTTGTGAAAATTCAGTATGAAGTTAGCATGAAATAAACCCATGTGGTTTGGAAGGAAAAAGGAAGGGAAGATACATATGGAAGACTATGAGAGGGGAATCATCAAGGCATTAAGGATTTTTAATTAGGCAATAATCAATATGAGGTCATTTATTTTGATTTTTTTGAATTACTGAGGTACTTCATCTCACTAATCACCAAAGTTTGTGTTCCTCAGTGTTCTGATGTGTCTTTTGAAACCACTTTTAAAGCTTCCAATATTTCTTTTTTCCACTTCTCTAATGTTTATCATCTCTTTTTCTTTAAAGTCTGCTCGACCTTGGATTTGAGGATTTTATAAGAGTGGGAAGTATAAGGAAAATCACGAAAGCAATTCTTCCCCATAGGTAAGAAACCTCTTTGAGGGTTCTGAAGTAATTTGGGGTGGGTTAATACATTGCTGTAAATTGCTGTTATGTATGAAGTATGGTTATTTTTCCCAGGACTGCTATTTTCAGTTACTGTAATGTATGTTACAAAATCTTCTTTGAAGTTTACATGCAGGCTCAGGAAATGAAAACGAGCAGCTGAAAGAGCTGCTTGCTCTCATGAAAGAAGATTTGACTCCAGCTGAAAAAATGTATGTCAGGAAGAGCATTGAACAGCATAAACTGGGGACCAATAAAACTATCCTGCAACAGGTACAGTCAAAGAGATGGGATGGGAAAGCAGGGATTTGCTGTGTCTTATCCACAGGGCCCAGCAAAGGGAAACTGGGAATCCCCTCTCACACCTGCCAAGCTCCTGGTTTTCAAACATAAAGTGAATGTTAGGTTTGATTCCACCTAATCAGGTATAGCTTGGTGTCCTGTTTGTAGAAATAAATTCAGGTGTATTCTCCTGCTATAGTTACGTGCTGCACAGGGGTTAACCCTGAAATGATCCTCACCTTTTTGCCTGCCCATTTTCTCCTCGCTCACGAAAGGTGAAAGTGGTCGGAGTGACGTGCGCTGCCTGCCCTTTCCCTTGTCTGGACGCGCTCAGGTTTCCTGTGGTGATGCTGGATGAGTGCAGCCAGATGACTGAACCTGCTTCTCTCCTTCCCATCGCCAGGTACTGCCTTCCTGTGGGGCTTCAGCAGGGACACAAGCTCCAAGTGGTGCCAAACTCCACACCTTTCTGAGCACATGACCCCCGAGGTCTCGCCTTAGAGGGCAGGAAGAGTGATTTTAAACTGAGGCCTGTCCTTAGGTGTTACTAAACTGGGGTGGAGATGGGAGGCTGATGGGAAGCAGTGTGATACACAGCACACGCTTTGGTTGTGAGCACTCCAACATCCTTTTTAGAACACTTTCTTTTCTTGTTTTTTTCACATTCTTATTTAGGTTTCAGTGTGAAAAGCTTGTCCTTGTTGGAGACCCCAAGCAACTGCCACCAACTATTCAAGGGTCTGAGAGTGTTCATGAGCAGGGATTGGAGCAGACTCTCTTTGACCGGCTCTGCTTAATGGTAGGTGCTGCTAAACACCCGTTTGGAAGGGGTGGAGAGTGGAATTGCAGGTCTCCTGAATCACATGGGCCGTTCTGGTTCAGGTGGCAGAGGGTCAGGCTTTCACCATTGCAAAATATCATAAAATCACAGCACGGTTTGGGTTGGAAGGGGCCTCAAAGGCCACCAAAATCCAACCTCCCACCGTAGACAGGGACACCTTCCACTAGACCAGGTTGCTCCGAGCTCCACCCACATGGACTCTTCCCAGTCCTAATTTCTCTATCCCTCTTTAGGGACATAGCCCAATCCTTCTTCGGACACAGTACCGCTGTCACCCTGCCCTCAGCGCCATCGCCAACGAGCTCTTCTACGGCGGGAACCTCGTGGATGGGATTTCTGAGGAGGACAGGACTCCTTTATTGGAATGGCTTCCAACACTCTGCTTTTACAGCGTTCATGGCGTGGAGCAAGTAAGTTCCTCAACACTTCTTAAATATACTTATATGGAAAGTCAATATTGTGGGTTTTTTTCCTCCGTTCCATTTCTTTTTACATTGTTGGTGAGAACTAATTTGGGAATCTTCTTCCCTCTTCCCAGATTGAAAGAGACAACAGCTTTTATAACATGGCAGAAGCTCATTTTACAGTCAAGCTCATCCAGTCTCTGATTGCAAGTGGAATAGAAGGAGCTGCTATTGGTGTGATTACCCTTTATAAATCACAAATGTATAAGGTTTGTATCGTAAATCAATAATAAAGATCAATAAAGCCGTTTTCTTAAGCGTGCTCCTACGCTGAGTAGCCGAGCTCATTCCCCTTCCCTGTTTCTTTGCCCACAGATCCAGAATTTGCTCAATGGGGTTCACTCTGAGGCTTTTGAAGTCAGGCCTGTCCAGGTGTCCACGGTGGACGCGTTCCAAGGCGCTGAGAGGGAAATCATTGTCCTGTCGTGCGTCAGGACGAGGCAGTTTGGGTTCATAGACTCGGAGAAGAGGATGAACGTGGCACTAACGAGGGCAAAGAGGCACCTGCTGATTGTGGGGAGTCTGCCCTGTCTGAGCAGGAACAGGCTGTGGGGGAGAGTAATTCACCACTGCAAAGGTAAGGGTTTCCCTGCTGGGGTTTTTGAAACCGCGCGCCTCATTTTCTTTAATTTAATTAGACCGTGTATAATACACCCCATAGTGTTTATATACTGTATAATATCTAAAATCTATGGTATGTGCACTATACTCATGGCATATACACTCCATTTTTTAATATTACATAGAAAATCTAATATATTGCAAGAATGTGCAAGTTGCTCATTTGCAGTTTTACCTGCAAACTCTTTTTGTACTCGAAGGGTTGTTTTTTTTTTAATCCAGTAATGAACCTTACCTGCTTGGCTGACATCAAAGAAAGCATCTTGTTAGGGACTGAACTCCAAAGAGCCATTTTCCAAGCAGAAATATCACAGCCAGTCAATGCTCCTGGGGAAATAGATGTTGACATTGCCAGGGGCTGATTCCATGATGGATGCTGTAGAGAGAGATGTAATTATCCTGTTTATTGCTGATTTTAGGACGGGAAAATGGCTTACAACATGCAAGCCAGTGTGAGCAGCAGCTAAATGACATTCTCAAGTCTTACTTGGAGAATTGGGAGGAAGAAGAAGAGAGTAAGAAAAAGGGAAAATAAAATATGCATTGATTTTATGAACAAAATATTAACTGCTTGTCTATGGCAATAGCTTTGGTAATTTTTAATCTAGTATTTATTTAATGTGGGGAACTTTTGTTTGGATCTCAGTGCACTGATACTTCTGTTTGACCTTGTGGTCGTATGACTAAAAATTATTAAAGTGACTTCCTTTATTTGGTTGATAACCATAAACAGAGTGGCTTTTTCTGCTTGAGAAGTGAAATCCTTTCGTGCTTACGGTGTAGTTAATGATATTACTGGTATTTCGTTGTTCTTCAGATTAAACACCCTGGTATTTTAGAACAATTCTGTCACCTTCCGTATTTACAGGTAGGTCACATCCAGGAAGGAGCTTGGCTGTAACAATAATTAAAAAAATTAAAAGGCCCCTTCCACAGCTCTTGCGAAAATCATAAGTACCATCCAGGGCCTACAAGGGCTCCAAGAGAGCTGGAGAGAGACTTCTCACAAGGGCACAGAGTGACAGGACAAGGGGGAATGTCTTCAAATGCCAGACGATGGGTTTAGCTGGGATAAATTAGGGATAAATTCTTCCATGGGGGAGGGCGGTGAGGCACTGGCACAGGTTGCCCGGAGGAGCCGTGGCTGCCCCATGCCTGTAAGCGTTCAAGGCTAGGCTGGACGGTGCTTGTGAGCAGTGGTGTCACCCCTTCTGCCAGGTGCCCGGCACACCGGGAATTCTTCCCGCTCCGCTTCCCAGTTTTCCCGCTCCCGGGTGCCTTCGCCCCCCGCGGGTGCCGCCGCCGCCAGATGGCGCCGCGCGCACGGCGGAGGGAGCCGCCTGGGCGGTGATGCGCCCCTCCCGCCAGCGCGCCACTGCGGCCGCAGCACCGCTCCGCCCTGAGGGGCAGCGCCGGCTCCTTCCGCCGGGGGAGGGCTGAATAGCGCCTTTAAATTACTGCTGACACCTCTGTCCCAGCTCCCTAAAATCTCAATCAACAAGCCATTAGAACTCAACGGGAGTAAAACTAAATCCTCGTTTAAGTGTATTTATCCGCTCTCTTTTCTCTCTTTCAAATGCTAAATCCATTTCAGCATATGCCCCTTCTTTCTCTCGCCTTTCTCTAAAGACTGGCAGCCCGCACTACTCTTGTAAATATGAAAGATGCTAATCATATGACATATCACGTCTCAGTCGGAGCCTGGAATAAAGCCTTGAGATTTGGGATCATTGCCTCCAGACAACAGCTTCATCAGCCGGAAAGTTGGGTTTTTTTCTCCTTTCCTTCAACTCTCAATCCCTTCTTTGTCTGAGGGAAAATGCAGCCAACTCGAGCCACCCCGGCCATATGGTTCACTCTGTGTTTTCTTAGTTGAATCCTGAATTGTTTGTGACTTGCGAAGGGGTTTTTTTTTTTTGGTTTTTTTTTTTTTTGGAAGTGTGTATAAAGACATAGAAGAGGCTGCCTGGACCGGGGCGGCTCTGCAGGATAACTCCATGTTCTTCACGTGTTCGCTTTCAGCCACCTCACCACACAGTCAAAAAGCATAAACCTGCAGACACACTTTATACCAATAACCTATTTCAGGTGTCTGGTATTCTCCCCCTTCTGGGCAAAGATATCCAGGCGTTTTTCCCTTTTCTGGATGGAAACTCCTTCTTGAAACACCATTTGCATCTTTACTCAGCTCAATAAAACAGAGTTTTATTGGCCACTGGCAAATCCCTTCTAGAAATGCCTTGACTAAGAGAAGCCTCTGAGTATTTCGAGTAAGGAAAAGTGGCTTTTTAGACCTGTATAAATTAGGAGCCGAGTGAGCTCGGCACACCCGAGTTTGGATATCCCCCTGTTTGATAGCCAGCCTGCCAAATTTTCTTTCTCTCTTTCCTTACACAAACCACCCCCCCCCCC